>KB670059.1:102348-143858 GCA_000349105.1 Anopheles epiroticus | reverse complement strand
TCTAAATCTTCAGGCACATGACTCTAGTTAGTCGAAGCCTTCTAAAGATAAAGTAAGCCTCTGAATGTGGGAATTTGGACACGACTCTGAATATCCATAGGAGGATATACAACCTTTCTCGCAGAGCAGCGAAGAAGAAGAGAAGATTTCCACAGGAATTGCTCAAAATGTCTCTAAACCTGCACAAACTTAAGTTCTCTGCCCTGCAATTCCAACACGTCCTAAAAAGTAAGTAATAAAAGTATTTAAAATCTGGTTTACTTTGAATGTGTGTTAATGCTTGCGTTGGTTCCCTTCCTCTCTCCAGAACATTACTCGGTCGCTGCAAAAACCACATCGAAAACAAGCGCACTATTTTCGGGCAAACAACGAAGACAGCGGGACAATGTTGGTCGTATCGAGAAGATTGAAGTGCGCTATCACGTTCTGTCCCAGGATACGATGCTCGTGATGAACCGGGAATTGTCCACACTTTCCGGGAAAGCGACGAAAGCGTTCATCGAGCTGCAAAAGAATCAGCTGAAGGTGCGGCGCAGCGTCGCCGAATGGATTAAGCGGCACCGGCTGAAGGATCTTACGCCGAACATGATGAAGGAAATGAACGTCAAGTGTTCGAACATTGCCATTCAGCTGCCGGATCCGGTGAAGGCGCAGGAGTTTTTGCTGAAGTTTTCCGCCCAAATGCGCAAGGATCCGAAGCTGATTGCCAAGATGGAGATGATCTTGAAACGGGACGTGTCGTGCAAGGAGTTCGCCTGTACGATGGCGATCGTGCTGAAAAAGCTGGGCCAACCGATCACGACAAATACGTATTACAACACGGTCAAGATGCTCGCCTCGGTGATGGTGGACAAGCAGACCACCATGATGAAGGAAATGAACGTCAAGTGTTCGAACATTGCCATTCAGCTGTCGGATCCGGTGAAGGCGCAGGAATTTTTGCTGAAGATTTCCGCCCAAATGCGCAAGGATCCGAAGCTGATTGCCGAGATGGAGACGATCTTGAAACGGGACGTGTCGTGCAAGGAGTTCGCCGATACGATGGCAATCGTGCTGAAAAAGATGGGGCAACCGATCACGAAAAATACGTATTACAACACGGTCAAGATGCTCGCCTCGGCGATGCTGTTCAAGCAGTCGATCGGGGTGCTGATCGAGCTGATTCAGGAGTGTATGAACAGTGGCAAGGAAGTGATCGAGGAGGTGAGCCTGCCGACGGATTCGACTGGTGAGCGTGGCCTCAAGCTGCTGACCGTGCTGGCGTACGTGTTTTCTGCCCACTTCCAACACGACGAAATACTGCGTCATATGATCGGGCTGCTATCGTTCGATGAACAATACGTAGCGTCGTACGTGCTGAAGGCGTTCACGTACCTTGGCTGCTACAAGGCGCTGATTGAATCACACCCGGCCATCCTGAAGGAGTTGGCCGCGCTGTGTAAAGAATTTACGCTTGTGGGAAATCCCAAGCAAGTCAAACACGCCACCCGGTGTATGTTCGTAAATACTCAAACCAGTGGCAACAGTGGCATTGTCGGTGGTGGTGCCGATTCCCTTGCATCGGGTGGCTCCGGTACGGATAACAGTGGTATTGACATCTTCCCCGACATTGTCGAAGGCATGAGGCCAAAGATTCAACCGCAGAGTGAACACTACCGGACGGCGATTGTAGCGCTTTGGCACATTGCGTACAATTTGCTTGAAAAATTTCATGTGCAGAACAAGAACATCACCTCGCAAAGTGAAGGAATGAAGGAGCTGCTGGTGAAGCAAACCTCGCACGGATCCATCCGTGGTGGTGCGACGAGCAAGACCTGCCGGAGGAGACGCGCTGCAAGGTGGAGGGACTGAAGACGATGGCACGCTGGCTGCTCGGACTGAAGAAGGATGTCGTGTCGGCGCAGAAAACGTTCCGCATGCTGAATGCTTTCATAAGCAAGAAGGGCGACCTGCTCGAGCAGGGTGGAGCGCTGTCGGCGGCGGAAAAGTCCTGGCTGCGTCTCAGTGCCGGTAAAGCGATGTTGAAGTTCTGCGAACAAAAGGGTGTGGGTTTTGTGGGACCAGTTCATTTAACCCGAATCGGGAAAATTAACGCGAATCGGGAAAATATGTATGGATAATTCGAACCTGTAGTTATAAAAACGCTGAAAACAAATGACAAAAATGTGTAAAAGTAAGCACGGTAATGTGGTTGGGCTACATTGTTTACTTTATATTTTATTCTTATCCGAAAAAAATACATAAGTGATGTTTTAAAACGCATTACTGAAAATTCTATTGTTTCAAAATTACTTTTCTCTACCTTTGTTAATTTCTTTTCACTGGATTTTGGTCGTTCCACTCCCGAGTATTCCTGATCATAGGCTCACAATCATCTTCATATTTCAATTAGTTCATTGTATTTGTAACAAAGCCTTTGGTTTAGGGTCTTGACGTAAATCACAATCTAATTGTCAGCGAAAATAACAATAGCCGTACGTATATTCCCGTAATTATATATATATAGAAAGTTTTGACTAGTTTTATATTTTTTATTTGATGTCGGGTTGAGGTATTTTTCCGACCCAAGATTTATCAAAATACTAGCATAATTTTATTCTCCAAAAATAACAGTTTTTCCAGCTATTTATTTTTCCTTCAAAAAACTCCGTAACGGTCATTTTTTTCTCAAATGTGTTATACGTCTTACCATTTAAACTGTACTACAACTACTGTATAACTCAATATGCACAATAGTCGACCCGGCTCAGGACTCTAGCGCAACCGCGGTTGACATTTCTTTCCCCAAAACAATTGTGACATAAGCGAGTGCCGGGCAAATAAACAGAATCACATTTTTGTTACCGATTTCCACAGAAATTGCTCAAAATGTCTCTAAACCTGCGCAAACTTAAGTCTCCTGTCCTGCAATTCCAACACGTCATAAAAAGTAAGTAATAAAAACATTTAAAATCTGGTTTTCTTTGATTGTGTGTTAATGCTTGCGTTGGTTCCCTTCCTCTTTCTCTTCAGAACATTACTCGGTGACTGCAAAAACCACATCAAAAGCAAGCGCACTGTTTTCGGACGAACAACGAAGACAGCGGGACAATGTTGGTCGTATCGAGAAGATTGAAGTGCGCTATCTGGGTCTGCCCCAAGGTACGACGCTCGTGATGAACCGGGAACTGTCCACACCGTTCGACTGTGCAAGACGTAAGTGCATGTACAGGAGGAGCAGAACGAGCTGTTGATAATGGTTTTCGATATTCCCTTGCTTTTTGCATAGACATTGGCGAAAAGTACTGCCGTCAGTCTGCGCTGGCCCTGCTGGACAACAAAACCCCTTGGGATATGCGTCGTCCGTTGCGCGATTCATGTACACTACAGCTGCTTAACTTCACCTCACCTGAACCACACATCGCCAACAAAGCGTTCTGGCGTTCCTGTTCCTTTTTGTTGGGCGCTGTACTACAGGCCAGTTTTAAGCCGGAAGCAGGACTCTTTCTACACAGTTTCCCAAAGCCTAACAGTAAGGAATAGTAGTCTCCATGGAGAGGTTAGATGATCTAAACTACCTAATTGGATATTGATTTAATTTCAGTAAAATCTGGCAGCTTTGTGCACGATATCGTACTGGCAGAAGAGCACTGGAATCCAACCGTCCCGGAGCTGCGCGCTCTATCAATAGCGATGATCAAGCTTTCGCAGCAAGATCTGCCGATCGAGCGGTTGGATGTGAGCAGCGAGCTAGCGCTAGAAATGTTTGCCGATAATCCCTTCAAGCGGGAGCAGATACCGAGCGTGGCGGCACAGAACAATGGTCAGGTTACGGTGTATCGGGTTGGAGAGCACGTCGATATTAGCAAGGGACCGATGATGGGCTCGACCGGACAGCTCGGACGGTGTACGATCTCGGCGTCACACCCGATTAAAGAGGGCAGTGAAAGGGGGAAGCATTTCTATCGGATGCAGGGTGTGGCATTGCCCGCCGTGTTGCGGATCGGTCACTTTGCCTACAACATTCTGGAGAACCGTTCGAGGAAGCTGGTAAGTGTTAGACGATTGGTGTAATTATTAATATATTACTCCTATTTTCTAAATATTGTTCTTTTTTTTACACGTTTTTAATCGTCTCAGAACTCCGCCAAGTTGCCGAACGAACCCTTTGAGGATACGGTTGCAGAACAAGTGGCATAAAACGTGTAGTTATAATTTAGAAGCCTTCAGTAAATAAAAAGCTCGTCCACGTAACTTTTTGCGGTGCCTTTCATGCTCTTTTTTAATATAATATTTTAAATTATGTCGTTTCTTCATAGGAATACCTTCCTAATATACATAACCATATGCCAATTGTGTTGTGTGAGCGCGCCAATAAAGCTCATCGTTTTTTAATCCGAAGGCAGCATTGGAAACCACGTGAGGAAGCAAAGCGTGCGCATAAGCGTAAAGCGAACATAAGGAAGAGAAAAGGTTACGCAAAGGGTAAAGGGCTAAGAAAATGCATAACGAAAGGGGATTAGAGTAGAAGGTAGAACAAGCACACAGCACGTCAGCATCACAGCAGGCAGCGTCTTTTTCGCTTTTGTTATCGTCTATGACCGTTTTTTCTCTCTTTCTCTCTCTCTCTCTTCTCAAATTACAACAAAGAAATGAAGGAAGTGAGTTGTTCTTACGTGCGATCGAATCTGTTCAAAAGAGCGTAATATAATCAAACGCCGTTGTACTGAGGAACGGTCGTTCTGTCTGTCGTTCTAACGGCAATAATCGAGTCGTTTAATCAATCTATCCTTCTCGCACCATAACGACACAGTCATCTTTTATAGCATTGGACGATAACTGGCGCAACGTAAAAGACGACCGAATCGTTACCGACGGTTCACAATTGCCTGTGGACCGTCAACCAGAAAGGACGTCCATGTGCAGAGTGGTGTCTTAAATAGGATTAGTTGTGTTGTGTTGTGTTTGTGTGTTATAACTGTGCAGTGCAATGAAGTTACTGCTGGTAGCGTTAAGTTGCCTGCTGGCAGGTGGTAAGCATATGGGAGGACGCTGAAGAGTTGATTAAGTTAAGCGATACTTGGTATTACGACCCATAACCAATGAGCAATAAGTATTACACACTTGGATACCCAATCGTGTTGGTAAAGTTGAACGATTTAAAAGAGCTTTACATCATTTAAATTTATAAGGGTATCTTAAGCCCTGGTGGAAGCCTATAGCAAGATTTCTCTTAAAACACGCCACTGAGGAACAAATTAGAAATGGCGTCGCAAAGATGGAGAAGAAGGTGATCAAGAGGTCATCGGGAAACAAAATGGAGCAGCAGCTTAAAATTTCCTTCTGATCGTTTGGGTTCCATTTAAAACACACTTTTAACAACTGCTATCGCTTGCTTCTTTTTAGCTTTGGCCACCAAGCCGCCGAAATGGCCCGACGTGTACTCGGTCAGTGGCATGCTGACGATACCGTATGCGGAAATCAATGAACCATTCTACGCGTGGTATGATAAAGCGAATGGACGCTCCC
Source organism: Anopheles epiroticus (assembly GCA_000349105.1). Lineage (NCBI taxonomy): Eukaryota > Metazoa > Arthropoda > Insecta > Diptera > Culicidae > Anopheles > Anopheles epiroticus. The sequence continues at coordinate 138,350 of KB670059.1, read as the reverse complement.
GGATCGACTACTACGGTGGGATGGTGAAGACGTACCAGCTCACTAAACAGGGTGACTACGGTGTCAGCCTTAAGTTGGCCCCCGTAACGACGCAAAACCAAATGAACAAAGAGACCTGTCTGCAGGTTAATGGGTCAATGTCGAACAAGATCGAGGTGCAGGGCATCCTGCCGTACGTGCGAGACTTTCAGCTGCTCGGTAAGTGACTCATTCCCAGCATATGACCCCAATGTTCGATCGATCGGCGGTTGTCAGCGGTAAACAAGTTGAAGCGCGATCATGCTTATGGCCCTATCACTTACATTGACGCATGATTGACGACGGTACTCTTCCTTTCTAGGTACGGAGCAGTGTTCCGGTTATCAGTGTGATAAGTTCGGGCTGACCGAGGTCATCGGACAGAAGCGCAATGTTTACACGCTCTGGGTGCGATACGTGAAATCGCCCAAGTATCCGGCAGCCCGCATGCCCATCCCGGTGCGGTACGAGATGAAGGGCTATAACACACTGCTCGGTTCGCATTACGATCACTACTATCTCGATTACGACTCGTACGATCATCAGGACATTCCCGAGGATGTGTTTGAGGTGAAGCTGAGTAAGTGTAGCATGTGTGAGCCTGTCTTTTTAAGCCTTGACACAGAGTATAGTTTTACCAATGTTTCCTTGTTTGTAAAGCTGACCCATGCGTCGGATTTCCCGGCCCTGGCAATGGGCACTACGCCACCTTCAACCCGATGCAGGAGTTTGTCCATCCCCGCTCGGAAGAGCATCTGCACAATGAGTTCGGTCGGTTTAAGAGCAAGCACCGCAAAGCGTACGATAGCGAGGAAGAGCACGAGCGTCGCTTGAACGTGTTTCGGCAAAATCTGCGCTTCATCCACTCGCACAACCGCGCCAACCGTGGGTTCACCGTTGCCGTCAACCATCTGGCCGATCGCACCGAGGAAGAGCTGAAGGCACTGCGTGGATTCCGCTCGTCCGGTAAGTACAACGGTGGCCAACCGTTCCCGTACAATCCGCGCGAACATATGGACGATCTACCCGACAGCTGGGATTGGCGTATCAGTGGTGCGGTAACACCGGTCAAGGATCAATCCGTGTGCGGTTCCTGCTGGTCGTTCGGTACGATCGGTCATATCGAGGGTGCATACTTCCGCAAAACGCAGAAGCTTGTGCGCTTTTCGCAGCAGGCACTGATCGACTGTTCCTGGGGCTATGGTAATAATGGGTGTGATGGTGGCGAGGACTTCCGGGCGTACCAGTGGATGATGGAGGTCGGCGGTGTACCGATGGAGGATGAGTACGGTGGCTACCTCGGACAGGATGGGTACTGTCACGTACAAAACATGACCCTGTACGCACCGATTACCGGTTGGGTAAATGTGACCTCCGGTGATCCGGATGCGTTCAAGGTGGCACTGTTTAAACATGGTCCCCTGTCGATCGCTATCGACGCTGGGCACAAGTCGTTCAGCTTCTACTCGAACGGTGTGTACTATGAGCCGGAGTGCAAAAACAAACTGGACGAGCTGGACCATGCGGTGCTGGCGGTTGGCTACGGTCAGCTGAATGGGCAGGACTACTGGCTGATCAAGAACTCGTGGTCCAACTACTGGGGCAACGATGGGTACGCACTGATGGCGGTAAAGGATAACAACTGTGGTCTTACGACTGATGCCACTTACGTGCTGATGTGAGCGCTTTCCGGTTCTACGTCACCCGATGGTGGTTAAGGGTAGTTTGGTTTAGTGTTTAGTAAATTTTCATGAATTTCTCAATAAAAAATGTTTCTTAAAACATCATTCCCACAAGTCAACGGCCTCTTGTGTTAATGTTTGCCATCATGAGCGGGTACTTTCTGGTGTATGTTTGTTTTTTTGCTCACAAGCGAAGACAACCGGTTGCGTGTAAGGTGCGTTTTTGTTTGTTCTGTTTTGTCTGTTTGCTGTTTGCGATTGCGGGAACTTGAAGGTGCAACATGTAACTCTAATCTGCGTAGCGTTGGAGTGTCATATTTTTTATTTAAAAAATCCTTTTATTATACCTCTATAAAATTCTCCTTATTATAGATATTTCTATGAATTTTGATCTGTCAATTTCTCGAAAGTGTAATAGCTTCTGAATCAGTATTTAGAGTGGAGAAGGTTTTCGAGATACACCGGTTTTCCCCAGTTATACAATCTTCCATACAATGTTTAAAATCTTCCATAAATTAATTACACTGAAGTAAAATCAAATTTTGATTACCTGCTTTAAACTGCGTTAAAAACGTTCGTGTTAAACTGAAGACTATACACAAACGAAGGTAGAATTAACAACAACGGTTTAAAATCAACGCTTTTTTAACCATAAGTATTTCTGATTTCTCGTTCATTGTCAGCAAGGAAGTTGATTGTTTTGTTACTTTCTGTAAAGAAGTAGGTGCCGTTCCGTACCTTAATAAAGAAATATTATTCATACGAGTTCAGGTGGGAATCTCATTAGCTAAACCTGCGGCACACACGTATCTGACTACTGAAAGACACTATGAAATTCAGTTCTAGATTAGGTTTAGGCAAGCTAGCTTTGGTTTGAAGTTGAATTAGGCAATTTAGTCATTTATGGTAGTTACATTGAATGGGGTCTCCAACTACATTCAGAAGCAATGCAGTCCTCGCACGAACAAGTTTGAAGGCCATTTAGTGATAAAATTATATAAAAGGGAGACGATTTGTTAAAGGAGTTGGTTGCACGCTCCGGTTAACATTTGGAACTGTTTTAGGAACGGAATAGGTTCTGGTATCAGCCTGATGTAGGTACAAGACGAGGTCAAGTTCGGAGTAATTTCCTAGTCACGCAAAGATGTGGGATGAATTGTTTTAAATTTAATGTGAATCAAGGAAAATTAAGGAGAATTGTCGAATTTATGGTGCTTAGCCTTGTGACCGGGCAAAATCAATTTAAAAAATAATGTTACGTGTAGGTTACATATTCTTACCTTGTACGTGTACAAATTACTTACACTGGATTCAGATTTCGAGTTCCCAACTTCGAGGCTCTTTTCGGATTGCATATGAATAAGGTGTACTCCGGAATGTAATGGAGAGTTATTTTTTCTTCTGGCTGAAATGTTGCGCGATCTTCACAAACGAGAGGATGCATTCTGCTAAACTTAGACTAGACAATGATTGCTGCTGTTTCTTGCTTTGGCAACGACGAATCAACTGATTAAGGTTCTGCTGTCACCCCATCTTTACGCTATTTACAAACTAGAATCACAGTCAGGCCCCTAAACTTTACGGCCTCTTAACATTACGATGGAGACACAACGATGGTATCGCCCCATTTACACCCTAGGTTTGGCACGTGCGAATTCACAAACTCACGGTCGTCAAAGCCTTGCGGCCACCGACCAGATAGCTAACTACCGCTACTCCCAGCACTGCTATTACCCTACTGTACAAGACACCCGCAGCACCGCTCGATGCGGTAACCAGTGTGGCCACTGTCAGAGCACTCAGGTTCAGCTCACTCGTGATGCGATGGCTCTGGGTGCGTACGAGCGTCACGAGTCGTTCCGCCTCCCGGGCACAGATTTGTGTCTGCAGGCGGGACGGGTTCCGGCTAAGCGTCTCCAACACCACGTACAGATCGTTTTCGAACGTAAGCTGCCCGCTTAGACGACACTCGACCGTCTGGAGCAGTGCTTCCAGTGAGCGCAGGATTGACTTTAGCGTGAGATACTCCGTCGATTGGCCCTTGAGCGCGTACAGACCACGGTCGATCTGTTTGCGCGAGTACACGATGCGAAGGGCCGTTCCGCACACCGGACAGCAGGCACCGGGTGGAAGCACCGGATTACAGTTGGGCAGTTTACGCCGGGGACATTTGATCGACGAGCAGCGTGCATCGAGCGAAGGGTTGATCAGACCCACCTCCTGACAGGGTCCGTTGTAGTCGACGGTTGAGTAGTCACTCCACGCTTCACACTCGCTCCGATAGGTGACACCGTTGACTCCGCACACCTGAGTTCGACGGCGCGAGGTTTCGCACACTTTGCGGTACTTTTCCTGGTAGGCAAAGGTCGCCCGTTCGTATGCCATGTTGCAGAGGTTCGCATGGTAGGCCAGGTTCGTGTCACGGATGTCGGTGATCGTGGAGCAGTTGGCTGATGTGAGATTGACTGGAATGGAGAACAGAACGCGCCGTGAGAATCACATTAAAGTCTAAATAATTTGTTGGAATTACAATATGAAAGCAAGATCTTGTTATAATGTGATAATATGTTATAATTTGATAAGAGGTTATGATCTTGTACCACTCTTTTATCAATCCTCGAGATAAAGGGTTGTGTTAAAGCAAAAATATAGGGTAAAGAAATGGCTTGCAGCAAGCATTGTCGTTCGTTCCGAGAAGGACAGAGGCGAAGGGAGAACGCGAATATGCGCGAAAGCAGAATGCGAAAAGGAGAGTGCAAAATAAAGATGCGTGCGCATTTGCGGGTAAGCAATGCGTAAACAGGAAGTAGGAGACAAAAAGGAATACGGAGAAATAGCGAATTAGGAGCAAAGGAAAGGGTAAGGCGTGAAGGGTTTTACGCAGTTAAGAATAGGCGAAATTCGGTGCGATATCGATTGTCCTGAAGAGGATCAGTCAGTCCGTCTCAGCTACCTAAAGCGATAGGTCACAGTCCGTCTCAGCTACCTAAAGGGATAGGTCACAGTCCGTCTCAGCTACCTAAAGGGATAGGTCACAAAGCTAAACTAGAGCCAAGTAATAAAGCGCAATTTTGTTCAACACTTAAACCCAAAGTTTACTTGTTTAAATTCAAAACAGGTTGAGATTCTCATATTTATAATTTGAGCAGAAATAAGACTACTTAAGCAATGCTTTGGATATATTTTATAAAAATATGTATTGAAGAAAGGGCCTGTTGCAATTTGGTAACACTTTTCAGTTATTATACCATGGAGTGCTACCATTTCATTTTTTTCATGCTCCTAATGAATACCAGACCTAAACTAAGACCAGACCTAGACCAGACTAATGAAATCTCCAGACAAAAAAAACTTATTTTCTACATAGCATTAAATATTTAAATTTTAAATCTCAGTTGACTCTAAAAAATAATCTGATAGAACAGCAAAACGGTCTGGCCGTTATTACGGACGTAAAAAAACACTTAACCCATCTTTTTCATAACCAATAGTCAATTAAAAAATGATTTCCTCTTGTCTGGTGAACAGACAACATTCCTCACTATGCTAAAAATATCTTTCCGCAAGTAGAGTTATGCATCTATGAGTGTTATACATCCGTGAGTTGAGACTTACCACAACGATACTGCGGACAGGGTTTATGCATCCCGGACAGACAAACGTTCCAGTCGGGCAGACACACCGACAACGGGCCACAGTCGACACCGTCGCACGGGTTCCTCGCACGGCACGGACCGAACTCGATGTCACCCTCCTGTATGCCGGCACACTTTGCGACACAGGCCGACGGGTACGTGTTGCCATTGCGTCCACACACCGGCACGTAGTGCGGTGGACAGTTGCACGGTAGGCTGGTAAACGACCGGTCCACCGTGAGCCCGGGCACATGGCACTGTCTCTTGGTGCAGGTGATTTCCTCCGCGAAACAGCTGCACACGTTACACTCGACGTAGAAGTGGGTTAAGTGCGGGAACCGCTTCCCGGCCAGCGTACACGAATCGTAGCTGATGCAGGGCAACGGTTGACACTTTTCGATCCGACCCGACTCGCCGCACCGACACACCTTCAGGCAACCCTTTTGCGTCATCGACACTGGAATGCGCACGAACGCTCCGACGGGAACCAGGTACGAGGAAGCCTCCCCGAGCGGACACCCATTGACGCACCGATAGCCAAAGGTACCGTCCCGATTGGCCACACAGATCTGCGTCGCATTGCACGGATTGCCTTTGCACGGTGACACAAGCGTAACATCCGCTATGATCCGCTCGCGATCGATTGTCCCTGTCGCACTGATCGCGTGCGGTTGAAACCGACCCATCGAGATGCAGGGCATGGAGTTGTTCTGTGGTGCGAGCTGCTGGCAGAGGGACGAAATCGTATGCCCTCCCGGTATGCGCTCCCAGTCGACGCAGTTCCGCAGCACCTCGTAACAGTCCTGCCGGCAGATGTGGTTGGTGTGGTAGCCCTTGGTGCAGGGTTTGATCTGCAGCGTGCAGGCGATCGATTTCCAGATCTCGTACGAACACTCGGTCTCGTTGCGTATCGGGAGCAGGACGTTACCCGGGAAGGGAATGAAGCCCTGCTGGCGCCACTGCTGCACGTCGCTGCGGGCGGCCATATCCGATTGCTGCCGGCAGCTGCGGAACAGTTCTGTCGGGCGGTTGTTGAAGTTGCTGCAGAACGACAGCCCATCGCAGCCCAGCTCGCACGGTTCGTCGACTGCAACGGGAGAATCGGAGCAAGGACATTTGTGTGTTTGTGTGTATTGTTCGATGATGATCGGTCCGAGGCAGGACTGTTTACCGCATGCAAGGGGAGATCCCACTCGAGTAATCTTGTGAGATACGTTTGTTCCAGAATGCATATAAATTTCTGAACAATAGTTATTTTGGCGAGTTGTTTTCAGTGCATGATGAAGTCTCTGACCTAATGTAGTTTTTGATGCGATTCGGCACAATTTTATGAAACATATATTTACAAATATGATTTGTGTTTAAAACAATACAGTTTACTTTGAGTGAAAAAAGAAATGTATGGAGTTGAAGCTGGATGGCACGAAAATGATCTTTTACGATCGATGTTAATAATCCTCTTTGACAAGAATCTATTCCAAGACAATTTTGTTTATAGACTTATAGTCAAGGCCGTGGGCACTACTGAAGCTCGGCCTGCCTCGGCCCTCACAAAATATGAAATTTCTCAAAATATATGAATTTATTAGGACATGTTTTGGTAATGAAGCAGTGAAGCTTTAAGTGTTGCTTTCATAACGACACATGTGATAACGATCTTTTACTATTCAAGCATTTATTGATGTAACGCTTCTACAAAAAAAAAAAAATTTTTTTTGTCAAGGATTTGTAAGAACTGTTTTGAAATCCGTCCTAAAGCGAGCATCCGAATGGGGATTCTTTGTAGAAAACAATCGTCATACTATCCAAAAATGGGACATGGACAATATTTAAAAAAATATTACAATTTTGACTTTCTCGTTTTTATTCGAACTATTCTGTTATTCTCATTGTAGGGTTTCAGTCGTAAAATTAACTTGTTTTATTAAAGTTTCCAAATTTAAAGGATTTATTGTAAATAATAGGGGGAGTAAAACCTGTGTTGAAATTTCTCACACAAAACTGGCCAATAGCATCAATAGATAAAAAAATAAGTTGCCAGTGGTTTCTTGATTTTTTCCGGGTTTAAAATTTATTCTACTAATTACATTCATTTGCAATAACTGTAAAAAATGAGGTTGATGAGATGATGATCCTAATTTCACCGTATTTGATCAAATTAAAAGTAAGAGACTAGCAAAATGTCAAATGGTCCATATATCACATGGTGAAAAAGTGTAAAGGTTTATTAAAATTTTTACAAGAACTTCGATAAGTAAAGACACATTACTATTTGTAAATTTAGGAATCTGAATGATACAATCCTTTTCTTTTCTATCATATGAATTAATTTAAACATAAACAATGTTTGAAATTACATAACAATTAATTAATTGTACAGCTCTTAAGAGTTTTGAAATTATAAATTATACAAGTTATTCATATCCTGTCTAAACGAGGATTTATTAAAAGAATTTAATGCTTAAAATGTTGTTAAATTGTAACGTTTAAAACAGATTCAGAGCATAATGTTAATCTACAACTCGTACATCTTTGCAAAAATGCTTTATGGCTGCACCACTTTGACCTTGACTGCATTTGAGTGAAATAAAACAACTTTACCTTTCTCATTGTTCAAAAAGAAACAACCAATTATGCTATCATTCCGTCATTTTGCTGCAACATCTAAATCCGGCATGCAGTTAATGTGGCTAGAAATAAAACACATCTTGTCTTGTGGCTTGCTTTCATGCATTAGTGTATATTATTTCCATTCACGAGACACAAAAACAAAAGGACGTTAACAAGGGAACGAGAAAACAAACAGTAAGTAGGGCACTGTACATAGAATGCAGCCGCTCTGGCTCTTTGTTTTTTGCATGGCGCCGTGGTGCCATCGCCGTGGTACGAATAGTGAATAAGCTTCACGCTTCATGGACGCACACCGAAACTGAAACACCGAGACCGAGAGTTCCGTTCCCCGGGAGTTCAGTGGACGGTGGCGCAACGAGGCCGCACCGTATCGGGTGACCATTCGCACACCTTACCTTCGTCGATGCACTGCCGAAGGGCGTGTTCCTCCGGTGCCGTCAGGCATTCCTGCTCGAAGTCGACCAAATTTGTCGTCCACTCGTTCGCGTAGGTCGTGGAGCAGAGGCGCCGACACCGCACGGATTCGGCCTTCAGGCAGCAGTGCTGTTTGGCCGAATCCATACCGATCTGGTTGATACGTGACACCTCGTTCGAGTTGGCCTGCTGGCCGCCGGTGCGCTGCTGCTTGTCCGCCTCGAGGAAACACTTCCACAGTGGAAGTGTTGGCATCAGTGCACCGCAGCCGCCCCGGTGCTGCATCAGATCGATCATCTCCTCTACCGTGTACGGGTCGGTGTCGGACCCACCGGCGGTAAGCGTTTCGTGGCACACCCGGCGACACTTTGGTTCCGGGGAGGCATCACAGCACGGAACATCTGCAAGAGAAGCAAGTAGAAAGGCAGATTAGGCGGTGTCTGCCGAGACCGGGACGTACGGGCGGACTTACATCGCTTCAGGTTCCGGTTGAAGGTGACATCGATGAATCCCTTGATGCACTGCATCACGTTACTGTTGTTGGTGCGACAGGCCGTCAGCACTCGCTCGCGTAAGCCTTTCGAGGGCGTTTGGTAGCGCTGGAACACTTCGCCACAGGCTTGGATGCATTCGGCGGTTCGGGCACTGCTGCAGCACTGATAGCCGTCCTCCTGACGCTTTAGGCAACCGTAAAGCGGCTGTTCATCACTCGCCCGACAGCCCGTCCGTAAATCGTCCTGCGATGACCCCGTCGCACACACGTGCTGACACTTGACGGACATCGCCAGCGGACAGCAGATGCGTCCCGGCCAGCTGGCACCCCGCTGGACGGCCGCCATCGTTTCGTTCATGCACTGCCAGAAGGGAATCTGCTGGCGGGGACAGTATTTGCGCACGTCCAGCAACTTGGCCTCCCGGGAGCCTGGTTCGGAGGCAATGCGTGCCAGCGACAGCTACGGATAGGAGAAGGCGAAACGCAAAGGAAACACATGTATGGATTAATGGAGGATCACTATAAAGGCAGTCGCAATTAGTAGCCCACGCAGAACACTTCCACTGGTGTGGCATCGAGAACTAACAATGCTGCTGTGTCAAGTGTGTGGGCTTATCTTGTTAGTTGTTTGTTTGTCAGCGAAGTCATTCGAGGTAGCGACTTCCCGTGTTAGTTCCATTCGCAAGAATGGTGATCATGTGTGCAATGCTGTTCAGATTGCTAGCGAACTGTTTCTTACACCTGCCGCCTGTCTAATCTCAAGTGATCCAGTGGAATTACAGCTGATCCCTGGTGAGGTCTCTCAACACGAGACACCCAGGACACCGTGCAATGTGACAAAATATGAGCTGCATCCGAAGTACGCGTTTCTAAGTCACAATATTGGAGTGATGCATGTAAAGTGTGAAGATTATCCTACAAGTATCTCTGCCAGTGATGTGGATAATCCAGATTATCTTGTGCTTGTTGGAATTAATAAATCACTGGATAAAGTAAACGTTCGCTTGAAGCTTCAGAAATGCCTCGTATGCCGGAAAGAATATGCAGTATTCGACTGTGAGCGACAAATCTGCCTTAAGCCAGTCGGAAGAGACACCCTGAAGGCTCAAGTTATTGAGGTAGGTTCACGAGATTTACATGTGCTGTACAAATATAGCATTATTTTATGTGCTTTGCTTTCTTTACACCAAAAAATAGGGCCTTCCTGGAGCGGGAATCTTCAACCAGTACGATGAACTGGTTGCCGTCCTATCGTATGGCTTCGCAAATGGCAGCTTAGTGGCGGAACGAGTGATTTTTTATGAAAGGTTTCTGGAGCGAACCATGCAAAAATTCCATTCCAAAACAAACTAATAACGGGTAAAATTAGCGGGTAAAATTAATTAGTATCTTGTAGCTTGTTGCACCTTAAGGTACACCTCTGTGCATAAAAAAAAGATTACTATGTAGAACGATTCGTTGAGATAGATGTTTCTTTCTTTCACTGGGCTTGTTGTTGGATTAAATCTGATACTTATGCAAAGTTACTTAAATGGTACTTGTTTTATGTAGAAGTATTATGTTGCCAGGAACGTTATTTATACTTTAGTGAATAATTTTTTCCATTTTTAAAGGTCTTAAAAGGATTGGTTAAAGTAATAAAGTTGAAGTTATTATTTATGACTAAAACAACCAACCATATTTTATTTTGATTTGTACGCAAAATTTCAAAGATCTGGTCGCATACCAGACACCTTTCCTAACAAACTATACCATACCGATCCCTGGTTTAAGTAATCAACAGAACCATTTCTCATGCGCGTTGCTTTAATAGCGGTTCAATAAAAGAGGTCCTGTCCCCGGCGTCATTATCGCATACATCCACTTTTTTATTGCAGCCCACGCTTCGCCGTCAAGTCGAGAAGGGCAATCAATATTCCAGTGTTGTGAGAATTTACTTAGCATTTGTCCCATAAACATTCTTTCCCACACACACACACACAAACACATACACATACACACACGGTACAAAAGTATCCACTGCCACCTGTTCTGGGACAAACAAGCACGTCAAACAGCGAGTGCACCTTAAACGAGTAATTTTTATGACCGTGTTGCAACATTTTACGCGCAGCGGATTGTCTCTGCCGCTGACCGGTTCAGCGTCTTGTGCCGGTCATAAAGTTGAGCATCTCGAGCCGCTCCCTGCCGAACCGTTCCAGATTCGCGTACAGTGTTGCTTTGAGCTTTCGCCGTAACTTCCAGACCCAAGTGTCCCACGAGGCTCTGCTCTTGGCAGCGAATCCCTTCTCGAGGGCGTCAATCTGTGTGTGCGTAGAGAAAAGATTCATGTGCTTATTGCTGTACACTGCACCGTGCTGTGAGTGCATACGCCACCTGCTTAAGACAGGCGGTGTATAACAAGGCCGTCGTGCCGGGAGTGACTGGACAGGGAAGAGTTCGGCGTATCGCCAACACTTGACACTCCCGGCAGGTCATCGATCGCTGGTGGCGCGTTTGCAGCATGCCGTAGGATGCGATAAAGTTGCGAACCGATCGATGGAGCACGGAGCGGTTGGTACCGTCCGGATCGCCGACCAGCATCAATGAGGGGACGCGATGACGGCAGGCAGCCTGTCGCAAGCCAGCCACCTTTCGACCCAAGCGCTCCTGTACGGTCCGGTTCGGTGTAATGTCACCATAAATCATCACAATTTGGTGCTTTCGATATGACCGAACACAGTCCGCATCGGTGACGTACGCCGTCGGGGACAGTTTTATGGCCCAGCAGAGAAACGTCCGACTGACGGTGGCTGTGCGTAGGGCAACAAACGGGTCACCACGACCGGATGATGGCAGTGTTGCCGACGAAAGCAGTACTAAGAGCACCGTACCAGCACTGATGAACGATACGACCCGGTACATACTGTCTAGAACGTGATCCTTAACTAGCGAAAGGCGATAACGATGTGAGGTGGTAGTTTTTCATTCCCGACTAGACGCACCTGATCAAGTTCAACCCTCCCGAGAGGAGGTGGCGGTGCGGTGGGCCCGGAGAGTTGATTTATCGATTTGCCAAAGGCAAACAGTAATTGCTCCGCTGGGTGGACACTTTTTTTCCATTTTCACCTTGCCGAGCCAACGGGGCTGTACGCATGATCGTGCCGAAAGGGATGGAAAGCGCAGCGGATGGAACAGAAGCGACGCAAAAGAAGCGCAACGAAGCACGCTCGGTAAACAGATAAAAGGGTTTGAACAGGTTGCAACGGTTGAGCTGTAACGTTTATTTTTGCATATGGAATATGCGTTGATTGCTGATCGTTCAGTTTTACTTTGCGCTCGGTGAGGATCGTGGTAAGAAACTGTATTGGTTGGAATATTTGCTATTCAGTCGTTGTTGTTTTGTACAATTCTTGTTTCAAAATGTTGTGCTCTTTTTTGTTGAGCCTTTTGTTGAGGGTGTTTTATGTACAATCAAGCTCAAATTTAAAAATACCAAACATATTTTATTTTGTCTGTTAGTCATAACCACTATTCGTGGTTTAAGTTACTTTAACGCCCGCAAAACCTACTTGCCCTTAAAAAGTTGCCAGTTTGCAATGAGCATGCAGTAGTGTCTTTTAGTTGGTTTACTCTCGTGGTTGCTTAATTTTTTCGATTCAGCTTCCATTTTTCACTCATTATTGATACACTGCTCATATTAAGACATTTGTTGAGCTGCGTGATCAAAGTGATCGCAGCTTTTAAAATCGTTCTCGTGTACTGTTTTCGTTTAATGACGACCGTGGGGCGATGATAAACATCATTTTTTCCATGTTACCCAACTCATCCGCTTGCAAAAAATTATCAAATTCAATCAAGGGTTAAAGCAAAAAGGTTATTGTTATCGGTGCTCTATTATAGCTCCACGAGAACACGACAGTTTTGCTAATACAAAGGGCAAAATATAAACGAAAAAGCAAAACAATCAGTTCAGTTGGGCTAGTGTGTTTCGTTTTATGTTTTGTTCATCATGCTTCTGTTATTTTGTTTTTGTTGAGGGTTAGACATTTTCGAGTTTGTTATGTTTTGGGTTTACCCATGCTTGAATGATAAAATATAAAAAAAACAGTTATCTGATCATTTCACGAAACACCATTTGTAAAAAGGGCTAATGTACAATTCTCGGATGCACATTTATCAAAGTTTGGTTAAATGTAACTAAACAGAATGTTAATAAATGTTTAACTGCAAAATTCAAAAATATTTATGTAAGAACTATGAGCCTAACGAGACTAAAAAGAACAAAATATATCTCAACTTAGGCTGTTTCGTTCTCAAAGTCAAGGCTGGCTAAAAAACATAACATAAAATGATGTTGCAACTGTTACTATATGATGCAGCATAACAGTAAAAAAAATAAATTGATTTGATTTCAAACATTTACAGCATAGTGTATTTGTTTAAATAATTTCAATAATTGGCATTCTATGTAAATATTTTACTTCTGAAACATAGCTCTTTTCAGGCCGAATACATATTAAAGAGAGTTTTGTAACAATTAAATCTATTAAATTTGGCCATTCGTACATCTGTAAAGTTGATCCCACAATGTCTAAGTTTGTGGGCTTTTGTTTGAGTTGTCACATAATAATGAAGCCAGGCAAGCATACGTTGCTTTATGGAAGCGGTCGGACAATCGTTCGCATGTTTTGAAGCCCATTTCACCGCACCAGCTTCATTTCATATTCACCACACAGCAACGAAAGCACACCCCACGTATCTATGAAATGTGTATGCTAAAAAAAAGCATGGCCAAAAACATTATCGTAAATTTAAAATAATAATATACCGACCACCGAACCGACATCGACAGTGTGTCATTGAAAGTTGAACTGGTTTTCGTTCGGACGTGGCACCATCCTCCCGGCGGCTAATTGCATTCCATTCATTGGACCGGCCCATGTGTTAATTAATTGATAGCAGCACCATTAAACCGTCATCGCACGAACCGTTTTCACTTCGCATCGGAAAGCCTACGCATCAGGTCCGGTTCGGGAATTGGCGACATGCTGCATCCCGCCAGCATGGGTGCATGCTGCGGTCAATTTACGCTAGCTTCGTCCTTCGAACGGCTAGAGGACGATGATGGTTGACAAATATAGCAGTGCGAAGTGTGTCTGCGTTCGAATTAACGCAACGGATCATGATTCCGCTAATGAATCAATCTGCACATCCCGGCCGTGCAGCAAGTGCAACGCGCAAGTGAAAGTTCTAAATAGAACGATGCGGATGGATGCTGGTACGCAAAATAAACATACAAAGAGCAGGACCGTGCACGGCTGCGTATGTATCAATTACCGTATTCTTCGTCTACTTCAAGCTTCTAGAAAGGTTGAATGTTCATTCGCTGGGAAATCGGGCAAGGAACCTGTTGACTTTACCTCAGCATCCCACCTGAAGGCATGGGTACGTGATATCAAATTTCACTCTTACGTCTGTTGTGTGTCAGCTTAGCTAATTGAGCAAACCGTGGCCAACCTTTAGCTGGTTAAGCCGTTCCCACAGCTGTGGCTTGGGTTAATTAAAATTCAAAATTATTCCAAAACAAACCGAACGGATGGACTGCGTGCTAGGTGTGCCGCAACAGCGTGGAAGAAAAATGAGGACAGAATTACGTTCCTTCTGAAACTTCTCTGAACTCGATCTGAAAGCCATGAAAACCAAAATAAAAGCAGCAAAGTTTTAATCTTCACAAGATGTCAACCACTGAGCATACCGGCAGTGGGTGCTTCGAAGGTGCATCGAAAAAGTGTGTTGATTCTCTGTCTCACGCTCGCACCAAACATCCAGCGAGAAATCAGTGGTCGAAAATATGCTTCATAATTTATTGCTGATCGTGTGACGACGATTGGTTGTCATTCCGTTGCTGTTTCTCTTAGTTCCACAGTTATTCTGGACGATCGCCGTAGAAGCCGCTGAAGGTGAACGTAAAACGAACTTGAAAAAAAAAAAAAAACTGGCGACAAATCGTAACCGCAACGTATTTCGCTGACACCGCGCGGGCCGAGGACAAAAGACGCACTAAATCTTCACCCGATTGTGAGCGAACGCGTCAACCCGTTCAAGCCGATCCCAAACGACTTCTAAGGTTGCCCTATCACTCGTTTTCCAAATTGAACAGGTTTCCGACACAGTACCGTCAGCAGGGAGACAGCATCTCTCGGGCGGAATAAATTCTATTATCCATCGTTAGCGGTAGCTTATCACGCCTTTAAAGTCGTCAATTTTTCAAGCTTCACCAGATAAAGTGTAATCCTTTGGTTGTGGTCAATAAATTTACCGCCGCGAAAGATTCATCAAGCTATTTTATTTGTGCATTGGGATCATGGATATGGTATATCTAACAAAGCTGCTCGATTTAGTACTGGTCACAGCAGTCGATTATATTTCTGATTATTATTTATTTTTAACAGAGAAGAAATCTTACTTTATGATACCATTGCTATCTTCTGGACGGCTTATTTTGGTATTATCACAAATATTCGAATTATAGTTTAACGATTGTACAAAAAAGTAAAAGACTCATAGAAACTATTCTCAGCTGAGAGATTGAATGCAATAAATTTGCTATTTAAAATGCAGATATCAGTATGTTAAAATTTAATCGACATACCAAATCTTTGTGTAAAGAATAAAGAATACCTTGTAACGAAAACAGAAAAAGAATCGCATTAACTTCTTTGCCAAATAAAAATAAATTAATTCCTGATTTAAAGTTTCCATCACATTTTTTTGAAATGGTAAAAGAAATGCTACAGTGTTTGTTTTTTTTTTAACACATGTTAGTGAGAAAACTTTTTCACACATTTATTTGAATTAAGCAAAATGCGCTAATTAGTAATAGAAGTTTAAAAAAAGTGAAATAGAGAACTAAAATCAATGAATATTAGCATAATTGAAGTAAATGCCATCGGGGATTTATTTTAAACTTATACCGAATTTGATTGTGAAGCGATCTCATAATTTAATTCATTCAACAGTTTCAATACTGATCAACCCTGAAAATTGAATAATATTTGAATTTTATTGCGTCAAGTGTTTTAAATAAATAATACCACTATAAGCTGTTAAAACTTTGATCTTGAATTTTCAAAATTTCGGACAAATATATTTTGCAATTTATTGCACAATTTGGCGAGATAAAAAGTTATTTTTTGTTAGCCAAATTTTATAATTCCCAGTTTTCTGAATGAAGCTTGGATAATTGTTTTTCAACTTTAAACAAAAAAGTTTGTAAATCTGCATTTCCATTCATATTAATAAAAGAAAAAACAAAACTATACATTTTCTTAAGCGTGTAATACTTTTTTATCGCATGATTGTTCTCTTGCCCATGTTCCACTGCACTAATAAAGAAGATAGCGAGAACACTGAAGAAGCTCGAGGTTCATAAACAAATTAATAAATAATCAATAATATACAAAAAAAAAACACCTATCCTATCTATACACAGAACCGCACTCCGATTAACGTAAATCGTACAAAACATTAACACTGATGGTTTTCCGGTACGCCACCGCCGCCGTATATTCAAATGAAAGCCGTTCCCAGCCTCAAATATTTTGCATTCAATTATCTCCCTTTTTTGGGTTGCCTCGGAATCATCAAACCATAAGTCGATCTATACCCGACAGTACAGGAAGGGCACGCAGATCAAGATAATCGAACAGAGGACTCCCGTGGATTAAGTAAAATTGGAAAGACAAAAAATGTACACACACACACACACACAGTGATCGTTTGGAGAATCAAATGCAACACTTTGCTCTCCCCATCTCCGGAGAGACGGACGAAATACCCAGAACTTTTAACATAGCTCGACGAAGAACACGGCTGTAGCAAAACGGGCAAAGGCCCATGAAAGTATCAAACGAAATAAATCATATTTTTTTCGTATGATATTTTCCGAGAAGAAATTCATCGGGTGCCGCGGTTAGAGTTTTGAATGAATAAAATTTCGTTTTGTTTCCTGCGTTTGTCGAGACTATTCTTGTTTATTTAATTTATTTCTACTTCGCTACCAGTACGCAGCATGGCGCACACACATTGCTTTGCATTCTCTCGAACTCACCGAACAATCCCCGGGTGAGAAGAAACGGGTTGTGTTTATAACGACGAAGGTGTGGGACAGAATATGAATTTGGAAAATTAATAAAATGACATATGGGTTGTTCAGCCGATAATGGTCTACCAAAACACCAAACGCGAGAAGGGATGAAACGTCAGAACAACGAACGAATTCAGATAATGCTCATGCTCTTGTGCTCTTGGTTAAGACGTGTTGGGTCTGTGCTAAGTAAGATATTTATCGAAAGGTGCTCAGCTACGATATCGCTGTTCCATCGGGTCGATCCATCATTAACGCCACCCCCCCTCCCCACCCCCTTGGTCTCGTATCTCGACTGCTGCTCACATCATGATCCTGCGTGATCTTATGCGTGTATCAAGGTAAGACAATTTTTTTCTCTTCGAGAAATCACCCAGCGGGAGGTTGGGTGCGCTAGGTTCGGAGGGATTTTGATTGATACTTACATTCTCGCAGGCTGCCTTGCAAGATCCCTGCACCTCGGCGCAACATCGGAAGACGTCTGTTTGGAAGGCAAAGAGAAGAGACGAAAAGGGAAAGATTAGACATGTATTCTCGGTACGTATCGGAAAGCGCTTCAACTCCGAAGCACCGTGAAGATAAAGTAACATGACAGGCGCAGATGAACGGATAATGAATTAAACGCGGCAGGGTGACAGCGGCCACGACCACGACGTTTCCTGCTACGAGAGCATGAAGCCCTACAACGCTTTCGGTGCATTCCGCCAACACCAACTCATGAGCATGGTGTGCAGTAAGCCAAGAGCCGTAGTTTGCGTGGGCAGAAGCATGTTAAATCGAGCGGCGAAGGATTTAAAGTACCGCACAGGGCTGAAAAGGGAGCGATATTTATTATGCAAATGTTAAGCTTCGCCCTACCCCAAAAAAGTATCAAGCTGTCCCAGCCCAGAATCAATTATAAGATTGCGAAAAGTTGTCGGGTGAGTGGGGAAAAAGGAGATCAGGGACTTTTCTCACCTGATTGTTATTTGGATTAGCCCGGGCTGCCGTTGGTGCTGCAGTGGGTTCGAGGAAGTTTGAGAGCAACTTTAGAGGATTTGCAAGATTTATTAGGGACACTCACACCCATACAGTGTCACTGGCAAACTAGTTGGAGCTGGAGCAATTGTTGGCATTTGTGCAAAACTCAGTGCAAGCTCGGTAAAACTTCGTGGAAAGCAAGCTAGAAACATTTCATGTAAGGTCGATAAAAGGTAGCATAAACGACGTTTGGTGTTAGCATAGATTCACAAATGATAAGTAGAAAGTTTTTATCACTGATTATACTCTATAAAGACGATATTTGCCCTTATTTCGGGTAATTATAGTAACAGTTACTGTTGAATATCTCATAAAAGACTTTCTTCAGGTACGAATATTCCGTCCCGAGTATGATTTAATAAGTGAAACATGATCAAGTTTGTTAGATCAATCATCTTGAATATTTCCTATGTTTTCCAAAGAAGTGTTTTACTCTATTATTAATGCCTAATTGTCTCTGAAAGATCCATTTCGAGCTGATTAGAAGTATGTTCACTATAGTTCGAAGCAAACAGCCAATAAAACCGTAGCTCAATACTTTATTGTATTTTTCTTATAAAACCTTTCTCCTTTTATCGTCAGAACGTGAGCACATTCTTGCACTCTCACAATTTTTTTTTAAATCACTTCAAGCAGGCGGTGGCGCTTGATTGGCGCCTTCTCACGATCGGCGATGCTATAATGCTAATAATATACATTAAATGGGACAAAATGGGACAAGCTCATATTTTGTTCTCTGCAGTTAACATACGTATCATGATGAAATCCATTTCCTGGTAGCTGTGTTTTTATGAGACTCGACTGGGTTACTGAAGTATCCGTCAACCAAACACGAATATTGACTGTATGCATTGTTAACGATTGTGATAACTGTTATTTTATATAATGAATAAAAGAATAATGTATCATTCTGTAAAGCATATTGTTACAACCCTTCCCTTTAGTTAATCAATATTTGGATACAGATTACGATTTCTTCTTCTGTTTAATTACAAGCCAAAGAAATAAAGAAATTGCTTTATTCTCCTTGATTGATCCAGTACCACTTTGTTCTTATTGTTAGAAACGAGACAAGTGCTTTAATTGACAGCATAATAAGCAAATGTTTAAATTATTATACCCGAACCGGAAAAGATCCTTCTTCATTTGTTTGTTATTCTCCGCGAATTACAGTACTAAATCATGCTTTCACAGTTTTAGCACCCTGAACCATCACGGCCCTCTTTTTTGTACGGGATATAATTATGCCCATTTTGTCGAGCTGCATCCAGACGGAATGGGTGCGAAAACTCAAACATTAAAAAGATCACCTCAATGTCTCGCTTCCATTCCGAGCAGAACCGCGTCCAAGCAGGGAGCGGACTAACGGCGTTCTAAATTTAGTTTGTCCTCCGTCAGTTCGCATCACCGTTCATCATCTATCATCTCGGTGAAATCTTCGCACTCCACACGACAAGTTCTTGGCCTACATCAAGAGTGTCGCCTGTGTCGTTTTCTTCCCGTTGCGCTCATTGCGTAGCCGCACCGCAAGATGCGTACACCGGTGCGGCATGTGCAAACCAAAATGTGTTCCCATTCTAATGCATTTGCTCGGGGTGTGAGGGGTTCCGCATACGAGATGTGTCTCACTTCACCAAACGTGCGATCGCGGGGCACAACCCACACATATGTTTGTAATGGATGTGAAAGTGTGTGAAACTGATGCCGACAAAAGATGGTGAGGGTTTTTGTATAAACCGCAGTCGCGCACCTAAAATGACCTCTGGTAACGCTATTGGATTTGTACGCTCATGGATATCAAATATCGAGGTAGATGTCGGCCTGCTGACAGATGGAAATCTACACTACTCATCAATAAGCAATAAGCCCGGTAACTGAGGGATATTATCGTAGCCGAGAACCTGGTCGTATTTGAACATTTCAAAGCAAGAGTCTTGAATCTTACAGCTATGCTGTCTACGTAACATATGTTTGTACCTTACTTCCTACATCTGGCGTCAAAACAAACAAAACTGTCTAGACGTATGCTTTATTCTCTGTCTTATGTTAAGAATCACTTACTTACAGAAGATCTAAAAGTGACTTTTGATGAAATGAAGACTTCAAATAAGGCGTAAATGACATACACCATTGAAACACGCATTGGGCCCAGCCAAACGCAACACAAAAAATCTCAAACTGTCTCACGTGCTTGCTAAAGTGTACACTTTCGCCTGTTACATCACGGCGTACGAGCACATGCTTTCTTTACCTTCTGTAATGGCACACGATAGTAGAACGTATGTGAGCAAAAAATGTCTCTTGTCTGCAGACGTGCTGTTTTTTGGGAACCAAGTGTTACAAACAACTTTGCATGTATAAAAGCTCACGCTTTGGTGCAAATAGGCATTACAACACTTCAGTGGGTACCAGCAAACATTTGCAAAATGAAGCAGCTGGCGTGTTTAGTTGTCATGGCACTGTTGGCACCTAGTCTGATTGCCGCGGACTGTGACACCAAAGGACTTATCGTGGAGAAGAGTTTCCTCCAGTCGGTGCACGACTGCACTGAATATCTGCAGATCCCCAAGGAGCGCTTGATGCAGTACATGGCCAATGAGTTCCCGCCGGACGATGAGACGAAATGTTTGCTGTTCTGCGTCGGAGTTGATCTGGGTTGGTGGAATAACACGTGCGGTCTGCAGGTACCTTCCATCGTGAGCTACTTCCAGCCAGTGCAGGGTGACAAGCAGTACGAGAAGCGCACCAGGGAATGTCTGGAACGGCGTGTTGGAGCGATCGAGTCACCGAACAGCTGCTGCCAGGCGTACGAAACCTTCCAGTGCTACTTCCAGGAGTTTGGAAACCTGGTCACCTGCCCACAGTACGTCCGATCGACAAAACTGCAGGCAACACAGGCTGCCCTCGATTGTCTGGTGATGTTGCGCTATCCCGAGAAGCTGCTGAAGGTGTACGCCAGTGGAAAGGTTGAAGATTCTCCTGAAACACGTTGCCTGTATCATTGTATCGACCTCCGAACCGGACTGTATACGCAGAACGGAATTTCGCTGCCGAGATTCTTCGTGCGAGACTCTGCCTACAACGATCTTCGGTATCTGAGCAAGGAGACGAAGGCATGTCGCGATCGCATTCGCCAGTCCGGATGTGATAAGTGTACCGAGGTGTACAACACCCATAAGGAATGTTTGGCCGGACTGGGTGAAGAAGGCTATACATCGGGCATCATTACGGCTGCTGCTAAGATTGCGCTGATGAACCTTGGTGTTAGCTGCTCTCAAGATCCTAAGCCCTGTGCTACTAAACCACCTTGCCATACAACGTGCACGCCCACTAAGCCAACGCATAAGACGAAATCCTGTCCCGAAACCACCAAAAAACATTGCTCGGTGTGCAGCAATCTGCACGAACCGGCAAAGCATTACTCATCTCCTGCGGCAAATGTTGAACCGGCGGTAGCACCGTCGCATGTTGGCCGAAAACCCTTTGTAACTTGCAGCAAGTGCTCTGGAGGACAAGTTTATAACTTGCCTGGTCGTGCTTACAGGGGACACGTAAGTTCCTGCCGTCGTTGTGGTGGCCCTACCAGCTATTGAGAATACTGTAACAGGTACTGTTTAGGAATTAGGAAGGTTGTCCACCCTTTGGATTTAACTCGACGAAAGAAGTGATTATCCGTAGTCAACAATTATTAATTAATTATATTTCATAATAAAACATGTAAAACAGAAAACAATCTATGGAAGTTTATTTTCTCAACGTTAAATCTGTTAAAATACGAAGAGGTTTACAGCTGGATTTTGAGTAACTACTTTCTACTACGTCTCTTTCTTCAGTTTTATAACTATCAGCTTGACATTTCGGAAGAGTTTAACTGGTTTAGGTAACATCCCATTGATCAGTCGGTGCAAAAAATCTGTATGGAGGCAATTCGCACCACTTCAAATTTTGTTTCTGTAGTTTAACATGCTGTTATGCCTGCTATTCTACTGCAGTTGAACATATGTTACTTGTATGTAACTTTAAAAAACAAATCGGTCGTTAGATGCATCCGATAAAACGTATCGTTTTTGATAAAAATAATTCAATAAATGTGTCTCATTCGGTGCCGATGCACAGCTTTCAAAGGTAAGCAAGCTAATATGAAATGTTTATGCTGAATAGGAGTTATCTTTTTGATAGTCCTTTATATTACTGATAGTCTAACACAGAAATATGAAACACATGGCCCGTGGGCCGAATGTGGCTTTCAATTAAGGCTAAGGTGAAAAGATTTTGCATGCAGACCGGGAGATGGTTTTTTTTACCAACAAACCCATTGTACATTTAATTATATCATAAAACTGATAGAGTGACTTTTATTCTAATAATGCCAAAAAAATGCAACGGATTTTTTCAAAATATTGTAATCAGCGATCTCATTTCTAATTTCTGTGAGATCAGATTTTTTTTTCAAGAGTGAAACATTGTAGAAAAGTGCTATAACAATGTGAAGAAATACGCATAAAGCGCAAATAATTTTAAATACGATCACATATTATTCATATTTTTCTCATTTAAGGTGCTCTACAGATTTATGACTTTTTCAATAATATCAATTATAAATATCAAAATTGCTATGAAGACGATTCTTGTATCGATGCATAGATTGCATATCACCCATTATCAACGGGTTTTAAGGATGAATTGGCTTTGATAGCTAATTTTGTGCAGCAGTACGTAATCAACGAATCGGTTTTAGCACGTTTACTTGTCTTCTGTGAAATTCTGTTCCATCTGGTGGATTCTTAATCTTTTTGATAACACCAGTTCACGTATTTGTGTACCATTCACTCTCGTATATATTGCCAGCCCAACTTGGCCCTAAATTTACTTGTCTCTTTAGAGCTTGATGAAAAGGTCTACTTATTTAAACAATGTGTTATATACATTTTTTGGATCATAAGTTTATTTATTTTCCACCTTTGTTTTGCAGTTCGTCAGTTTGTCGGCAAAACTGTCTACTATTAAGTGTTTTTGTATTTTTAACACTGAAGTCCGTATTGTGGTAATATAACATTTTTGCAAAGAACCTGCATTAAATCAACTGTTAGAATGTATCTCAGAATCTGATCATACAGTGGGTATTCGGGTGCCAGTTTTTTGCTATAACATGCTGTTTCTGCATTTTATTCGATTATTCTATGAAATATAATGAGAGATAGTTTGCTCTTAAAACGGTTCTTTAAATAGTTATGCTTGAAACAATCGCTTTAACCCCGTTCAAAAATCAATTCTTAGTACGATTGCATAACGAAATGCAAGTGCCTCTTTATTCGTAACCTTCATTTCCGAATGTTATTTCATCGACGCCTTTCTAGTTATTCTTTAGTTTGTAAATAGATCTGTCTGTTTACTGCAAACTTCCCCAGGATCGTGATCCAGCACTGCGAACCACTGTAAACATTTTAACGCCATAAACCCCTAATAGCCCCATTCAACAGTCCTCTTATCTAGGCCTTTTGGCAACACCCGTCCTCATCTTCTCCTTGCGACCTTACGTTTGGACTTTATTTTTTCTACATCATAATAGAGATGTACAGTGTGTAAAACACTGCCAATAGACTACGTGCCACCGAGCCAGCTACAGGTCGTAACGCCGTGTGGTTTGCTACCGTATATAACGCGTTTATCACTTAACGAGTTACCGCATAAAGTGAGCGCCAGTCGGTACCGAAGTACATTGCATACAAGGGAGCAAGTGAAAACAAGGTGCTTGCTATGAAGCGGTTACTGTTGAGTGTTGTGCTAGCGTTGGTGCCCCTTGCCGCCCTGGCCAACGATACGAAGGGACTGACCATCGAGAAGAGTTTTCTTCAGTCAGTGCACGACTGTGTTGAGTATCTGCAGGTGCCGAGGCACCGGCTGGTTCAGTACCTAGCGTACGAGTTCCCACCGGACGAAGAAACCAAGTGTTTGATCTACTGCGTCGGGACGGATCTGCGCTGGTGGAACAACACGTGTGGTCTGCAGGTTCCGGCGATCGTCAACTTTTTCCAACCCGTACTGGGCGATCGGCAGTATGAAAAACGTACGAGTGAGTGTCTCGAGCGTAATGTACTCTCGGCGACCACACCGAACAACTGCTGCAAGGCGTACGAAACATTCCAGTGCTACTTCCGTGAGTTTGGCAATATCGTAACCTGCCCACAGTATGTGCCACCGACGAAGCTGCAGGCGACGCAGGCTGCCCTCGACTGTCTCAATATGCTCCGTATTCCGACGGATCTGTTGCAGTGCTACAGCAAGGGAGATCTGCCGGACGTGCAGGAGACGCGCTGTTTGTACCACTGTTTCGATCACCGAATCGGGCTGTACACCTTCGAAAGTGGAGTTCATTTGTCCCGTTTGTACGTGCGTGATTTAGCGTTCCACGATCTACGGTATCTGAGCAAGGAAACGAAGGCCTGCCGTGATCGTGTTCGAGCGTCCGGTTGTGACGTTTGCTCCGAGGTGTACAACACACATCACGATTGCTTGGCAGGCATTGGGGATGATGACTATACGAGTCGTATCGTCGTTGAAGCGGCCCGTATCGCCCTCGCCAATCTCGGTGTGTGCTGTCAGGAAAAACAGGTGCCCTTACCACTATCAGCTGAGGAAGTGGAGGAAGTTGGATACAGCTACGCTTCCTATCAACCGTCCGTGCCGAAAGAACTGTTCCCACCGGTGTTACCAGTGCCAGAGCTACCGGTATCAGTTGTTACCCGCACAGTGCCTGTATATGGACATCGACCATCGTGCTCTTCCTGTGGGTCAAGTTCGAAAGTAGTGGTGGCCGATGAAGTGCATCCAACGCTTTACAGGTCAGGAAGTTACGCGATGGACGAGAGACCGCAGCATGCGGTGAGTTCTGATATACTTCTAGCACCTTCAGAGCCTTCTACTGGCACGTCGTCGTACAGAATTAGTAAACCTTCGAAGGTCAAGTCAGTACCGGCAGTACTATCCTACCCAGATCGATCGTCTTCTTATCCATCGTTCCGTAGTTGCAAGGCAGAACACTTCGGATTTAAGCATTAATTTATTGTGTAGGATTTTTTTTAAATATTTATGTTTATAAAATAAAAAAACGCTTCTTAAACAATTGATATAAATGTTTATGTGAAACAATTAAACATATTTTTTGTTGAGAAAAAGTAACGCTCACAATCAGGCGTGTGGAATTCAGTTGTTACGTGGATATTGAAACTAAACTGAGGCCTCCGTGTTTGGGCGGAGAAATATAAATAAAACAATCTGCCTCAACAGTCCGTGCTGGGACAGCTGATTGTCGTTATGAAACAAAACCTGCCTCAACGCGGGTAGTTGGGTAGACAAATGTTCTGCATTACTCCATTGTTTGGCAACCACTTGCTGTTGCGTAAACTTTTATTTTAGTTCTTTGGTGGAAAGCCTTTAATTTTTATTCCGCACGAAGAGGGCGGCGTTGGGAACTTTATTAGCTGATAATCAATAAATTATTAAACGAAACTTAATGGAACTAGAAGAAGAATTTGCCGAACGGGGTGGAGGATTTCATACACCTGCAGCACGAAATCCTCCCCTTGGGCGATATGAACATTCGCCCACAGTTCTGACAGTTCAGCTCCTTGTAATTAAACTCGGCCTTGGAAGGACAGGCGGTTGTGGTTGAGGTGGTGGTGGTTGAGGCGGTGGTAGTAGTTGCAGGTAGCTCTATAGGCACTTCACACAGCACCTGTTGGGCGGCCGCTTTCAGTACATCATATTCAAAGTACGCCTTACCCAAATGTCCAAGCACATCTCGGTAAGCAAGATACACCTCCGTACACTGATCGCCCATAGAACCGCGCAGCTTGTGCAGCTTGGCTTCAGTTTCCCGCGACAGGTACCGGTCGTCCGGATGCTCGTAGTCTCGGGTGTACAGTCGCTCGACATCAAACCCAGTGTCTACGTAGAAAACGCCCGTGCGCAGAAAGAAGCACCGTAAAAGGCAGCGCGTTTCGGGCGCATCCGGAAAGTGGCCAGCACTGTAGCTTTTCAGCAGTTTCACCGGTGTCTGCAGAAACTCGATACAGTCCTGTGCTGCCCGCACGTACCGCGACTCATCCTCCGGGAAGAACTGCGCGCAGGGCACCAAATTGCCGTAGTTCTTCAGATAGCATCGGAAGCTTTCGTAGGCCAAGCAGCAACAGTCGGAGGTATCGCCGTGGGTGAGCTCGTTTCGCAAGCACTCGGAAGTGCGGTTGTCGTATTGCTCGTCGACAGGATCTGGGTGGAAGAAGCCTTCGATCACGGCCGCCTGCACACCGGTGGTGTCATTCCACCAGCGCAGATTGAGGCCCACGCAACGCAGCAGACACTTCGTCTCGGGATCGTCCGGAAAGCTGTTGCCAGCGTACTCGGCGTACCGGTAGCCGGGCACCTGCAAGTACTCCATGCAGTCTTGCAGTGCACGGGAGAAGCTCTTCGCGAGCGTTAGGTGCGGCACATCGACCGTTCCATCACATCCGGCCAGGCATAGGGCGATCGCCGCAAGCAACATGGTACCGCTGGACCGTGGACGCATGGTGGCGATATCGTGGAGGGGCAAGATATTATGAGAAATTACCAATAATTGTAGGGGCAATTACTACGCACTGCTAATGTGCGCGATCGAACAAACGCGCCTTCGGGATCGGAAACGACGGGTTGGGCTGTGTGGCTGGTCCTGGTCCAGGGCTAAAGTGAACTGATACGACTGACATGAATATGGATGAGCTTTTATAGGGACCCCGCGCGTCTCGATCCCTCCTTGCCGTTGGATGTACCCCGTACAGTAGCTCATCCGTCGTACATCTACTTACCAGCGTAGCAGAAGGGTCTCACCGATCCGGGTCGCGCGACTATGTTGATTTCAAACTGCACGTGCAGTATACGATGTGACGCAATCGGGGTCACATTATCCCCTCCCCTAGAAGACCGTTTCGAGTCAGTTTCGGATGTTTAGTTGCATATATCTAGACAAGACACCATCTTTATCTAACGCAAGCTCCAGTTACTCCAGTTAGTTGTCCAGTTAGTTGCTAAAAAGGGGCTTCAAGTGATTTGGGAAAATGAAACATGAGACACGCTTTTGGCTTGGAGCTATTTAAATGAATGAAAAAAACGGGTCTTTCTTTTAATTTTAGTAGGTCAAACTGTACAGTTGGCATGTTGCATGGCTGCTTGTGCATTTCATGCACCCTCTTTATTCTTATCCATACTCCTTTTTTGTTTTAAAAAGATATTTTTTTTTGTATTTTCATAGCTCAAATTGCACTTTTATCTATACGTTTTTTGCTTGGTTAAATAACGAAACAAAACTTTGATGAGTAAATAGGCGATATTTTTTGTCCAAAAAAAGGAACAAATAAGCTCAAACGCACTCGCGTGTTTGTTTTTATTTCACCTACATGCTTACACTGGAGCAAAAAGGAAGCATTCATTCATTGGTTTAGGGTTTACTTTTTCTTCTGCATCTTCCACCAAAACCTGCGTTTAACAACTTTATCGTGGGCTGATTGCTAATGAAAAACCCCTCCGGTGGGGGAATGCTTGTTTTTCTTGAATTGCATGTGAAAACAATCATAATGAAGGGTAAAAAATGAAAAGCTATATAAATGTTGCGGCTGCCAAAGTATACTGGGCCTGCTGATCGGTCGTTCAGTTCGGTGATCCTCCCAG
Source organism: Anopheles epiroticus (assembly GCA_000349105.1). Classification (NCBI taxonomy): domain Eukaryota; kingdom Metazoa; phylum Arthropoda; class Insecta; order Diptera; family Culicidae; genus Anopheles; species Anopheles epiroticus. The sequence continues at coordinate 110,627 of KB670059.1, read as the reverse complement.
CCACGCGAAGTGGTCTCCGCCGATTGCAGTTAATTAAATTCTCATCATAAACCAATGTCATTGGAATTACGGCAGGAGGCAGGAGTATAAAATCACTCAAAGCAATACGCTGCATGGCGATTGTAAAGATCGCACAACGTTGCAGCGTGCAAACCGTGGGCCAGGACAAGAAACAGCAAGAGAATACGCAAGATGTAACACGCACTCCCTATAATTTGCATCTCCGCCCATGAAATCGAGGGGAAACCAGCTTTCCCCCGCGGACGTCGCGGAGACGTGGCGGCTGCGTGCGTCCGGTTACGATCACGCCAACGGATCACGCACTTAATGAAGCGCTTTATTTTATTACCGCCTGATTGAAATCGAGCGTTAAAAAAAGCTGGGTCCTGGGTGAGTGTGCGCACCCGCCCGATTCGCCCTAATGAACCGTCATTAACTTCAGGAAAATAAATAACCATAACCTTGCCTTGCCCCATGTGGTCAGTCTGGGCGCACGCATCCAATGGCGCTTACCTGGTTGCGCTTAGAAAAGGGACGCCATGAGTTTGTCAACGAACGAAAACGAACTGCAAGGAACACTGAATGTTTCGATGAGTGCGTACGATTAAAGTTGCAGGAGTTAATATGTAGCGCAATTCTATAAAAAAGTGCGCGAGAAGCTTGCTTAACTGTGCGTCTCGGTTGAGCGGTTTTTATTTGCTTTTTTGGTTTCACAAGGCTAAAGATTTGCCACAGCCGTCCCATCATTAATCCAGTTCACATCGCTAGCAGCAAAGAGAAAAATGGCTTCATACCATACGAAGCTGTCACATTTGTCACGTTGACGTACCGCCGTCCGGGGCGATATGTGGGCCCTCGGACTAGTGTGGAGATCGTGCACGATCATATTTTTTTTTTCAATAGCAACGACAGCACCCAACAACCCAAAAGCAACATTAATTTATTACACATGTTTTACCGATTCGTGGGCCGGTTTGTTTGGGGATGGTCGCGATTCGATGGATTACACGCGGAACTGCATGACAGCGGTGCGATTAAATCAAACATAGAACTGTGCGAGACAACGCAAACTCTCCTTCAAGCAAACGAAAACATGCTCTGCTCACGCATTCTGGCGTCGGCGTCCGTGCGTTCACGCCGTTATTTTCACACCGTTCGTGGCGGCGGAAGAGAAATGTGTCGCGCAAGAAAATTGAGCAAACAAAGCGCGCACCAGAGCTGACAACAAACACCGAAAAGGAAGAGGCCGTGCGAATGGTGCGAGAACCTTCACCCTGGTACTGAGTACGGGTTCTCCAACCATGGTGTTCTCATCCTCATCCGCGTAAGCTCTTGCTAGAGCGCTGCAACGAGACTCTTCGGTGCGTCGTTGCGGTTTGGGATTTATTTTTGTGCGAAGCACACAAAAATAATTTATGGCCCTTGTGTGGTTGCGCGCGGGTTTATCGACGCAGGGCGACGCAACACTTCCCCCGTGAGTGCAGTTGACGGGAATTTTGCAGGCCGCGTTGCACTTTTTTTTCCCTTCTCGCCCTTCGATCGCTTATATTTACTTATTGCCAAGGAAAATGTACCACCACGTAGCACGTTACGAAAAATCGAAAATAAATCGTCTGTCAAAGTGCGGCTAAGAAGCGTTAAGGAAAGATTAAACCACAAATGCACACACTGCGCGGTGCAATACCTGGGTGAGTCTTTCCCTGGCCCGGGGCAAAGGAAATGAATGAACAGCTCGGCCAAGAGTTCGGCCCCAATGTTCTACAATGCACTCTCCCTGTATGTTTCTCTCCTTTTCTCTGGTCTTGTGGGTGCTAAGCCTACATCATACGGTACGATAGGTGATGGTGGCGAGCTAATGCAATTGCAGTTTGCATGATCGAATCGGACAGCTTGATGCGCTCAGGGGGAAAAACTGTTGGGACGGTGCCCCACGGTGTACGTGTGCGTTGGAATTCAACGTGACAGCTATAAATGGGCGATTGGATAAGATCGTTTGCGAACGTGCCGCGTGCTGTGCGGTTGTCATATTTTTTGGCCTAAGCTTAGGTAAAGCAGCATTTGCTTTAATGAAAGGTGACAACGGTGGAGTGGGTCCGTTCGGTGTCCGTTAGGGCAGTCAGTTGGCAATGAGGGTTTGGTTTGGTGTGTTGGTGCTTTCTCTTTTTCGCATGGTTAGAAAAATGACGAAGAATATCTTGCAAGGTGCTGAATAGCATTTTGTACAACATTAGTATAGCAGTTGAAACAGATATTTTGTATTGAAATTTTAGCATTGTTTTGAATGAGAATAAAACCGAATGGATGTAATTTACCGATCGTCCAGTGAAAGACAAAAACCTATGTGTTTCAATTTATTTTGATTAGGAACGTTTTTTATTATATCATTAAGCTTTGTTTTATTGCAGTTTCAAAATACTCAGAGCTTAAAAGCTTTTTGTTATCAAACTCTTTTAAGGTAAAGTAATTAAATCTAAGCTTTACACAATAAATTGTAATCTTTTTAATCTTTGTACAGGGGCAACGTAGACAATATGCAAAAGTTTGTGTTTTTAGAGCTACTATTATGTTTGCAATTTTTATTATCTAGAAATATAATTACTTATTTGCAACACAAAAAACATAGCAGTACAGCCGGGCCGTAACTACCGAATAAAAAAAAACATAAAAAAACATAAGCTATTCTTAGTCTAAATAATAAAAACATTTCGAGCCAAAACACGAAAGAAAAAAGTACAGTTTAATAGTCTAAAATACACCTAACGTAAGGAAAAGTCTTTGCAGTAATTCATCTCTTTCCTGGATTGGACTGTTTTCCTGTTTGGTACTTTTCATTAATATATAAAATTTGCATAAAACAATGTGGCAAAATCTTTGTAACATACGATAAAAACAAAAACACACAAATAAGTGACTATTTTAAACAAGTCACCTTTTCCGTTTGAGCTGAAATGTTTGACGAAAGAAAACTGTGCAATGCTGATTTAATGGAATTGATTGCCACTGCAGCATGACGTCTGATTTAACTCATCTTTAAACATGACCCATTCAGTTTCACATGCGCTCAAAACAAACCGTTCGACCGAGTTTATAGAACATTAATTACGCTTAATTTGTTGAATAATTCAGACGTTTGTAACTACGCTTGGCATTACGGTCAGCAGAGTATCGCTAAAAAAGAGGGACAAATATTATCAAAAGCAGTGGCATTAATAGGTTTTGCTGCAGGGTTCATATTACACCATGAAATGTAATCGCCCTTTTTGATTGCAAATGGAAAAAAAAACGAAAGCTCGGGAATAAATTGGAATGATCATTTTATTGGACGAGTAGAGCGGTATCACGGTTGTGATTAAATATGCCTTCAGTCTTTTTCAATTTAAACACGATGCACGACCCACGTTCGGCAACGGAAGCTTCTGTGAAGCGAATGTACGTGATAAGTAATTCCAGTTATGATTTTATTTTAAATTGCTTCATCGTGCCATGGAAATGGGAAGAATTAGGAAGTCCTCGAGCTGTCCGCTTCTATATTGCTATGTCAGTCAGAAATTATATATATGCTGACAGAATAATCATGTTCACTCTAATCTTTCCTGTGGTTGTTAATCTGTAGAGACGCAACCAAAGCTCCATCTTTATATCTCAGATATGCTTATGAATTTTGTTATTTTATGTTTACTTATTCCAAACCAGCTTTACAAAAGAGATGCAGATTGTTTTGTGCGTGCATGTTTTTGCATTACTTCAGCCACGAGCTCACCCTTGACAGCTTAATTAAAGCATCAGCGAACGTGGAGCTTTATTCCTTTCTGACAGGCTGTGGCAAAAAGCTATGCCCTTGGGGCAGAAAGGAAGCGGGGATACCGTTCCAAAGCACTTCAATCAATTAACGGGCTAAGACCAAGAGGCTCGGCGATGTGGCTAAATGTTGCCCCGGATGCAACTGCAGTCTCGGGCCCGGGAAAGGGAGTCCCACGGATAAAAGGGTAAATTACATTTTATATGGCAACAATTTAACTCGGCAGACGCTTTAAAATACCAAACGGACAGTAACGCGTATTGTAGCCGCCTACGGTTGCGCGTGTGTGTAAGCCACCATTCAATCGGCATATCGACAAATCGAATGTGCGGTAAACGAAATCCCACACAAACGGGTCCCAGGCTTACCGGGCGGAAATAAACTTGTTGGCGGCACGGGACAACATTTAAGCGCTTTGATGGAGTTCGATTTAAATTCCGTTAAGGTAAACGAGTGCAGAGAGAGAGAGAGAGAGAGGGAGAGAAAGAGAGAGTGAAAGAGGAAGAAAAAGACAGGAATCTCAACATACTACAATAATGCATGAAATATTACAAAATACCAGTAGCAAAAGCGGACCTTACGGGGAGCGGGAGTGTTCTTAAAAGACGTTTGCTCTTGTTTTTGGTGCGTTCAACTTCAACGCCCAATCACGCAGCATGGCGCGTCCGCTTTGCCAGGGCGCCCCCTGGCTTGCTTTGTGCTGGCGATCGTGTTGAAAGCCAGATTTTCCTGTTTGACAAATAGGTTGTAGCTGCCCCATTCGACTTATCGGTGCCGGGATCCTGGTCGGTCGCACAAGATTTCGAGCCTGCCCCGCACGGGAGCACTTGTCAGCTGGTGTTGTCGGTTTTAGCTAGAACGAGTTTTTTTTTTGTTGCGTTCGCGGTTTCGCATCTCGATGCCGTGCTGCAGACGCATAAATTAATGCAGCCCACTTGGTGGGGTGGAGGGCGGCGTGCGCAGCGCAAGTTGACGGGATGAAATAAATGTTGTGGCTTAGCGTATATGAGTGTGTATGCGTCCATATGCAAAATGTACTGCCGTCAGTGTAGACATTCATGTTGATTGTTTGTCGGGTCCAGTGGTGGTTCTTTCAAAGGCGCTGAAGGGAACGTTTTACTCCCACGATGGTTTGTTGTGAGACAGGACATTGGTAAAGTGTGCGAATGGCTCGATACATTGTGTTGGAAAAAGGTTTGTAATGTAGAAGCTTTGCACCTAGTTTGGTGGCAATAGATGATACGGTGCACCTCAAACATAACATAAAAAATTTAATTACACGATTCGAATCCTGTACAAAAACAATTATTTTCGTTAAATTCCACGTTCTTAGCCTTGATAAAAATTAATAAGCTATCTACAGACAGTGATCACAAAGTTGAGTAATATTCTCAACTCAACTCGTGGCACCGTTAACCTTTCATATTACATTGGACAATGTTTGTACGGCTAGAAAAAGGTTCGTGATTACTACTCAGGATTCGTATCGTGTACTTGAGTTTGTTCACCAAAAAAAGCCTAAAGCCTTGTCATTTGTAACGTAATTTGATAATTCTATAATGTACATTTTCGTCATTCGTTATCCAACAGCACTTATCATGTGACAAGTCCAAGTGAAGGGAGTAGAACGGTTTACACGCGTTTGTTATTAAATTCCAGTGTGGACGGTTTGTAGACGACTGACGTAAACCTTGAATGGCTCCATGCTGGAAAACAGGTCAAGTCCGTAAAGCACTTTTATTCTTTGATAAGCAAAGAAGTATTACAAGTTTATAAAAAAATCGAACAGCTTTACTGGATGTCAAATAATCATTCTTGTGGATGACACACAGATAATTATAGTTTAGTTATTTTTGACACGATAAAGGGCCAGGCTGTTTCCTTTCCTAATTCAACAATAAATACTGAGATGACGACTCATTTTTTTATATGTTTGCAATAAATAATAGAAAAGGTACAATTAAAACAGAAAGATCAGAAGCAACAAATGAAAACATAGAGATTTTATTCTAATTGTAAAGCAGCCCTGAACTTGTTGAAAAAAATATTTTGGTTGATAAGGAGTCAAAATGCGCTCTCGCTGATTGAGTTATCAACAAAACAAATTAGGAGGTAACAAAAATACTCGTCGGCATAGCGATTTTGTTAAAAGGTTCGTTGAGTTACAGTTATAGGAACAGTTTAATGAAAATCTTACATTTTTAATCAATTTGTTTCTATTACACATATTTTATTTTCATTGTAAGTTTTTTGTTGTGTCTATAACGCAAAATACATGGATGTATTTTATTTTCGTAGAAACGAAATACCTGATTGCATACCTTGACCTTGAAGGACGAGTACCTATTCCTTTGGGCTTTGAGTTTGATGTACATCTTTAAAAAAGTACAATAAGAAATTAAATGATTTCCGTCCGCCCCCAAGACTATGTAAAGGCAACAAAGGCCGCATGGTGGCAAGGATATGTTACAGTATTATTAATCCATGAAGAGCAAATATGCTCCCTCTTCTGTACTTATTTCTGTACTTAAATCTTGGAATATTTTCTATTTTTTTCGCATATTTCCTAGAAATTGTTATAATTATTTGAAGCTAAAATTATACCACATGATGAAATGCAATAACGGATTTGTTTCCAAGAATAAATAGAAAGCCCAAAAAAATCATTGAAATCAAATATTCGTAAAGATTTATTTACAATTGATTGGCTGAGCGCTACTGAGGCAGTCTAAAACATTCTTAAAATCACTATCACAAATCGTAAAACTGGTAATTTTCCGCAAACGCAAATGCTCGCGTTGATCAACTCCAATAAAATGTACAATCCACCGTTCATCGCCGGATGCTCTCGTTCTCCATCGCGTCACGCTGACGTTTCCTGTGCCAGCGTCTAGCTGCGATAACCTTTTCCCCTGAACCGTTGCAGCAGCAGCAGCGAGAGACAGCTTCTCTCGGGCAAACAAACGGCCATTAGAGACGCAAACGGTCTGTTGTGCATTCCGGGCGCGGTGCGAATAGTCCGGCCGGAATATGAATGGCTTATTAATGTAAAAACCTTTTTCACCCATCCCGTCGGGTGCGAGCCGGCGCAAAGCAAGCAAACCCTCAAGTAAGATGGAACCGGTCAGTTCGTCTCGAGCGGGGCAATAAAGTAAAACAAAAGACACGGCTCGGACGCTCGAATGGGGCCATCAATATGCGGAGGAGGGGTGTGCTATGGGGTGTGGCTTTGAATTTGTCTAAACGCAACAGGTCCGCGGACCGTGGATCGCGTGACTTACTGTGAGCTGAAAACAGTGTGTAGTGATGGTGCAGTTAATGGGAGTAAATCCTTCCTTTATTCAAATGGTAAATGCATTAGATTGTTCAATCGCCAAAGTGTCAAAGTGTCCAATAATGTCGGTATCACTGCGAGTGTAACATGGAGTTCTATAGGAAGAGTTTAATTATTACGACTGGGTATAGCAGTTCTACGATCCCATGAAGGGAGAGCAATTCAACAAGCAACGATTGCAAACGTTATCTAATGATGCAAAACCAGCTAGTACACCAAACACTATTAAGCCTTTAAGCTCATAATTAAGCCCACAGATGATCGATCCGGTTCTGACATTAAAAACGTATTCCCTCGTGTACGTTTTCTTGCTGCAAGCGACAGGCTAATCACAATCCACAATCCGTGCCCGGTGACTCCTGGCACCTTCAGGCACAGACTGGACGTTCATTTGTCAACGAGCTGATAAGTACATTAGCGCCGCATGTTTCTCATTATTACTTCGTTTCATTTCCCCGTCTGGCGCGAGTGGCTGTCGATCGGCTGTCATCTTAGTATTTGCATAACGCGAAATGTGCGTGCATGAATTGGCATCCCCTGTATCGACCGGTGTTTAAGATAAATGATAACTTAATGTAACCTGTTGTGGTATTGAAATTCCTACGAGCCAGTCGATGGCATTGGTTTGTTAGCCTCGTTCAGTGTATTGAGCTTGGTGGTCGTTTTTCAATCACCATCAAACCTTGATAGACTGTTTAGTACATTGATTGATTAATAAAAAATACGCCTAATACGAGTTGAAACTAACGCTGATCCAAAGCCAATCGCAAGATACGGTGGCCGTAAAAAACAAACCAGTCAAACCTTTGGTTTACTTAATCCGGTTTCTATTCCTACCGTCCCACCATTTGCATATGTAAACGAAGTATTTAAAATTATCGGTTCGAAAATGATAATAACGAACAATATCCTTTATGTGCGTGATTTAGCATAATCATAATAAAATGTATCTACGTTGCAATGCAAAGGAAAGGAACGGATCCCGTCCCACCCCTGTGAAAACGATCGGCCCATTAAAAATGTCACAACGAATTTACGATCACCCTTTTCCCATCCAAGGCAGTGATCATCCCATCGCCGGTTACTTGAATGGGTAACCGTGTGTGTGTGTGTGTGTGTGTGTGTGTGTGTGTGTGTGTGTGTGTG
>KB670059.1:68439-89737 GCA_000349105.1 Anopheles epiroticus | reverse complement strand
TTTTATGCTGGTTTGCTTAGAAATAAATTCGAAGCAACGATAGCTATTACAAACAAGTTTATTTAGAAAATTTCATTACGAATATCAATTAAGATTTAGGCCGTATTGCTAAACGCTATAAATCTACTAGTACTTTTTAATCATAGACTAAATCTGAACTGTGAGGAAGTGTAAAGATATTAGTTATCTTGTAAATAATATAATTAAAGATTTTTTCTCCCAAAAAGGAGACGGCTCAGTTGTTTATTGACCTTGAGTCTCATACGATTAATGCAATAACAGTATCACCATCAGACAAAACATAATACAAATTTGCTGCGTAAAATCGACTCCTTCTATGAGATGGCCCAGTGGACTTAGTGGCTTTCAAGGTCCGACGTTGCTGGTTACCCATTTAGACTGCTTCTCTATACATTGACTGACTAACCTGCTATGAGTACAGCCAGTCGCACCAATGTTTGTAGGGCTAGATTTGATTAACATTCGTAACTCATCATTGAAAAACCAAACAACTATTCGACATTTTTAAGAAAATATAATGTAAAATGATAAGTACTGTTAAAGGAAAATACGCTTTGTTAAATTTATTTAATCTTTTCTAAGCAATAGAGCATCACAATATTTTTACAGTTAAAACTCACTAGGACCGGCTCGGTGGTCTAGTGGTAACGGCGTGGGCCTTTCGAAAGGCCCGTCGCCGGGTCGAATCTCATTCGGACCGATGGCGCCCCACATACGCAGGATTGACTATCCTGCTATGGGTACACTAATTACAGCCCCCCATACGCAGGATTTAACAATCTTGTTATGGATGGGTACACTCAGTCACAGAAAGTGCCAAAGCACAATGGTGTTGTGGTTAGGCCTTACCCCACAATCCCTGTGGGATCCCTTGTGCCACCTAAGAAGAAGGAACCTCACTAGTTGGATTTTGAATGCGCCCCACCGAGTGAATTAAAACTCGTTAGTTGGGTTGTTTGACAGCTATGCAATTGTGTATTAAGAATCCAAGTAGCCATGCGTTATTATGCGAATTTTTTTTTTGTTTGCTTTAGTACCTAAATCAAGAGTTTTTTTCACAATTTTTTTGAATAAATGTAGATTTTACTACACAATACGGCCTGGCCGTCACCACAGGAAAAAATGTAGATTTTACTACTTATTAGCAAAATGAATTAAAGGAAATTAATATATCAATTGTAATAGAAACAAAAAAAGTGCATCATGCACTTTCATGATACCAAGTTCTATCAACACGGACACTGTCGTTGCATTTTTTTCTATCGAATAGAACACCACCACACAGACAATTTAGTAATAATTTTAACAGCCTGCACATACAGGAGCCCTTTAGGAGTACGAGTCTGCTCGCTATTATGTATGAAATGCTTAATTATGTTATTACTTTTACATGCATTGCCAATCACATCACATCACATGCAGCTACGTACGTACGAATGCACCTTTTCCATGACCCTTATCATAACTCTGGGCTGGTATTAAATTTATCACACTTAATTACATTGACACGTGGGTGTAATTAGCACACGGGAAACTTTAGTAATGTCCAAACCGGCATTACTATGGCTATTCAATGTAATACAATCGTACCGGTGGTGGCTCGGTCAGGGTTGTTAGAGCCCTCCGGGAAGAATGAAAAATGTCAAGTGAGTAAATTACCCCTCAAGGACGTGGTAGCTGTATATTTCTATTCGTATGGAATTTTGCAGTGTCAAGTGCGGGAATATGAAACATTTGTTTTTAATAAATTTGCATTATAATTTTGCATTCATACTTTTTTGCATTATAGAATAAAATCACTTACCTCTAGCAGCACTTCCAATCCGAAATTGTTGCTACTGCATACTTTTTTATCCACATTTTTCCCAACCCATAGCGCTGCTTGTCGCCGGGGCTAGCTCGTTCAACCACTCAGCAAATCATGAAAATGGAATGCAAATGGCGAAAGGTCAATGTCGAATGGTTCATCGAGATGCAGGAACTATCGTTTGGTGCAAACGGATGAGATGAGTTTTGCACTGAATCTTTCTTTCCCGTTGGGAACTGTGAACCACTACTGCACTGTTGTTGTTTGTGTGTGTTTGTTGGACTTTTTTTTATTGAAAAACCAATATTCTGCCCCCCGGCTGTGCGGAGCCTGTTACAACGATACACTTTTCTTCCATATTTATGTTTTGTTTTAGTCCTTTGCTTGCCTCTATCTGTCTCTAACCTGTCTCGTTGCTCGGTGCTCGGTCGCTTTGTCACGCTCTATGTTGTTGGTGCAATGGAATAAGAAATCGTGTTTGAGATAGACAGGAGACAACGGGTGTTTGACGCAACGCAAATGTGCCCTCTAGGAGCAAACAGCACGTAACGTGAAGTTTTTCTGCAAGGAGCTGAGGCCGTCAATGGGATCTGCACTTCAAGTCGACCGGATTTTACCACTACCAAGCTTTAGGATTATTTAGCGCGAGCGAGAGGTTTTGCAGCCTGTAAACATTGGCTCACTGTGTGGCTTTGTATTGGATTAGGAGTAAACAGGTAATAAATAGACGTCGAGGGATAATTATGCTTGGGGATCATTTCTATAAGATATTTTGGGCACATTTGAGGCCAACATTTGCATTTTAGCTGCACTTCTGATATGATGGAATGAGACGAAACCACCGACACTCGTTTATGACCCGTGTCCGTTCATTGTGTTTGTTAATTAAAGTAATGCCATTTTCTACTACCACGATCTGTGAGCTTTTAAAACCTTTTTTTTGCAATTTTTTGCCTTTAGTGTTGTGCTTAGTTACGTTCAGGTGGATTGTATTCTACTGTTTGAATTTATATCTCTGGAAGCTGGACGTTCAGTGTTGAACAAAAGGTACCATTTATAGTTCTAAACTATGTATCCAGTTGACTATATGTTTTTGTATCGGTATGTACGTTTGATCCTCTGTTGAATGGGAGCAGGGAGTAGAATAGTGCTGGTTCACAACATATAGTTGCTTATTGTGTAGTACATCTTTCAACATGTTCGGTTCCATATTTTATACAGACACCGATCATAGTTTTTCCTTACTTGTTTCGTTTTATGATCATATCATACCACTAGCCATATATGTATGCATTGTATAATATGTACCAATATGCGTAAAAATAGTTCCATTTTGTATAATTATACGAATGCGCACAAATGTACGTTACTACAGTAGAGTATAATAATATAGGACACATATTTAGCTTTCATGTTAATTCTGTTTTGTTCTCCCATCTTCGGCCATCTATTACATCAGTCACCAATCTGTTTTATTCTACTCTATGTCTTTTACATTCCTTTTTTGTTTTTTTTTTTTGTTTTTGTTTCATGTCTAATTCGTTTCAGCACGGCATATAAAACATTTATATTTTAGTGTGTTGAAGCGTTTATGTTGTTTTTTCGTGTGTTTTTTTTTGTTTCATAGTTTATTCCTCCTCATTTTATTTTTTGTTTAATATTTTATATAAATTATGTTCATACACACACACACATCTTACTTGGCTTCGTTATTTAGATAAGCTTTGTTCGCTGCAATGTTTAAGCTCCATTTTCGTTACTCAGGGATCTTATTTTGTACCGCATCTTTTAGACAAAGCTGTTTTCTTCTGTCATTTTTATAGCTCCGCATTTCACTTCATTCTTCAGTTTAATGTTTTTCGTACAATTTTGTTTTCCTTTGCCAAACCAGAATTTTGGTTTTGCAGCTGTCTCTGTAAATGGACTCCTCTTGAGTAACGCACTTGAGCTAAATAAATATCTCGTCCCAATCTCTGTTTACCAGCTTCATTTTCTTAGCTACATTTTCGTTCTTTTATTAATTTCTATAAAGTCAATATTTTCATCAGTCTACATTTTACAACGGTGTTTTGTGTTGTCAAAAGTTCCTTATGGTTACATTTTGTAGGTTTTTTTTATGAAAGCAGCAAAATTGTTTCACATAAATTAAAACCACTTTTGTTTCTATGTTTTGTTTGAAGTTTCAAAAAATCAACACTTAGATAAAGGAGCCATTGTGTGTGAAACCGTAACATTAACGCGAGATAATACATTGCAAGCTTCTTTTACGCCTTCATTCACACATATTAGTAGATACAAAATAGTATGACTTTTTGAAGTTGATGTTGATGCTTGTCGTGTGTAAAAGCTGGTTAAACGAAATTAAAACAATGTTTTGGGTCGTGGTTTATTGGCATGAAATATTATTACTATGGCTAAATGTACTAATTGAGATAAATGCAATGAATGCACTTCAATTAAAATTAAAATAAAAACAAATTCTTCAATTTCAGCAAGACTTTGTGCACACAATTAAACAATTAATATTTTTGGTGACTGTCAAACTTGTACTTATAAGTTAATGTGAGTTTTATAACACTTGATAACGGATTAACTTATTATACTGTAACAAGTTTAATAACAGCTGATAAAAATAAACGCTCAAATGTTTGCAATAAATGACTATACATTAGTTACTTGGATGATAAACAGCGTCTCTAATGTTCAAACATTGTTTTCCGTGTATCTAGGTTGTGATCTATATAATATAGAAATCTAATATTTTATTTTAAGACATGATCTATAATCTTTGGCTGGAAAGATTCAGATCAGAACCAATCTTAAGCTTTCATAGATTTGAACATAATTTATTGATAAAACATTGCAGGACCTCAACATTTAGGTGGCATAGTTCGTCCTGTTTTAAGAGTGTCCTTAAATTCCACCCCTGTTAGGATGGCTCATAAACTGACAAAGTATCTGAACGTAAATGTTGTTTTTGTATACAAATTGCATACATTTGGGCGCTATAGGTTAATTCCATTATCTATTCATCAAATATCAAATATTCCACGCATGCAATATAAGTATTACAAAACTACCTTATCAAAACCTTACCATGCAACGAATCGTTCTTTCAGCTGGGACTCATTCTTCACAGGGTAGTAACATCTCTTTGGTTTTATGAGTGGTTGTTTCGCGTGTTGTTCACATTTCGTTGCACTATTTCTTTGACTCCACCTAATCTTTTCTTTATAGCTCTCGAAGGGATCATTTCTGCCCCTTTATCGCCTTCTTGCTTATTTTAGTGGGCGTGCGAATGAATGTTTGTGTTTTCGGTGCACATAGTTCTCAAGCGTCTTATCGAAGAACGTGCCACATGGCAATCGGTTTACGATTGTTCTGCATCAGATCCTGCCAGTGCTGCGTGCCAGTGCCACCTTCGCGCAAACCCACACCACAGCCCAGATCCTGTCCCTCAGCCTCGTTGGACGTTACGAACAGCTCCACACCGGCATCCTGCAGCTGCGAGGAGGGAAGCTCGAACGTGAACGCCTCGTTCCAGATCGGATTCGTTGGGTCAAGCGCTCGAATCGCACTGGTTTTGCGTTTTTTCGTGCGCTTATCATTTACCAGAAGATACAGCTATATGCGATGGGATGGTGGAGCGAGAGAGAGAGTGAAAAAGCTCGAGTTGTTTACGGTCTTTGCGTGTGGTAATGAATATATCCTGAGCGTACACTTACCTTAACGAATGGTTCGTGGGAGATGGATAGGTTCTTTGCCTTCATCACAACAACCGTGAGTCGCTCGGCCTGGGGAAGGTAGCTTAGGGAGATCAGCAGCTCCGACGTTGTTTCGGATGGTTTGCGAACGGCGATCAAGTCTCCCCACAGCTCGCACCCGGATAGGTCCAGCGTATTCAGCAGGAACCGAATCTCGCCAACAACTTCGTCATGAGAAAATCGATCATAGTCCAATAGCTAAACGGAATATAAAAATGGAATGTGGAAGCAAACGAACCAATTAAAATGGAAAAACAGGAAGCACTAGAAATGTAACGACCTTTTTTAAATTTCTGCAACCATTTCGGGTACATTTTTATACGGAATAAATGTTCGAAATAAAAGCATACCTAAACACCTACGCTCTCAATTTTCTATTTCCCGTTTCAATATAGCATATTTTTATGCTGAATGGATATTAAAGGAATAGGAAAGGATGGATTTTTATGTTTACAGGATGCATAGTTTATGAATTTCAAAAGCAAAATGGAAATCTTTTCCGCTGAAATGGAATACTAGTCCATTCAATTTGAGTAGAAACCTTATATTAATAATATGGTTAACAACATGGAATTAATGTTTTTTTAATGAATAAGAAATGTATGGATAATCAGGGACTAAACGATTATTCGGTACAAAACTTAATCAATCAATTGTTAAAGAAGTTAAGCACTTGGTTTTTATCTCACAAAATTTTATTTAATAAATAAATTGTAAAAAGTTCTTCGCAGTATGATGCGTTTTGCATATTTTATATGAGAAATAGAAGAAGTAAATTCAAACACACTATTTTAAAATATTTCAATTATTTTACAATGTTTTTAAAACGCAAAAAATTGTGAGAAGAGAAACAAAGATCACAAAGAAATGTCTTTAGATTCGTCAGCCCCTTCAGTTTCGAAACGGTTTTGCACCAGAAAGGCCTTTGCTCCGCGTAGCCAGCAGACCCGTGTGCTTTGTAACAATGAATTTATTTATAAAATTTTATTTTACATTCAACAGATACCCTCGATGCAATATCATGTGTGATCAGGGTCAGAAGATACGGTTCAAATTTAAACATCAAACAATCGTTCTTTACAAATTCTACTACAATCAAGGCACTGGAAGCTAGCAAAACCGGCCCGGGCGTTACTACGTAATAAAAAAAGGAACTGGAAACTTCAAAACGGATGATCCAGGTTACAAATAAATCTTATTCAATATTATTGTATGCTTCCCGAGCGTTCTAATAATTTCAGGCGATGTGCTACCTTCATACAAAATCACAAATAATTCCATTATCCTTCCAACAATAAAGCGAATAAAAATTGCACACAATTCGCCGGTAAATGCCAACAATGAACGGAACCGTGTCTGAACATTCTACATATACCTTCACCACAACCGGGTACAATGGACTGTCACTAGCAGAACAGGGTTTATCGGAATCACATTTACATCCGAGGGCTCAACAGATCAGGTTTTTATTACATCTTTGGAAGATCCAAGGCATACGGTACACTAAGTCGCCCAAGGTGTTAGCATCCTTATTGACAATGCGCGCAAGATTTTGGAAAGGTTCATAGACATGGTGCAAAACGAGCACCATGATTGATGGTAAGTTGCAGTGGTGAAGGTCACATATTTTGAATGGAATTAGATTTCCCTGGCGAAACCTTAACGTGCTCGAATGAATGCGGTACGCAAATGCTTGCGCTATGCAAATGCCAAACAACCAACCTTCGTTCATAAGGATTCATTTCATGGCAAGTGGCGTTATTTTTTTTTTTGGGATCTGTCAGAGGTTCTCCAGCGAATCACTATGTATTCCGTGTTTTATACTAACGGAGCGCTCCATCAAGTGGCATTACACAGAGACGCGTCTATCGCGGAATAGTTTACCCTACAGAGAAACAACCACTGCAAACCCGTTTTTCTTTGCTTTTTACGAACCTGCAGTACAAAGTTGCTCTTGACTAGATTGCGAGGTTTCAGCGGGAAGGAAAGCTGCTGGTCAAAGTATGGATGCGTTTCGGTTCGGTGCACTGCCGTCTGTTGCGTTCTCTGTTCTTCATCCGGCTCGAGGAACATCTTTACATACGGATCGCGGAATCCGGTATCTCCAGCAGGCGTAAGATCTTGAGCTGTGTACAGATATGTGGTTAGAATATTCTCTCGGTGCAGAGAAATGGGAGCATTCCCACAACCATATAAACGCTTACCCTCAACCAAATGCACCAGCAGCTCTTCCTTGCTACCGTCGTACTTCAACCGCAGATGAAAGCGTCCCAGCACCGAGTGGATGTCATTTGCTGCCAAAATCACGGGAACTCGTCGGCGGGGTGAACGGCTGCTATCCGAGCGGATCGAACCGATGGGACTGTCTGGGGTATTACCGTCACCAGTCAGTGATACTACACCCGAGAAGGTGCTGTTACGTTTCTTGGGCGAGCTGAAATCACGTGGACTGCCACCACTGACGACGGAGGATAGACTGACTTTGCTGCCTCGTTCTGTTCCATCGACAAGCGCTGCAGCGCCCGGATTATTTGCACCACCGATCGGGAAGCGGCCCTCCAGGCTGAATGTACGCATAGGGCTGGGTGAACGGGATTTCTACAAAGTAAACCATGGGTATGTAAGAAATAAAACAAAATACGTATTAGAGCATATTTTATGGTATAAATATTATTTATAACACATGTAGTAAATATTATTTGACTAAATTAAGGTTGAACGCCTAAATATATGCAACTACTAAGCAACAACTAGTATAGCTGAAATATGTGCAGAACGCTTTCATAATTTAACCAAATTCTTGTCTGATAAAAATACATTTTACTACCAATAATTTACTCGAAATTTTATATTTTATATAAACAGAAAAATTAATTTAAAACAATATGCAAATAAAATTACAAATGTGTTTGAGTTTTATTTTTGGGTGCTGGATGAAACATTCCACTTTAATTATTTTGCTAATTAATGTGTAAAGCGCCTAAGTGTTTAGTCTTTTACTTGACATAAAAAAACTACAATAATAGATAAATATGAAATACACGTAAAATGTCCTTTACAGCTCATTATTCGCACGATTGAAGGATAGATTGTCATTGTTTTAATGGTAAAATTTATCGATAGATCAAATATATGATTCAGCATAAAATCATGAAACGAAAAAAATGAGTTTTTTGCTTGATCTGCCATGCGCTCATATCTAAATCACTTGGTGGCATCTACTGGCAATTGGTTTAAGAATATAATTGGGCTTTTGCTTAATCGGAACTAAATTCTGTTTCCATTTCCTACCACGAAATACATGATAACTATAAATACGAAACTAAGCTTCGGAACAAAAATGCACGGATAAGATAAAGATTTCTAATTATTATTTTTGTAATAAAACACAAGAATCATTTATAATATAAAGAAACTAATGTGATAACCAAATGTTACATATTCTTTAACAACCAAACTCTACATCCTCTATGCAGATGCGTTACCTACCCTTAGGATGAGATTATCGGACGTAGTCGAGCGAGTGTCACTATTTGCGTGCGTCATAAATTTCGGCACACTTTCCCGGTAGCTCTGGGAGTGGTAAAAAAGAGAGAATCTCGGTAAAACCCTACGTCTTTGCAAAACCTTTCCATCGATGTAACATGTAACGGTACGAACATTATCAATGTGGTGTGGGTAAAACATACCAAACTTCTGGAGTGGACACTCTCCATGCTGTTGTTGCGTGAAGATGACGAGGCCGCACTATGGCCAGCTGGTCTACAGCCGGCTCCTGCACGTGTGTCACCCGTACCGTACGATTTTTTGGTCGATCCCGTTGAGGATAGCGTTGGCTGGAGAGGACTGGGCGTTACTTCAACCGCACCCGTGCCGAGCGTTTCCGAGCTAATCGAATGATGAACGACGCTGCTGGCGGGCTGTATCGGTACGGAACCGCTCGTCACGTTGCAGTCCTGCAGGTTGATCTTCCGGGCTGCCTTCTTCTCTTCCAGTCGATCCAGCTCGGCCCATTCCTTGCCCTTCCGGCGCACCACGTAGTATCGGTACATGACGATTGTGACAGCAACCAGCAAGGCCAACCCAGTACCGGCGGCGGCACCGAGCACGGCCGAGCTTACGAACACCATCGCGTCGGTCTGTGGGAATCCTCTCGGAAACACTCAATGGAATGTGTCCCAAAGGGACGTTGACGTTGTTTCTGTAGTGCGAAGGAACGCTTCGCTAATGGGAATGAAGAAGAAGGATGAGAAAAATTAAACCGATGCGGATGATGAACTTATATACAGTACTGGAACATGGAGATGGCAGAATGTGTGAAGATAGACAAATGTAAGGCTATCCATCATCGCATGTCCTGCTGGCTAGCGGAAAAAGGTTATCAATTTATGACACAAATAGATTTGAGTTCTTACAGTAGTACATCAACTTATTTATCTTTAAACAGCACGTAACACACTCCATGCAAGTATGAATATCATCATAAAACAATACAAGGTACTGTATATATAAGAAAACTGATCATATATAAGAAAATTATATATAAGAAAATATTTAATTAAATTTACTGGACAATTCCTGCTATATAATCTCTTTTAAAACATGTAATATACAGAACTCACATAAACTACTTAAGAAATGGCCAGATATATTACAAATGCTAGCATCTTTAAGCAAGACACTGCGTGTTTGCCAAAGTAGAGCCACAGTAGTAGTTTTTGAATCTTTGACAAATCAGTTTAAAAGATTATCATTAAAATAGCTCTGAATGTGTGCAAGAACTGCAATTTGTTGCATTTGTTGCAATTACAAGTTTTAGGAGCCACACAGAAATAGTTATTTCATGCTTTATTGATAGAAACCATTACAATGGTTGCTACAATTCTAGTATTACTTACTGATCAAAATGACTTTACTACGTTCAACAATGTGTGTTCTAACCCAATCTTTACTTATCTATGTTATCATTGAAACTAGAATATAAAAGTAAATTTATACTAGAATATAATAATAAATCTAATTGATTGGCAAGTACCCATTAGTCGAGTGGTAAGGATGTACGCTTCCTTTAAGATGTGACGTTGTTCTGATCCCACTCAGAGTCTTCTTGTTTGCGCAGGAAAGTTTTATAAACTGCTATTTTTTGTCCAAGTCACATAATCCCAAGTCCTTTAGTGGTTTTAGCAAAATTTGCCGTAAGAGTGTTTACAGGAGTACTGTACCCATAAGCAGATGGTCTGAATTGGATTCGAACAATGTCAAGCTCTACCAATCCATAGAAGACATTTAACCACGGTAGGCATTAATTATAATTTAAGGAATCTTGTTTTATTTCATTAGTATAATCAAGGTGTGTAGCAGCTATGTGTTTTCATGTCTACATAGCTGCAAATATAAATACATATCAAAATTATCCTGCTACTCCTATAGGGTTTGTTCTATTGCTTCTACGCTAAATTTTTCTAAACTTTCTGCATTTATAAAATTCATACATTTCTTGTTTTAAATAAATTGTATATGACAATAGCAAACAACTAAGGATAACACGCTAGTTTTTTCCACCATTTAGAAAAAGTAACCTACGTTTAAAAAACACAATTACTGGTACTACTAGAGAGTACTTAGCCTTTACATTTTGTAATAAATCTATTTCTAGTGAAAGATTCACTTATAATAAAGACGATGTAAAAGAAAAATGTAAGGATCCGTGAATCAAGGATTTTTTTCAATATAATTAAACAATTTTCTTAAAGTCGATAGCCAATAGGTTTCAAACTCATTATCGTCTTTAGCCGGGTCATTTACCATAGCTTAAGTGTATACAAATTTTTTGAGATTTTATCAATTATTTAATTTTTCAATACAAACCGTTCATGTTTTTATCCTCTTTAATTATATTTTAGACATTTTATTAATTATAAAACATTTCTTTTGAAACCAATCGTGTTAAACTTTTTTTAATTATTATGCATTTATACGTCCAGATGGAGGAGGATTTCACTATCGTTAGCTCCTGCAAATGTAAAATTAAATTAAATTATGTTGTTCCTTATGGCTTCCATATTATTATGAAATTTTGAAGATTTGTTATAAATAATAGACATTCTTTTGTGTACATGACAAGTATAAGCTACGATCATGAAACAATATTTTTTATAATCATATTTACAAAGTTGCTTTTATATAAAACGTTGGCTTTAGTTCGACGTAGAACAATCGTTTGCTCAATGCTTCATCAGTAATAACGTACAGTTATCAATTTTGCAGATTCCCAGACAAAATGGTCGACGGCATCTTTAGATTCGTACAAACAACAAATCATCAATAACAAGGGCACACGTGCTTTGCAATAGCAAACACGCACACAAGTAAATAATTAATTATTCAAGATTCGATTAAACATATCCAATCATGTCTTGAGCATTACCCACGTGCGGCCGAAAATACCTACATGTGGTTGGTCACTTGTCACCCCCGAACCATTCATTAGGTAATGCATTTTTTATCGTCTCGCGCAGAACTCCTTGCTCCCCTTGCTATGTTGGTTTTGTTTTGTGACCCACAAATTAGCGGCACTTCTCGCGACCACGTTACATCCCACTGACAAGCTAAAAACACCCGTGTCCTTCAGCACTAATTACCATGAACTAATTTGCTTTCATTCGAGGTACGTCCTTTATGTGAATGGCTACATCGCTATTCAGGGAATACAGCCACGAGGCTACGGAGCACGTTTTCGTACGAAACTAACCAGCAAAATCAACCGCAACACAACCGCAAAAGCTATAGATTTGCCTTAGTAGCAATTGAAATGCTAAAACCTCGAGCATAATAGCTCATTATCGGCTGAAGCTGCCACAAAGATAAGTGGCGTGAAATGTGATTGCTCTGCGAATGTGACGCCTCGACACTGTTGTTTGCAAATTGCAATCGAGCATTTAAACGCTAAAACGCTAAACGTTAAACGCTCAAAATATTCACTTCATCGCCACTACTACGGCAAACGAATGCAACGAAAGCGGATCTGGTACATAGAAGATGGAAACGTTTAGTTTGAAGATGTTGCTTCCTTTTGATGGAAGATGGATGCGTCGTGTGTCAGTTGTCCTTGCGTTGGGGGCACCCATCGTTGATCGGACGGTGTCTGACTGTCTTTGGAAATCATATCCGCCGGAAGAGCGACCGGTCTCCCCCAACAGAGGATGATGGCATCATGCAGTGTGAGCGGAAATCGAGCCGGTTGGCACACGGAAATTGAAATGGAAAATCAATCGTTGGGCAGCGGGAGAGCAACATTTCCGACTGCTATCTGGTTCCTCGGATAGAATGTCATTTATTGGCTTCCTGGTCTTTATGCTTGGCTCGGGTAGGTGCCTGTGTAGGTGTGTAAGCGAGAACCTTTATTATAGGGGTTTAAAGTAACTTCCTTTCGCAAAGCTTTCTATAGGGTTTCCTTATTTTCATTTAATCGTTTGCTCGATGCGAGGGAGAGTGAGGGGCTATTTGAAATAAAAAATATTATAAAAATTAAAATAAATAAATACAACTGAAGCTGACCACAAAAGTTTCCTTTTGTTCCCTTTTATCATAACACGATGCATCTATTCATCCAGTTCTATCCATCCAGTTCAGATATTTTCTTTGCACCCAAACAAAGAGTATTTTGCACTCAAGTATCTCTGAGCAAAGGTCTTTGAAAAGAACAATGAAGAAACATTCATAATGCTTCATTTGAGAGCAAAACATGAAAATTAAATCACATGCCACAGGTTTGAAGCAGCAACGAGATATTGTTGAACTGTTTGGTGTACAATGTTGCGACCTGAATGGATCGATTTAATTAAAAGCGAGTCGGGGAAAATTTAAAAGAACTTTTCTGTTTCTATTACCCGGAGGCGAATCAATTCTATCCTTACATTCGTGGGGTTACTTCGATAACAATATCGCCCACGTGCTTTAATTAGTTAAATCAATCGCATTAAAACGAAGAAACCCTTCTTTGTCGGTGAAGAGGTAATTAGGCTTCTTCCACCGTTTTTCCTTGAAGAATAACAATTTAAACAATGAACCATCCTAAAGTTTTCGGGTGGGTAAAAAAAAGATTGCTTCGGGAGTGAAAGTCAAAAAAATCGTCAATCAAAAAATTACACTTAACAATCGATCAATATTCATTGGAAGGTAAATTTAAAAGAAAATGTTTGTTTAACATTACATTTTTGAACGTAGAAAAAGATGCGAATAAGGTTGATAAAGCCATGGCAGGCAGAGTGGCATCTTACGCCGATCAATTTCAATTTCAGCTCTTGTCGTTCCTTTTATTTCAAAACAGTAAAAAAGCACACGCACACAAGGGTGCATAGGGCGATGTGTGAGCGTGTTCATGGGAACGACAGATTGGGTGGATGCGATCTAAAACAAACAACAGCATTAAAGTGATTGATTGTATAATCTATCCGGCAAATCCAGGTTTTCCGTTCGAATCGAACTTTTCCCTAGGATGTGTTCCGGTTTTGATTAAGTTGCGAATGGTGAACCGCCGTAATGGCGTATCCCCTTTGACTTGATGGTGTCAAACTTATCGGGGAAAGGTCGGTAAGGTTGTAGTGGAATGTAGATCGAGCGGACTGTTGGTTAAGTCATGAAACATACATTTTAGATTCCTTCTCAATCTAAATTTACCATTTCCATAAGTGAATAAAGTATGTTGCTATAGTGAATGATGATTATTCTAAATTATCTATAAAAAATGCATGTTACGAATATTTTAAGAAGGAATTGTAATTTTTAATTGTTATTTTTCTTTTCCTAGCACATTCATTCAGTCATTCATTTTACCATGCCTTTATTATGTTTCGTACCAGAACATCTCATAAAATAAAAAAAAATACTGAAAATAAACATACCATAATACATGGTCAAACATGTAACGATTAGGGAAGTTTATCAACTTAGAAAGGAAGCAGATTCGAGATAATTCACTGTATATAAAGTACTTAAAAGTGTCAGTTTGAGAATAAAACCATTGCTACCATGCATTTCATAAGTAAAGAAGTATAAAAATATAGACAGGAAAAACAACAGTGAAATACATGAGAAGTAGACAGACGAGCATAAAAAGAAGATAGCAAGTGATAAAAAACAAAGACTAAAACAATAAAAATAACATAAATTGCATGTAAAATGGTAAACGCGATTCATGCAGATGTTATCATTTGTGGAAAATGGTGGAATGTAAACTTGCTTTAAGGGAGCTTGTATGTTTCACTTGTTATATTCCCAGAATTCCAACTATTTCTTAAACTGTTTTTACAGGCAAACGTGTAAAGTAAAATCTTTACGTACTATCGTACATCTCCAGAATAAGGAAATACTGATTCAGTGTTAAAAAATGGTTCAACAAATATTCCTCCATCGTACTACGAACCAATCCTATTGATTACGCGACGAGCAAAGTGAACGTCTACCGACGTTCATTCACATGACAGAAGCAATAAACTAACTTCTGATTGAACGTTTCCATTTAGGGTGAATTCTTCTTTTTTCCAGCTATTTTTCTTCCCCTTTCGTTGATGGTATCCAGCAGGACACATCTCCCGTACGTTCGAACCGATAACGCATCTCATCCAAAAATAAACTGCCATCAATGACGCTATCGGAAAGTCGTTATCACCGTGTGATTTCGCCTTTCAAACACTTATCGTACAGCGCACTTCAGTAACAACAAAAAAGGTGTACCATTTGATCTTTTCCCTGGCGGAGAGTGTAGCCAAAACGACCAATCAACCGACCGAAATGCGCCGTGTATCGAAAATCGATTTCGAAAGGCTGTCTCCCCCTTCATGCTGTGTGTATCCCGCCGAGTGTTTGCACACATTTGCACAACATACTCTCCCGCACCGATGGTGTGCTAGTACAGGTAAGGGTGGTAGTAGTTTGGGTGAAGTTTTCGTCGGTTCTGCATTACTGCAGTGTAACACAGTCGCACGAAATGCCTTTACACTCTGCTCGGACTCGGTCCGGAAACGACAATTATACCTCAATGTGTCAATTACATTGGCTAGGTGACCTTTCAGCGGGTGACAGCAAAACGATATGCCGTATCTCGTGTCGCCTTGTGCATCTCTCCCGCCGGGGATTAATCAAATTTGTTCGACCGAACGCAGCTGGCCGGTTGCTGCGTGGTGGAGGCGCATGGTGCCGCTGTCGGCCGATGGAGGCGGCTGGTGGCGCACAGCACGATCACGACAGCGAATGTGTCGATGAAGAAGAGAAGCCGTAGCAGTGTGTGTGGCCGGCTGGAAGCTGCAAATTAGTCTGTTTGTTCTCTGCTGTGCTGCGGAACGATTAATGGGTTCAACGATTCGCTCCACACGCAATGCTAGCAGCCTCGTAAGGATTATTTTATACGAAAGGGAAATAATTTATTTAGTAACTGTTTTCATAATGATTTTTACAGTTAAGTTATTCGGGCCTTGGCAAACGAAAACTAGAAAGAAAAGAAAAAAAAAACACAAAGGCAAGTAAAAATAATCACCAACTAAAAGATACCCCAATCAATCATGCCTGCGAAGCCCAGCGAAAGCTCGCTCGATACAAATCTCGCTTGCCGTCGCTGGGCTTCACTGGCTTGATTTATCTGATTTCCCCGTGTACCCACGTGGTAAAACTAATTTTCGGAATCTGCTCGCTAGGGTTTTCGTGAAGGAGAGAAGAATAATGGTTGTACTTAAAGTAGAAAGCGCGGTAAATGGCTACGAGAAATTGCTCATTGCAATGGCCAATTACAGTTAGAGATTTACTGTAGCTAAGCCAGGCTAAGCACTAATTTGCAGTCCAACAGTGGTTGTTGCAAGTGGAAATGCAAAGAAAATTAGCTCATTACTCAAAGAAAATCATCTCGCCACCTCTTAATGGCGGCCATTTTATTATACCTTTATTAAATGACATATTTTAAGCTGGTTATTTATTACTTCTATTAACATGTTTTATGAGAGTACTACTCGCAACCTATGACTGTAATGCTGTGATATAATTTATAATTAATGTTTAAGTTAACAATTTCAAGCATCTCAACAGCCGCTTTAAAAATGCTCCAATAAATCCATGTGGTCATTCTCTTCTTTTCTTTGCCACCTACCACTTCATCGTTTGTTCATCGTTCGGCGATCTCGATATGATGTCAATCACACTGGACGGTAAGTGCATTAGCGACACACTGACTGGTGATAGTGTCCTTCGGTTTTCCTAATGAACGCGGCACATCGTTCGCTGCGCTTCTATCTTTTCCCAAGGAAATACAATACTGGCCTCAATGAGCTTCATCTAGATTTTTCCTTCCTCAGTAAAAGGTCAGTCCACTACGGGACATCTTTGCCGCAGAGTGAACGATGACTTACACATGGTCATTAGGCAAGGAAAGTATACGAAAAAAAAACCCTCAACTGCCTTAGACTCCCAGACACAAACATACATCCTTACGCCGTTCGTACGCTTACAGTGAGCGGCCATGTTAATGAACTGGAAAATTGCTTTACGAGCGGATGATTTTGTCTCGTTCAATCACGACCGTGGCACGCGATGGACCGAGGCGAAAACATATTACCCACCACCAGTGGGGAATCAACTGGATACCCTTTTTTTTCGCACCCGTTTTCTTGCGGTCCATGCTGCGGCCTAACTCTATTTCACATCAACCAGTGGGGTTTAGCTTAGGGGTTATGGCTTAAGCTTCCACTCAGCAAAGTAAGCCAAATGAGTGGTGGTTTCATGCATTGCAGAACACCATCAGAGTAATGCTCGATTCGTTTGCAGACCCAGAACTGTTGATGATGAAATGGTGTAATTTAATATTTGAGCTTAGCTCGCCTGTGGCAAGAATAATTTGGCATGGTTAGTTGAACTGAACTAATATGAGAATCTATAGCTGATTTGGATATTATCTCACCTCAGGGGGTACAGTTAAAAGCATTTGCATATGAGCGATTGTTTACCGTAGCTGAGACAAATATTATTCCTTTCAAGAATATGTTCAAACTACTGTGAAAACAATCAATGATCCTAACAGGATGAACATAAAGGCAATGAAATCGAATATGCAGCAAACAGTTCACTGAACATTATCTGCCTAGCATGCTAATGACGTTCCTCTATTGATAAGATTTAGGAAAAATAGCTCTACTATCCATAACGAGTGTGGCGCCTACAGATTCGAATGGAATTGTCTTTTTAAGATTTGGTATGCTTATAGCAGGATAATTTTTTTCGAATGAGAATTTCTGGTGGTAAGGAACTCAGCCATAGAGCTGATATAAAATCTGTTTTGGACTGTTTTCATAGCTAAAAAATCGTTTGGGTTTAAAAATCAAAATACTGTCTTATGAAGTTGTTTATGATTTATATACGGCCAAATCGGCGCGAACGAACGCCCAGGAACGAACGCCGCGAGACACCCATTTGAAACTCATGTATTTCATGTATTTCATGCAATCACTAGATTGCAAAAAACAACATGAACAAGGAGAGGTGAGCGAACACGGCGGCGAACGTTCCCGTTTGTATGGAATGAAATCCGCGATATTTTAAGCAGCGGATTCAAATCCGTGACATTTTTATTCGCGGATTCATGGCACGTCCTTAAATTTTTATTGCGATAAATCATTTATTGAGTTTCTATTCTGCTTGAATATGTGCGAACTGATGGTTATTAAAAAAAATTATAAAACAATAAAAAAAATATATTTTTGTATATTTTATATATAATAAGTGATAAATCATTCCAATCCAATTAACAACTATACGCTCGTATAACTACGATTATAAAATTATATTCCAAACTGCAAAAAACTGTGCTAAAAATGAGAAACTCGTCGCGGCGTTCGTTCCTGGGCGTTCGTTCGCGCCGATTTGGCCGATAATCTATGATTTTCATAAACCTATGAAGAGCTTAATAGTTTCTTATAGTTTCTTCACAACATGCTTGTGAAAAATTCTTTATTACCAATCTCTGACGTATTAAAAACTGTGTAATCGAATAAACTCCAAACATATAGTTCAGCATTATCTGATAGCAACAACCTCTTCATTAGGATCTTGTACATCCAGAACGGCACTACAACCGGGACAGAAGGAACACAGGAAGTCAGTACATTCCAGTGCACCCATAGAACATACAACCAAGATACAAGTTTACAATACAGCTTCAATCCACATCATCAAGCAAACCAACAGGTAGTAAAAAGGCAGTAGCCAACCAAAAGAAGGTAGTTAAGGTTTGGGAGGCTTTTTTATCAGAAGTTATACATTCCTGTGTTGCAACTACTTTTTTCGTCTGTTTTCTATGACTGTCAATCATTCATTCTTTTTCACGGTCAATACTTATACAAAATAAACACATATCCGCTTGATAGACCTAAAACGACACTCTTTTGGTTGACCGTCCTTTGAAAGCGTTGATGTTGCTCTATTTTAACAGCAAACATATTTTCGTATGAAGCATTAGCAGGATTTTATTTTTGTTTTTGTGCCCGTGCTTCTTACGTTTTACGTTGTACATTTAATTCCGTTTGTGTGTTGACCTCGATTTTCTTACGTAGAGTTTACAAACCGTTTCACTAATATGCGTAACTAATAGAGTGTTTTCACCATTCAATTTACGAATACTCATAAATTGCCTTCCATATTTATAAACTAAATTATTTCTAAAGCTATTTATTATTAAAAATATTTATTACTGAATCCTAAGGTAGCTTTATAGCGGTAAAGTACATGAATAAATGGAATTCGTGCAATGCAATTGACAGGCAAAAGTAAGATATTTTAAACTTATGCTGTTTATCATGTTTAATACAGTTTTTCAATTACTTGGATTTTTTTTCAATTTTTTTTTGGAAATTTGGTTTGCAATCTAATACTTTAAAATGTGTCTAAAAGATTCATTTGTAAGGGTTCAAAAAAAGTTCAATAAGTCCAATCTGGAAGCTGTAACTGTATGTACAAATTCAACTCGAGTACTTTGCTTATACACCGTCTCTTATATTGGCTACAAAACCAAAGGAATGCGCTTGAATTTTCAGTTTTATTTCAACTCGTTAAATTAGTTATCTGTCAAAAACATTAGCTCTTGCACCAAATTTCGACCAAAAGTATTCTTTTTTCACATGAAGTCTTTCATGATTATATTTCCAGTTTCAATGCTCATCTGCACAATTTTTATAAACTGGCACATTTGAACGTTGTAAGTTGTTTTGAAGAAAATTTCTTTAAAACATCTTATAACGTTTAAATGAGTCAGTTTGCATTCACTTTCCTTAAGAAAGTATATAATAAAAACATATATTTGAAATTAAATCTATAATGCTTTCCTTCAGATATCACATTCATGTTAAGATGTATCTGTACAATCCATCAATTCTTAAATGTAAAATGTAAATTGTATAAAATCCATCAGTTCTTCTTCTTGGCGTAACGGCTTAATCAGTCAAGCTGGCCATTTATAGCTCAAGAGATTTATTTTATCACTTAGTTGAATCCAAGACAGTCCAGATGGAAAAGTCCACCAGTTAAGGATTAAATATAAAAAACTATTTTAATCAGAAATCACAAAAAACACAGTACTGCTTTCCAACTAGTGAGAATTGATAAATGCTCAACTAGTTGTCTATTGAGTTTACATAATAAAATGCAAATCTTTATCCAAACAAAAAGTTATAAATAAAAGTTATAAGTTATAAACGAAAATAAATCCCTTCCGTCAAGTAAAATCCATTCGTCAAACCACTGGTTAATAAAGAAAATATTTGCAGCACAAATACCCTTCAACTCTGTGTTCGTTCCCATTCCAAGCCCGATCTGTTCACGTCACTGATTTTCTTGCTTCTAGGAAAATAGGGACACGAAATACTTTGCCATTAATATGGCGCGTTCCTGAACGCACCCCGCGAGAGTGAACGGGAAACAGAGAAGATATTCGAAATATTCAACAACAAAATCAAAACCAACCTCTGCCTCAACAGCCACTCGCCCCCAGCCTTTGCACGTTCACTGGATGGAAAATTATTTCGCCAACATTACACATTATTTTACGTCCGCGCTGCCACTAAGTTGTATTCACAATGTTTTGCACGTTTTTATTACTTTTACTATCGTTAATATAATTTCCCCGCGCTGCTTCCTTTTTGGGCTGCGTTCCACTGACGACAGTGGAATGTCAACAAAACACTTAAGGATTTTATGGCGACCTTCCTGTTTCTTTTTCCGGACCTCACACACTTACGCTTCAAACTGCATGCTGGCCATGAAGCTCATCAATCCGGAAAAGCTTTTATTATTGTTTTATTTATTTTGCGCAGCTAGCCGGCACCAACGTTACGATGGACTTTAGTTCCAATTTTGTGCGGACACTAACAAAAACTCAATCTCAAAACGGACACTAACAAAAAATCGTCATTAGGCACCAATATGTTGAGGTATAGAATCAAACAACTTCAAAAATCAGTTTCTGACAGTGTGACACAGTTGTGATGTATTGCTAGATTATCGTTCAAATTTCAAATGAGTGAATAGCACTATACCAGCTATTGATTTATCATACCAGTAATATATTTGTAGAAATAACACCGGCTGTAATTTAGAGGAAATTTGTGATATTGGAACTGTGTAAAATAACGGCTGAACCGTTCAACTGTTTCTTTGGCAATGTTTATTCATC
>KB670059.1:0-59716 GCA_000349105.1 Anopheles epiroticus | reverse complement strand
ACACTATTATATAGTCCAATCTGATTACTGCAAAACAATTTGGAAAAAAGAAGGACAGTATCCATAAAACAAACAAACCCATGTCCTACCAGAGTTAGAGCTTTTACCTTTCGCGCTACCAATAATGTGCCAAGCCTGATTCAAATTGATCCATCTTCAAAGCACACGATGGGAACGAGCACATATGTTGGACAAGTGGGCAGCTAGGGATTGGTCCAATTGAACGATAAATTGACCGCATGCCACACGAACCTCATTATGAATTCATGCAGTGTTTATGTGAGCCAGCCTGACGTATCGAATAACAATTAGTTACTGTTGAAGGAATAAAGTGTAAGTGTAAGTGTAAAATGGTGGATAGAAGTACAACATTTTACATGCATTCAGGTGCACTTTGAACCCTTGTAGCGGTACGCAAGCAAATTTTCAAAATATTTAAAAAGTGTACAGCAAATAAACGGTAACTCAATTACGCAAAAGCGTTTGAAAGTTGTGCACCATTTTACACCAAGCTTTATGATCTGATTTTTCCATTGCATCTCATTAAGGTATTATTTATACTTCTCCGTTTTATACCTTGTAAAGTGCAATTTGTAAAAAAAAGTTAACCATTACAAGGGCCTCGCACAGCCGTGGACACCATCCCAAAGCTAGTTGATGTATCTCGCTGATCAAGTGGTACACCACGCTTGATGATAATGACTGTAATCAAAGTTTTTCGTTGATATTATACATACACACGCACACGAGCGCTTTTACACGAAACTTCTTTGAAGAAACCCTCGTATCGAGGGCGGTAAATTACTATCATCAAATACAATCATTTTCATCGTCGTTCGCGTGTAAGGAGGCCCTAACCGAGGCTGTTTTGCTTGGCTCCCATAACCGGGCGGAAGCTTTGTAAGTTGCCAAACTCATTCAAGCGTAAGCGTCAGCGTCACGAAACGATGCTTCTGTCCCGGAATTATCCTCCGAAATTCAGACGTG
Source organism: Anopheles epiroticus (assembly GCA_000349105.1). Lineage (NCBI taxonomy): Eukaryota > Metazoa > Arthropoda > Insecta > Diptera > Culicidae > Anopheles > Anopheles epiroticus. Next base: position 58,729 of record KB670059.1, on the reverse strand, counting down.
CGAATCGAAACGTGATTATGGAGGACCAGTTTCAGCGATGAAAAGTAAATTTTCCTCTAAAAGATAACGCAACCGTTTGCAGGATTTACTTCTGACTTCACAATTTCATTTCCGTCTTGGAGCGAGCATACATCTCATGTCAATCCTATGCCAGTGTGAATAATCGCTGTAAGCCTAATCTAGCTTTGATTATCTTATCTACAGAGTGTGGGGATCAGACCTTATGTTTGGTTTGTGTTTCACATGCATCTCCATGCTTTAACCTTCAGTGACATTGTAAAATCATGTAGGTTAGCTGGATTTCGAAAACACCGATCAAGCTGGATCACCGTACTTGGCACAAAATAATGCGAAAACACCGAGCCTTGTTGGCATTTCATACGAAAAAGTTTTCGTTTCACTTAAAAGACGCTACCGTTGAGGAAACTTCGAGACACAAGCTTCGAGCTTGTTCATAATGTCTGGAACAGATAGAAAAAAAACAACTCGAAAAAGGGTTGCAAAAGTTGTGCGTCAAACATACACACAGACACAAACACACACACGTGGGGAAAATGTAAATCTTGTCCTCGTCAAGCCCAATGTCATCCACAGTTCAGGCTCGTTCACCTGAATGACTGATCTGTCAAATCGCGAACGTGATGTTATAATCCGTCTACTTGACATTTTCTGCTTTCAGTAACCATAAAGAGCTCGATTGACTTGTTGATTAGTTTATGAAACTTCGGCGGCAATTCCCGCAAACTCCTTTCACGCGTAAAGACGTTTTCATGGCATCGATCCTTCACTTGCTATTACTGTCAGTTTTTCTCACCTCAGCCGGTTGTGATAACTTGTTGTGAGACTCATTAAATTTTTCCTCTTTGCTACGAACACTTTATTTCAATACCGTGCGTCTCCATCTTTGCACCAAACGTACTCACTTTCCCAAGAGCCGAGCAACGAAAGAGAAACAACAAGAGTGGAGGATTAAACATTTTTTGCAAAACACAGCAGAATGAAATCACTCACCGACAACATCATAAAATCGGTTTATCGGTTCCTTTCCGTTCTGCGGTAAATCGTTGCGTTCGATAATCCATTGCGTGTGGTTCCCCCGTTTTGCGCGTGCTTTCATCAAGGGCGATGTACCATTAAACGGTTCGATTCAACGGTACTCCATAATTCAGTCAACTTGACATGCAAGAGGTAGCGAGCTTTAAACCATGCTGGACAAGCTATTTCAATCCAGTAGGAGGGTGTTAAAAAAGTACTCCCAATTTTGCTAGCGTTAACTCGCGCAAAGCATAACATGTTAACGTCAATCAGAATGAAATACTGTGATGTTCATGGTCTTTTCTTTTTACTTAAACATTATGATCGATCATATAAGAGATTTATGAACTTCAATTTTGGGTTTTTATGTAGATGAGGCTATTGATGGTATTGGTAAATGGAAGATTAGAAGGGGCAAGGCATAGAAATGGTGTATGGCAAAAAATTGGAGCATTGAAGCATCATACTTGTTAATCATTTTTCTATAAAAAAAGATAACATAGTTTGAACGGTTTCCGAACCTACTTTTTTGTCTCTGTCACTTTTGTGTCGATAGTAGGGATGTTAAATTAGTTAAAAGTTTATTTTGCATATGAAATAGTGGTTCGTATTGGAATTCAAACGACGTCGGGTCTTAAGTTCCTCTAGGAGACCAACATTTCGACAAACGGACCGATCGATTTTCGGATCTAATCCAGTCAAAATACCAGAGAAGGGATCATTACATTAAACATGGAAATTATAGTTGTTCTCTAATCTCTATGAATCTTTTCTCTAATGCACATTTCATCTCGTAAATAGACGAGTTTTTAGCATTCGCACAAAACCTCACCAATATTTTTATAAAAATATGTTCAATAATTGCCCCTTTCTATGCACAAATTTTGCACTAAAAATTAAATAAAAATTTTGAAAACTAAATAATTCAGTTGTTGAATTTATTACTTGCTCAAATAACTGCAGTCAAGAGGATAATAATTGTGTATCGTGAAATTATTTTTTTTTATTCGGTAGTAACGGCCTGGCCGTATTGCTATATCGTGAAATTATGAGAGAAGTGAATATGTGGTTCTTGGATGAGAAATTTTTTAACACATTTTTTGATCTACTCTCTCATAAACAGAATATTTCGGTTCCTAAGAATCAATTTTATTGTATGCATTTCACACTAGCAAATGTTCATTCATTTAATCAATTATACCAATTTTCTATGTGAAAAGAGCCTTCTGCATGATACGTTTTTTGCAGAACTAATGCACAGATTTAACTCGTTATGCGAGTATGCTGTATTACAAAAAAAAAACTAAAGAAAATGGTATCACCATTTTCGATAAAAAATTAACATAATTTGGATTTTTCAGCCAACAATTAATCATGATTAAAAACAAGCATGCTGGTAGCATTATGTTTTAAGGGTCATATGAAGTGGGATAATATAAAAATGAGTAGCAAATTATTTTAATTGACAATTTGAAAACTTAAGCCGTTATGTTGAAACTCATAATTCAACGATAATAAATAAATATTATATACTCAGTTGTCATTACAATATTGATTCGTACAACAGTTTGCAATTTTCAATTCAACCAGATATTTTAAGTATGTTGCAAGTTCAAAAATATTCTACTGACGGCATGCAAGCTTCAGGGCCACAGATATCCATGCCCGTCGTAAAATATGCTGCGAGTACGGTACAGTACCCAAAGAGTCCTATTTAATAGTGATTTGTTAGATTATTTTTTTCATTTTCAAATGACAATGACATTTTTTATCACAAATTTTGCGCAAACGCATTCAAGAGATCAAGAGTTTTTAAACGTTACGCCAACATTTGCTGTCCTAACACACGTTAAGATTTTACAAACTCAAAATCTACCGTACTACTGGATAACACTATAAATTTATGTAAATACTTTATAAAATGTTGCCACCACAATTAAACATGAAATAAATCAATTTACTTTTTATGTACCAAAGCTTGTTCCCGCTAAATGAAACATTGCTCAATGAGTTGGCCAACAAATATTAACGCAATATGTTCATAGTTACTCGTCTTTGTGATGATTGTTGTCCAACATTTGGTGCAATTTTTTTGTGTTGTATCATTTGTATTGTGTTCTATTCGTTTTAGCGTTTTAGATATCGTTTCAAGAAAATGTGTTGGTCGAGCATTTATGATCATCATAAACTTTGCTCATCCATAACACCCATCAAAAAGTTTAATATTTCGCCCAGAAAGAAAAACAAAATGCTGTCCTGTTTTATATCATACAATATTCGCGTAGAAAGAGTTACAGCAACTGTCATCCGTATAGCTCTTCAACCTTTAGTCTGGCTGTATGATTGGGCTGAAGATACAATTTATAAATTGATACACACACACTGACAAGCTCTTCTTCGATCGAAGCAGGGTGCCAATCAAAGGTCGAACTTTCTCATTCGTTTTGGTGACAACTTTTCCATCCCTCAGGCGAATGGAATTTTTATTTTATGAGCCATAAAACGGAAAGAAAATCAGAACATCGCCCGAACGTCGAAACAAAGCGCCAAAACATAGTCCTCGTCCTCGTTAAATGGATCGCAAAAACGAAAAAAGATACATTTATTCTTCGGGGCGATTTCATTATAGTAAAAAAGGCATTCTAAGCGTGTTTGGGAATTAAATTACCAATCGGTTATGGTTTTCCCGAAGTGTTTGTTTCTACTTCTCGCATCCCCTAGCTTTAAGATAAAATCCAATTTAAAGGTAACTTTCTCGAAATTTGTACAATCCTTCTCCATTCAACGCACAAACCATGTCCTGCCACGTCGATGTATATTGCAACTCTACTAACTTCTTTCGTGTACGAGTGTCTATAACCCGCTCGGCAACACACCTATCAAGCGGAACGAACGATACAGACGTGCGAGGACGTGCCGTGGTAAACGATAACATTACCAGGTGAAAACCTTCAACCAGCATTAGTGACGACCCACTGCACTGCAATATGTTGAGACCTCGTATCTCGAGGCACAGGGATAGCAACAGCTCGACCATCCAGCAAAGCTGTCACTAACACTCACCGCCAAACGTGTTCCTGTAAATGTTTTTTTTTCTTTCTTGTGTACCAACGAACGAGTTGCTTCCGTGTTGTTTTAGTGTACGACACAAAAACAAAACCTTGGAAGTGGCCTGGGATATGGATTCTGCCAGACCACTTCCAAGGTTTACCCCCCTTTAAGGAAGGGAGTCAGTAGCAATATCAACGTCAAAGGTAATCACTACTCACCGCTCGAACTGATGACTACGATAGAGTCGGCCTAGCCAGGCAACCGTGTTCCGGGAACAAGCAGCAATCGAAAGGTCCAATGAAAGTGCCTCTGCGTCAGTCCTCACTAGTTAAACAGCTGTTTCCGTTGGGTGGTAGACTGTTCCCTTGGGAGTGAAACTATACCTTCAAGTGTTAGTGCATGAAGTTCAAAATGGTTCACACTGTTCCGGTTTGTTCAGTGTTGAACAAGCTGTAGAACAAGCCACCCTTAAACCACTTCTTTCACTGCACTTAACACAATCATGCTAGGCCAATGCACATAGTTCTTCTGTTACATCATCACCTGCAGACAGCTGTACAGAATGTCAGCTTAAAGATACGTTAACCAACACTCGCAACTGGGCGTCGCGATATGCTTTAAGCTGAAGTTCTCGATATTGAACTCCGTTGAGCACATTTACACTCCGAGCGGAGATTCTGTGGCGATTGATGTAAATATTGACCCTCCCAACACATACACTCTCACATACACACTGTCCGGTTGTACCAGCTGTGCGCCTAAGGTTTCACTTTACCACGAAGAAGAAAAAAACACCGGAAACGATAAACGACGCGCACGAAAGACACGTCGTCTTTGCTAATCCTCACCGTTACTACCTCCGTCCAGGGAGTTAATTTATCACCGCAACATAAAAAAGGCAAACAACTTCAGGACACCTTTAAACATACAGGCACACACACACACTTACACTGTCCCGAGGTATGGAGAGTTTTTGCAGATCGTACTTCCTTACCATCGACGACTTCCGCACTGTGTAAGCAAACAAACTGCACTGAAGCGCACGCCAAGCGTTCGTTCACGGTCACACTTCTGAGCGATGTAACGACAGTGACACCTACTGCGATGTATAGACAATCAAATACACCAGCCGACAGCACGAGTGCCTTCGGGAAATCCTTTCGGGATGGGCCGAAAATGTGTGAGCTTTTCCGAACACGTCGTGACCGACACGAACCAGGCACGAAGATGCTGACTTTTTTTTGGTTAGGCAAAGCACTCGTAGCTTTGTTGATTGGTACGAATTGTATGGCCCAAGCTCCAAGCTGCTGCTAGCGATAACGATAAAAAACCGTCCGTCTGAACCAAGCGACAGCTGGCAAGTGATCGTAGAGTGCACCACGTTTTGTTGCCTACCGGAGCTGGGCTCAGCAATGCACGGATGTGGTGTTACAGTGGCGTGCACAATTTTCGTACAGATGAGTTTAATGGATTTATTAATAAACCAATGCAAAAAGGCGTTACCCTAACTTTATCCACGATAACATCAGCATGGATTTTATTAAACTTCATGTTTTATTTAAATTTAACAATATTTTAAAAATTCGAACCAAACAGGCGAATACGTTCTCTCTCTAATTTACCAGCCAACAAAACTGTTGCATACAACGGCGTTTATAATTAGAGAGCATAAGCATCAATAAATGTGCAAAACTAATCAAGGGCTTACTTACTTACTTACTCCAAGCTTCCTCCAAATGAAGAATGAAATAAAATTGCCTTACAATTGTTTAATCAATCATAGTCTATCAACCTTTTGTTGGTGCCTCGGAGTACATGCATTTAAATAAATTTTCATAATTTTTGTAATGTAATGTAATTATAGAAAATTTTTAGTGAAGTTATGCGTTAACATTCGTAGATATTGAGCAGATACTAGCCGTTTTTAATACTGAACAACTGCATAACATTCAACATATTTTCCTAAATTATTTCGAATCCTATGCTACTTTTTTCTTTCTTGAACAAAAATTCCATAGCACTTTTATCTAGAAAAGAAAAGATTAACCGTACTACAGTTTACCTTATAAAGAAAGCTTTGTCATTCATATTGCATAGCTTTAGGCGCTTTATCAAACAACGCTAAAAGACATTTTCAGATAACATTACATGTATTACTTACTGTGTAGTGAGCCACTCTCATCACGAATGAACATTCCAACGCTGTGCTCCCATCCTGGGCCCATTGACCCAGACCTTACCACCCACCACATCAAGTTCCCGGGCTTGCTCAATGTAGGATCAGATTTTCAACCCACGTAAAACATCATTTCCACCGAACCCAAGGGCTTACCAACGATTCTCTCGCAGCAGACTGGTACCGAGAACCCGAATCGCACGTTCAGACTCTCTCGCGTTCTTTCGCTTTCTCTCTGTGCAAACTGTGACCGACCGGCACGAAGTGTTAAAAACAACACACAGAGAAAAACCGCCGCCGGATGTTGTCTGACTGCCCGGTGCCGTTCGTACCGTTTCGACTTCTGCGCCCCACACTGACCTTCCACGGAGATGCTAGTAATGAATGAAAATTCCGCCACTTTGCCAATCTCGGGTGGCAAGCAACGGTCCCCTTCCTCCCTAGCACAACAGTAACGCGCGCTTGCGTTCAAAATTCGAACTTCACACCGCTTGCCGCGATACTGGAAGATGGTCGGACTTGTTTGTACGGGGTTTGGTCGGAGGATTATTTCGAGCCGTCCCATGTAAGCTTTTCGCTTCGACCGCCTGGTAGGTAGCCCCGTAAACAACATTGGGGCAATGTTTCCACACACTTTTACTTTGCAGTTTCCTATCGTTTTCCTGTCTCCTATCCCACCCAGCTCTTTGTCCACTTCTTTAGATGCTTTTGATTGGCTTTATCCCTGCTGATTCGTAAGCGTTCCTTCCCGCTTCTGTTCGGAATTCGCTGCACGGCGCTGCCCGGAGTACGGAAGGATGTGCGATGTGCGTCATTTGAAGATCCTGTTGCAGATATGCGGCCCCATAGCTCATCTACACCAATGCCAGCATGCCAGGTTTCGCGTTACCACGTAGGTGGTAGGGGCTGTAAGGTGGTAGTAGTGAGTGGCATTAGGGTTGGTCTTGTAAAGCCACTCGTTTAGCAAGCTCGTTTGCCCGGGCTTGTCCCATTCGGTTTTGCGCCTTGGCAAAAGCCATAAGTGAAACAGCTGTTATCCTGTACTCGTGCAATTTCACTGCGCCGTGCTTCAACGCAAAGTCGATTTAGCACACTCAAACGGAGAGTAATGACCTTTAACGAGAGTGTAAATAAATCTGTGCGATTTCTGTTGATTTTACAATTATATGGAAAATGTATAGAGAGTTTGTTTTTCCGATATGTATTTAGCAAAACATGAGTTTAATTGGATATTTTCAGTTTTAACTATGAACAACGCTGCAAGCAGTTCGAACCCAATCATGACTGAGATTTGGACCGTTTTTGTTAAAAATGACTTATCAATGCTAAGCTTGTTATGGTTGATGTTGTGAAGAAAAAAAAATTAAAGCAACAAATTGTACCTTGTAATTCGACTGTCAATTTCTTCTCGTGTATCTTCGTATTTGGAAAAATAACTGTGTTATGGTTTATTTAACCCATTTACAGTGGCTATTCCACTGCTTATTATAACTATAATCCTATTTTTAAGGAAATTCAGCCCACTGATGAGTACTATGATTGACAATAATTCAAAAACTATGCAAAAAATAATGAATTTTAGGTGAACATAAAAATGCAATTCTAAAATAACGCATGGCTACTTGGATTGTTAATGCATGATTGCATAGCTGTCAATCGATCCAACTATCCAGTTTGAAATCAATAGATAGGGTGCATTCAAACCCCAACTAGTGAGGTTTTACTAGTGAGGTTTTACTGTATTATATATCAGCTATGGGTTCATTTTCACAGCCGTATGCCTCGGATCGTTTTCTTCTTGAAATACAAAATACTCTCCTAGTGCTCATTTGCCCACCCTGGTATTCAAAATGTCTTTTAGGATGTTTGCATATGATCTGTAGTCTATTTTCCTATCGATGATGTCCAGTATCCCAACGCCCCAAAACTCGGAGGATGACGGAGGAACTGCGGATTGGAAGAAAACAGCTTCGCATCATCCGCGTAAAGAAGGTGCCTTCCAAGTGAAAGCATTCGTGCCACGATGTTTATGAAGATGATAAACAGCACCAGACCAAGATTACTTTCATGCGGCACTCCGGCAGTAGCATTGATACGACGCATGCGTTCCCATTTTTATCAGATACATCCGTTCACTAAGATATTTTCGAATCCAGAAAATTCGAGGACTTCGAGCTTGACAAGTAGCAGTTTGCTGTCGGAACGTTATCCGTAGCTGTCGTGCCGTTACGTCTGTGATAGATGGCATCTACTTGAAGGCCAGCATCTGTAGACCTGTGGCAAAGGGTGATGAATTTATAGAAGTCTGACGTAGTTGAGCGCTACGGGATAAATCAATACTGTGCAGCACTGAGGTAGTTCAATGCACTGGCAAGTAGTACATCCTATATCATAAGCTCGATGTCCTTCGCGCAGGCACTAAGCGAGCCATCCAGTAACGGATTAAAGTCCGCTGCGGAATTGAAGTATAGACCCGTCCATGAAATAAGAGTAACGGAGTAACGACGAGGCCTCCTGGAGCAACAAGACCCCTGGCGGCGGCCAACTCCATCGATTGGTCAATCCGCCACTGCCATTCAATCTAAATAGTTTTTTTTTCTGATAAAAAAGACTGTTTCAATAGTGTTTTACTTATGGCATGATTTTTAGTTAAGTAAATGCAGTCAAGGCACTATTTATGAGGTGAACGAATACTTTTTGCACATGCATAACAGGATGCATTATATTTCCTAGTTTCTTCGTTGTTATAATTTTTATCGAACTATTTTTTTTGTTCGTAAAAACATGTTAAATAATTGTCCTGTTATCAAACCTCATCATTAGATTTATTGTTCTGTGTTGTAAAGTGTCCACAATTAATCGTTTGTTTAACAAACTTGGGAGGTAGAATACTTTTTTGGAGTTTCTGTATGATTTTAGTTGTATGACTTACAACTGGGAATCTGGTGATTGAATAAGATTCGAGCAATGTTGGGCCTTTTACGAGGTCCATTTATATCTACCGTAGTCTGGAACTTTTTGTATATGGAAAGCTATGTTTTAAATCCAGTAAATATTGGATTTGTGCGTATACAAAAACAGACTTAGAGATATTGGTGTGAAATGTAATTTTATGTCGTTTCATATTTTTTTATAATTTTACCACAAACAAAACATGGGTTTGAGCAAAACGATCTATCCGTTACTACCGAATAAAAAAAACATGTATTTAAGGCCGTATCATAACTATATTAACTGTATCAAAAAATACGATTTTTACCAGAAATGATAACTGTTTTTTCAACAAATATCATTTACTTTCTTTTCTACTCATTATCCATTTCCATTTCAAAAAAGGTTTCAAAAAATAATATATTCAATCACTCATTGTTTCTACTACCGAAGAATTCACCATGGCTAAATTAGTTTATTCCATATTGTTAGGATATGGCGCTGTATACAAATTATTTTGAAAAAAAAATCAAATCATTGTTATGTTACTAAACATGCTAATTGAAAATCACGCTTCAATTATCTTATCAGCCACAAAAACAGAAAACAAATCGTTTATAAAAACCTTTCGTGTTTTTTTAAGAATTCGTCGCTGGGCTAGTCGTAAAAGGATTTCAACTTCGCGTAAATTAGATTTTTATGCTTCACAAACAAATTCTAATGTCGGATCCAACAGGATTAAAAGCAAAAACCACAAGAAGGGATTTCTTCCATCACAACCAGTAGAGTATTCGACGTTCATACCACACCAAAAAGTCACTCATTTCAAGCCTAGATATTTTCAAACTACTTCCTACACGACAATACAACAAACGGCCATGCTTCATGCCACGAAACCAGGACAGAATGGAATCTAACACGCGGTTTTGCTCCACAGCCCTGAAGCATGTACCGGGGGAGCTGCAACGGCAAAGCTCTGGCGAGGTTTATATTACCGGATACCATCTACATCAGGTACCGTGTTCATGAAACATGTTGAATTATTAAACCACCTACATACGGGGCGTATCCCGTGCCCCATATGCTCCCTGCTTCATCTCTAATAACACACGACCGTTTTTGTAAATACCACAACGTGGAATGTGGGCAATAAAACGTTCGTTGGACAGCCTTTCCCTTCGATGCTCTTTTGAAAAGGCAAAAAATATTTAATATTAATAAAGTAACGGCTGCATCGAAAAAGTTTGCAATATTTGAATTGGAATAGCAAAGGTTGAAAAAAAAAAAAACATGTATACCACCCTTGCATTCCAGAACATGTGTATTAAAGCTCTTACTGTGATGCTGCTGCTACTGCTCTTTGGTGAAATTGCGGGCGTTCTGTTTCAGACAAAACCACAGCACACACCAACGGACAGAACAGCACCGGTCTGACGCCGCCCACTAGGGAGTCATAAAGGAAAGCATACTTTCTAGTCTTTTCACTGTGCACGTATGCGGATTCATAATATGGTACAGCCTCTGAACAAATAGCCCGAAAGGGGTTGGCATTTGAGAACGCACACCCTTTAACCGTATCCACCGGTCGGCTCTTTGGGAGGCCCCCACGAGAGGAAAGACTTTTCACCTTTACACCGCACTTGATGCCGACTTTCCCAAGCCTACGGTTACAGTGTAGAAAGATATTCTACTTTGTGGTGGTGGTGTACAACTCATAGCTACTGCCCATTTCAATAATTATTGGAAAATGCAGTAACTCACACACCATGCAGGGCCAAATTTCCGGGGAACGTTGATTACTCTAAAAAAAAAGCTTCCACACAAAGTTGCATCGTGCAGCAGCGTGGTTGCGAAAATGTTTCGGATGTAATCTTGGCTGCCTTCGGATGAACTTCAACCGCTGTCGATACAATGTGTACACAATTTTGCGAGCGAATTCATTTAACGTTTTCAGAAATATATTACAAACTGTCTCCTGCATAGTGGGGTGCACGTATACCTAACACGGACGTACTAAGTTTAACTTCTCTACGCTAAGACTCACCGCAGGAAATACGAACAAATCTACACTAATAGGAATAGAAGACAAACTGAACGACTCATTAAAAGAAATTAATAAATAGTTCTTGCTACGTGTTACAGTACTCCCTTTACACTTATTTTGCTGTTACGTATGGCTTGTATGATAAGAAATATGAAATGGCCTTTGGTTTTGTTTTTGTCAAGTGAAACATGAAGAAAACGATACATTCATACAACTAACAGGTGTGTGGCATTGTTACACAGAAAGGCAGTCGCAACTTTGGGGAACGATTATAAAAAGTTTAACCAACCAATTGTACGAAAAGTGAGATAAAAGTGATTACATTCTGAATCTTTTAGCAAATGGCAATAGTAGAATGACGGATCAGAGAGCAAATTTGCCCTTTTTGTAAGGCACTGTTATTGTTATATTCGGTGTATTATGTTTGTTACTTTTACTCCTTTTTTGAGTACCCCAATTCAATGCCAAAATACTGTCAAAATCCGGTAATACAATAATAAAAAAGAAGAAACCTCAAACTAATTCAAAGACGGAAGGTGAGAGAGAGAGAGAGATCAATGCTTTCTACTGCTTCACTTTGTACCATACCACAGTGTTTTTTAAGGCTGGTTAGTCTTTCTGTCGATTAAAACTATTACCAAATAACGTGCTTTAAACAACAGCTCTATCAAACAGGGACACACGTTAAGTATTCAACTCTTCGCACACTCATGCAACACACGTGTCATAAAATCTGCTCATTCAATCTGTTTCGCTTTGCCGATTTTCAGGGTCATTCCTACTACTAGTGGCCAAATGGATGGATGACCGCTGGGTCAAAATTTACAAACTGTTCTATCTCTCTTCCTGTCCACTTCATTCCCTACAGCTAACGGGTTAATACTTTTTGTACCAATTTTTAATAACAATCCTAACGATCGTCTTATAAGGGTCCTCTTCTATAGCTTTGTGAAGTGTCTGTCAGTGTGTCGTTGTGGTGGCAGTTTAGATTATTCTACGTACTACGGTCACGTGTTCAGATAAAGAGATAGAGAGATGCGTTTAACACTAAAACACTATCGATTGCCATGAGCATTGCGATTGTATTGAGGTTGCTGATGCGTTGGTTGCGGATGCTGATGTTCGCGCAGTGTCTCCAGGACGTCTACGGACATGCGCAGCGGTAGGGAGGAGTTTGGCGATCCAGCTGGTACGGCAAGTGTTCTCGCAAAGGCACTGCCACCACCACCGGCCGAGACACCAAACATCTGGGATGGTATCGGTTCGGCCCGTTCCATCCGTACGAACCCACCAGTGCCAACGCCACCGGCCGTAGTGCCGCCGTACTCTACAAAGTGTGAGCCGGGCGACCGGGCCCAAACATTCGTGCTGGCCGACTGCGAGCGCCGCGGGCTGAACGGTTGCGAGAAGATTGCCTTCGCACAGACCCGCCGGCCACCGTGCCACTTGCGGACGAGATACTTCATTCGCTCGATCGCCACGATCACGGTTACCACCGAGCGGAACGATTTGCGGCGTGGCTGAGAGGAAGATTCTAGCGACCGTGGTCCGCTGGCCAGTGCAAGCACCTCCAGCTGACCGGGCGGTAGCTGCGCATTGAGCAGGGCAAGGGCTTTCGCTTCGTTCTCCTCGTACGTCGCCAGCACGATCTGTAGGTAGCGCTTCTGGTGAACCAGTGCCTTCCGGTGGCTTTCCGAGCGTAGATACTTTCCGAACAGGTGATTTGCCCGCTCCTCCAGATCCTCGCGATGATGGCCGGCCCCGCTGCTGTGCACGTTGTAGCGTTCCAGCTCCTGAATGCGGAGCTGCAGCGCACGCCGCTCCTCCATCATGAAGCGTAGCGATTCCGCCTGTTGCTGGTTTTCGCGTGCGTTCGACTCGAGCATACGGTTCAGCTCTTTCAGCTTGTTCAGGAACTCCTCGGGAACAATCTGCTGCTGCTGGCTTTGGTTTTGTGCGTTTAGTGAGTTTTCACGTGAAAGCGCTTCCGTAAGATGCGCTTCACGCACCCGTCGACGTTCAACCTCCGAGCGCAGACTTTGTACCGTGTCACGCAGCTGGTTGCGCTCAAATTCTACTCCCTCTAGACGAAGCTTTAGCTCCTGGTACTCGAGCGAATTCTGGCCCGAGGTACGCTCTCGGCGAGCGGAACGTAGCGCTTCGGCTTCCTGCAACGCACCGATACGCTTTTCCAAGCTTTCAATCTCCTTGTGGGCCAGCTCGAGCTTCTCCTGTTCGTGGTCCAGCTCCAGCTCGAGAGTTTCCTTTTCCTTCAGTACACGGTTCAGCTCCTTCTTTACCTGTTCGCCATGTTCGGTACGTTCGGTAATTTCCCGCTCGAACCGTTCTCGTTCACGCTCGAGCACTCGCTGCAGGTCAGCCGTTCTTTCACGTTCCCGTGCATTCTGTGCCGTCAAGAACTTTAGTTCGCTTTCGTACCGCGCCATCATCTCCGTTTCGAACTCGTTGCTCCGGTTAAGGCGTCGCTGCGGTGAGCCATCCTGTGGCGAACTCTTGCCCTTCATCAGGAGATAATTATCGAACGATTTCGTCCTCTGCAGTCCACCGACCATGCGTGAAAGGCGTTCGTTTTTCGTCCGCTCCTCCTCGAGCAGTCGCTGCAGTGTGCTTTCGTTGCCTAGTGCTGCTTCCAGCCGGATGCGCATCGCTTCGATGATTTCCGCATCCTGCTGCTGGATGGCGGCCGAGTTTTGCTTCTCTCCATCCAACAGTTCATGCATCTTTTTGCCTTTATCCATCTCCAGTTGCAGCTTTTGTCTCAACTCGTCCAGCTCGGAGGGTTTCCTAGAGCCTGCCTTTCGACCAACCGAAGCCCCGGCCGAACTGCCCTGGTTCTGATCATCATCCGTGTTCACATCATCACTTTCGATCGCCTTCAAAATGCTTGAATCCAGCTGGGCCGAATAGTTTAGTTCCCGCTCCAGCTGCTCGGCTATCTCTTCCACCGAGAATGGTTTGGGGCTGGACGAGTTGTCGCTGCGTTGCAGCTGCTGCTTCAACCGTTCCACCTCCGACTGCAACTGCGCATTGCGATCCTGTTCCTCGCGCAACTTGCTATTGAGCAAAACGTTTTTCTCCTGCATCTTTTCCTGAATGTTCGAGAGTGCCTCATGCAGACTGTTCCCATCGTCACCGATCTGCTGTATGATCATCTCCTTTTCTTTGAGCGTATTGCGTAAGTCTTCCAGCTCCTGCTGACATCCAGTCAGATCTATCCGTACGCGCTCGAGGGCCAACATCTTTTCCGTCAACAGCAGTTTTGTTTCCTGCAGCTCTTCCTCCAGCTTGGTGCAGTTTTGCTTCAACGTCTGCACGTACGATGAGTTCGAGCTGAGCGAATTGTTGCTGCGAGCGATCTCGTTTTTGAGCCGATTAATGTCCTCCGTCAGAAAGCGATTGTCCTCGTTCAGTATTTCAATCTCGTGCAGCCGATCCTTGTAGTTGCCCTGCATGATCTTCAGTTCTGTCTCCTTTGCATCGAGCGATCGTAGCTGATCTAGGTACTTCTCCTCGTTTTTGCTGTAGTTGAGCAAATCTTTTTCCAGCTTTGACATGAGCTCATCCTTGTGACCGATGGTTTTGTTCAAGGATTCCACCTGCTGTCGCAATGTGTCCACTTCTAGCTTCTGTCGCTGTTGTTCAACCCGCAGCACGTTTGCTTCTTTCGTAACGTCCTCCATTTCGGTGCGTACCTTCTCGTACCTCGAGTTCACCTCGCTCAATTCGTCTTCTTTCTGACGGACCTGCTCCAAAGCCGCCTTCAGGTCTGCTTCCTTCTGCTGCATATCGTGTGCCTGCTGGTCGAGTCTGTTCAGCTCTTGCTTCACCTTTTCCACCTCGTCCCGCAGCTCCTTTTTCTCGTTCATCAGATCTTCGTACAGCTTGTTCCGGGCAGCCAGCTCAACCTGCAGATCCTCGATCTGCTCCATCTTTTCTTGCAGCTCCGCCTTCAACCCCTCGATCTGTTCGTTCTTTTCATTCACAACCCTATCTAAGCTTAATTTTAAAGACTCCACCTCACCCTCCAGGTTTGCCTTTGCTTCATTTGATGCTTTAGATTGTTCCGTAGGCGCTGCAAGTACGTCTGTCGATTCTTGCCCTTCCACAATTTCCTCGATGAAGGCCGGTTCTCGAGCTAGCGATCGAGGCGCACCGCTGGCGTTGCCACCGAAAAACATCAACATTTGTGGAGGTGCTGACAGACGTTGGGGTATCATGCCAAGTTGGGGTGATGCTTCTTCGGCTAGTGAAAAATCGATTTGCCGCGGTACACACTCGGGCGTCGGGGCGCTACTGCGCGTTTGGTCCGGTATGCGCGGTACGACGGAGCACACGTCGTGGAAAAAGTTCGAACGCAGCGGGATGGAGTTCAGCATCGTCGAGTCATGGCTGCCGCCCAGTATGTGTCCTCCCAGTGGTATGGACGATTGTTTGGAATGGTTCGGAAGCAGCGATGTGCCGGAGTCCTACACGAGTGGGGCAAACAAGTAAACAGAAGTGCACAACGAATTGCGCATCAAGAAATTAGTTTTACGTTACAATTTGGAGATCACATTAGTGCCTAATTATTATGAAGATGTTATGCATGAGTCTAACCTGGAATGGAAGTTCAAGGTGCTTCGCCAATATAGTAAATGTAATATTGGCTCTCAATGATTCAACAGGCTATAAATGTAGTTATGAATGAATCACAATCACGAACTAGAATGTTCCAACTTTTACGCTTTAAACGTTGATTGAGCATGAGTGGGTGAGTTTGGTTGAGTTTTAAAAACATGATTGAAGACATTAAATAATTTAGTGCATAATTAAACTGACCATCTAAAAATATTCTAGCATTTTCCAGCTTCAACGATTATTCAGGCGTGTAAAAAAACTTATAATTCTTGTTTTTTCATTTACTTATTATTCAATGCATTTTAATGGTTTAGTAAACAGTAAGTAATAGATATCAATTTCGTATGCTCTATCTACTTTTGCGCTGCGAAGCGAAAACAACATGATCCGAGTACTTAACCCAATCAAATGCGGCTGAGATTATGATAGCACAAGAACTACTTAACTACGGTGCCTAATGGAGAAACTATCGAATTTCGCACAGACATAAACAACAATATGCACGAGCGTCTATGGCAAATGCTAACGCACAACCCCAGAAATAGAATGGTTGGACAACGACTACGTCAACAGTGGCCGTGCCCGAATGGGAAATCGTGAATGGTAAGCGTAACACAATCGCAATAAATATCATCACGCTTGGTAGCAGCGAATCGTAACCTTTATCGCCAGAATACAGAAGTCGGTCAGAAACATCTGCATGGGATGAGGTCCGCACAGGGAACAAGCAGAAAATATAGACACAAAGAAGTTGCTCACGTTAACAACGCATGTAGAAAAAGACCCGGGGCGTAGAAAAATAGTTTTTTTTATAATATAAATACGGAACAATCACCGAAAATCAGAACAACAAACATTCGGTACAGGGTTCCATCTCACTTCTATACTCACCATTGGTATGCTGTGTGCCGGAAGTATACCTTCCAGTATGTTCTGTTCCGGCATCCTTCGCATCACCATGTCCGACTCGTCGCAGTCCGTTATCGATACGACATCGCTCAGTGTACGTCCACCGTCGTCATCTTTCGCAAGGGCTACCTCATCATTGCGCTGCATCATGGCGGTGCCTTTACCCATCGCGCCCGACATTTGCTGGTACTGTGATAGTTTCTCCTTCAGTTGATCAATCTCATCGTTCTTATCGGCCAGCATCGTCTCCATCAGATCTGGCAGGGCGGCCTTGTTGATCATCTCGTTCTTGATGCGATCCTTTAGCATGCGGACCTCTTCCTCTTTTGCCTTCAGCTCAGCCTCAAGCCTTTGCTCGTGTTGGCTCCGATCGACACCACCGTCCTGATTCATGGCCAGCTCCTTCTCTTGCCGTGCGATTGCCTGCTGGCTGTTCTCGAGGAACTGTTTCAGGTTCACGATCTGTTTGTCGCGCGTCTGAAGCGTTTCCTTTAGGTTGTGCAGCTCGTTCTGCAGATCGTGCACCTTTACCGTGAGCTGAGAGGTGCCTTGGCGATGCAGATCTTCCGCACGCAGTCGCTGTTCGTCCAGTTTGGTCTGAAGTGAGGAAATTTTCAGCGACTGTTCCGACATTTTCTCCTGCAGTACATCGCGTTCGTGCTGTAGTTCCTGGAGCAAACAAATAAAAAAAAATAGAAAATTTAAAACGGATAGTACATGTTTCATAGAAAAAACGATGTATGTGAATAATGAATAATGTGAGAAATTAAATGAAATTTTAAATTACAGTTATATAACATATGTTCCATACATTCCATTTCGTACAGTAATAATAGTTATTTGTGGTCTAATTAATAACGAATTGACCACAATACGGCCAGGCCGTCACTACAGAATAAAAAAAAAATAACGAATTGATAGAAATGGCGCAGCTGGTAGTCGAATTGGTACCGGCACAGGCCTGTCATACGATGAGGCCCGACGTTATAGAGAATCCTATTCGAACCACTAACACAATACTGTATGCCACGAGTTCGTTAAAAGTGGTTGTTTGTTATGCTGAACATAATGTTATTTTCATAATTCTGAAAGTAAGTTCTCAACAAGAATTTGGGTCTCAAAAAAAGTTTGGGTTGAAAATGGCAAATCTTAGCTTGGAACAGAACTATCAGTCTATTTCAGAACGAGATGCCATGTCAATCCTTTCCATGTCAATTTTGCTCCATGTTAGTTTACATTCAACATGTTCATACAATACAACAGCACATGGTGGCATACTACTTATATCAATTTCCCCTGAGGTCCAAATTTTCCCACCGAGCGAAAGGGCCGGAAATAAAATTGTTACATAGAGCGGTAAACAGAAACTTGTTCAACAGAAATCTAGTATGAAACTGATACGTATCGTTTGATTATGACATAGAGCAAAGTTGTCCCTTCAACCCCACCCCATACCTATCACTGGATGAGCGAAAATCTATTCCAGTCCCCGGGGATTTGAAGTGTACATTGTTGCACACGTTGATTTTCCGCGCAACAACGCTTGGACTTGTTACTAACGGGCGTTCCTCCACATTCTGATCTGCAAATAACGAATGTAAACTGATCCAAAGTTTAGCATTGTTACGTGTGCAGCTAGAAATGTGGCAGTACGTCGTTTCGATGCCAATATCCGGTTTGTAGCAAGTTTGACCAATATCCGTTCGATATCTTTTCCAAATTTAAACGAGTTATATTGATATAAACAAGGCAGGATGGATGCGTTCATGAGTTTCATCTTTAAATCTTTAAATATTACATAATGTTTAATGGCTCGCCAAAACCGAGAGCCAAATCTATCCAACGCTTCAATTGAATGAATCAGCCACCAGTAGCTTTTGATTTTCGTTTTTTCGGTGTAAAACTTCCATGGATATTGCCATTAAACAATAAGCTTTAATGATTAGCGATGAACGTTGATTTATCTGGCAGATACAGCTCACCTTTTGATCTTTCACTCGATTACGGTATCAAAAGTCAACTGCCTTAATCTTAATTACTACAGCTCCCCGCAAGAAAAGGTCTGCCCACAGCTAGCGTTATTTCACCGCAAGCAGCATTCACCGCAAAAGCTGTCCAAACGTATTACTCATTCATCCTGTGCTGCCTTTTCGTGGCGATAGGACAGCCACCTGCCGAAAACAGACAGCTCCAGTGGAGAGGAAGAGATGACGTGGTTTTAATCAGCAAAAAGGTGATGCGGTGTAACGACTTGCTTGCACAATACGAACCATCCTACAATATCCATTGGATTGACCGAGAGGGACGGGAAATCAGTGGTGGTGGGTGGTGGTTATTTCTCTCTTATCATTAAATTTAGGCAACATCTCCAACTCTCAACCCTCCTCATTTGATATCAACATAGCTTTCCGGAGTGGGGAGCTGCTTTATCATTGATTGTGTTGTTATCCTTCGACACTCTCTACAGACGATTCGGGGGGTTTCACCGAGCTGCCGATACCGTTGCCGTGGGAGATACTTACACCAAAAGGCTCCACTGAGCCGAGCTTCTTAAAACCGTTCAGTACCGTCGTCAAAATACCGCTATCTCCAGTGGTACTGCTGCTGCTGCTGCTGGTGCTGTTACTGCCGCTGCTACCAGCACTAACACTGCCGGTTGGAAACATTGGGCCGCCCGGACCGCACCGCACCTCACCACCAGCGACACGCGAAATAAGATACTCCAGGCACCAGGGGAACACTCGGAGCACGGCTATTTTTAACACGGCAACAAACACTCCACTGAACTGCTTATATATTTTTATGTGCATTCACCATTGGCGCACACGGTGTCGTTCGTTGTTGTTTTGGAGGCCACACCGTATACAGCCTTACAGCCGCTTTCTTGCTGCTACACTGTCCAGTTTTCTCACACCAATCGCACCATGGAAACATTCATGGTTTTCATTCAGAGCAATTCGTCCTGGCACGGGCACACAGCGGTAGCAGAAATGAAACATTAATGATGGGGACAGCACAGACACATCCTTCCACTGCGACAACGCGGAGCCCAACTCGCGACACAGTCTTTCCTGCTGGACGGATTATTATTCGTCGCGTTCCCTCTCGATTCGTGCTATTGTACTGTATTTTTTTCAGTGCCTTGTTGTGTTTGTATCTGATTATGCATCTCCTATTGAACCTTTTTTAAATTCCATTGTTGAACATTCTTTGTGGAGCCCATTTGCGAACGTTTAGTTTCGCTAAAGCTTTCCATTATCTTCAACGAAACCAACCGACCAAACGGTTCACAGCTTGACATTTTCCGTACGGAGCAATACACGGGATGCCAATGTCATTATGTCCTTGTTTGCTCTTCCCCTCACCCGCCTTCCAAGCGGATGGTCGAACAAAACTGCGAAGAATAAGCAATGTTCGAATGTGATTGGACACGTGATTTGCATTTTACATTTCTGAACCGAATCGAAAGCAACCCGCTACCGGTTAAAGCAGCTTAAAAATGCCACAGGTCCCAGAGCCCGGGGATGATGTCTGTGACTAACCTACAACGGGAAGTCACCTACGGATTTTTTCGCCTTTCTTTTTTATGTTTTACATTTTAGTTAAATGTATCGACGGGATAATACTGCTGTCAATTTCAGGTATATCGAATAGGTAACGGAAAAATAGTAAAAAAAACCGAATGGAAAAAAATAGGAACATTGCGCGGTACAGGAACGGTCGGTAAAGTTTTGCCATTGAGCTGCATGTCATTTCTCTAGCTTATTGTAGTTCAAAGGCTAAAATACTCTGTTTTTTTTGTATTATTAATTTGTCTCAGTTTTGTCCTGGCAAAGAAAAAAGTGCATTATTCGACAAACGTTATACAATAACTAAGGCGAAAATTTACACTAGAGATGTATTTATATTATTCTACTGTTTGATTCCTCGAAGTCGATTGTGGACTGTTCTGCAGGATGTTTAGACCCCAAAATATTTGCCTCATAAGTACGGAAGTTCTTCTTTCATTCTTTTAACAAATTCAAAACCTAAATTGAAAGCAGACAGAGTGGTGTATAAGTATACAGTGGTTACGGTTAGAATCCATTAAAATCTTTTTGAAACTTGGCAAAGTACCTAATATATATAGGGCCGGCTCGGTGGTCTAATGGTAACGGCTGTCAGAAAGAAGGACCGTCGCCGGTTCGAATCACATTCGGACCACTACCGGCCCCCCATACGGAGGATTGACTATCCTGGTTATGGGTACACTAAATCACAACCCCCCCAATACGTAGGATTTACAATCTTGATATGGATGGGTACACTCAGTCACAGAAAAAGTGCCAAAGCACTTTAGTGCGCTCTGGTTAGGCCTTGACCCTAATGGGTTGTTGTGCCACCGAAGAAGAAAGTGCCTAATATCTAATGTTAAAATTATCAATTGTCACAAAAAAATATTCTAAAGTACACAACTCTTTTTAAGATAGATTTTAGCAGGGTTTGAACTTTTTTAAAATTTTAAAATTATTGATCATTATTATTATTAATTATGTTTTAAATTTGGTACCATTTTTGTAATCAAGCTGCACCACTGTCGTTACAAATTGATCTCTGAAGTTCAATTAAAATTTAAATCAACAAATTTAAGTTAAAACTGTAAAAATCTGTCTTACATGAGCAGTATTATTTTATAACAATAGCCAATTGTTTATCAATAACTGTATATTTAGTGTCTATTACATAAATTTTCAATTTCTATGATTCAATTTCTATGAAATCATATCTCGTTATACATAATTGAAAATTAGAAAGCATTCATAACACAGC
Organism: Anopheles epiroticus; assembly: GCA_000349105.1. Lineage (NCBI taxonomy): Eukaryota > Metazoa > Arthropoda > Insecta > Diptera > Culicidae > Anopheles > Anopheles epiroticus. Next base: position 37,136 of record KB670059.1, on the reverse strand, counting down.
TTCTAACCAGACCGTCGAGTCGCGTATTGCAGATCATGTTTCATAAAATTGTTTTTTTTTTGTTTTACTGAAAATTTGTTTGCGTACACTCTATAACGATTCACAAAAAACGAAAACAAATTCAATATTGTTGAAAAATCAATTCCACTGGAATATAATGAAGCCAGCATTCAATTCACTTCACACTTCATTTAAAAATCTATATTGAGATTCCGTCCCTACACTACATCGGAAAAGAGACGAGTGCGTTCTTGGAAATTCAAATTCAACCCCCGACGAATAAAGAAACCTAACAGTCCGCATCTCATCACCGGTTGCTTGCCATAGAACAACTGTACCACCAGCCCTCCAAACACACATGATTCAATTTTAATTTGGGTTCCAGCGAAGGGTGGGATCGCACACTACAATCAACAAACAACAGTGCCGCCTGGAGTAAACACAAGCAGCATAGAGCTACGAAATGTGCCGCAAACATTTTCCCTCGGCCAAGCGGGTAACGAAATCATGTACCCACGTTTCTAAAACCTTTGACACCATTTTGGGAAGTAAGAAAAGGAAAGAAACAGTCCAAAGAATAAATAATGCTTGGTTGAGAGATGATCCGGGCAGCAGCGCACAGGAAATGCGTGATCTTCCCCTCGTTGAGTTGCCTAGGCACAGCAATAAAACGTAAATCCTCCAAATCCCAGTACAACTGCACTCGACGTGAACTAATGTCGGATACACTTTACGCACATCATCACAATAAAACGAATCTCGAAGCATTGCGCCTAACGCTAACGCAATACAAATAAGCGCATGATGACGCTCTGCCGTTGCGACTGTTGCTGCTGCGGCATGACGCGACAGTCGGAAATAATCGCTCATCATTTGCGTACATGTACATCATTCACCAGCATCATGCAGACACACAGTCCTATACGTGGCACACTATTAATAAACCGCACTACCACGCCAAAGGCCACTGGGATACGAGGTCCAAAGAAGATTGAGACAACTGTTCGAGAACACGATGAATTTATCACAAAACGTACTTCGCGAGAGCGATCGGTCTACTCAGTTCACACGTTGATTGATCGTACACTATTAAACTACAACCCAAAAGTCTACATAATTCTCGACAAGAAAAATCGATACACACTTTATGGCGCAGTCTTCGCTGCAAAGTGTTCCGGCTGTACCGACAAAATACCGACTGAGCGGTCACGCATATTAGAGGCACTGCCGCGCACTGCGTGCACGACACACCGGCAAAACGTTGGTTTACGTCAAACCTTGGTTAACTTGAGGCGGCTGCGCAATGGAGTGGCTTAGGTTAAATATGAGAGAACTTGCGAGAGTTGGAGAGAATGCAGTTATCCCAACTACACCATAAAATTGTTCTATGTAGGCACGATTACATCCAGAGCAAACCAGGTCCGATCTCACTTTCTCTTTCACTTCTTGCCAACGATCATAAAGACATCATGTACGTTGCACACTACATACAACATCCGTTGAATTAAGATCCTCTACAGATCACGATCTGCTGCCAACGAGTTGGGCAATACAAACGAGTAAGGGAATAAATGGCTTTCAACGATACTTGTGTGGCCATTCAAAGTAAGAAGATCAGAGCTACAACGATTTTCGATAGGGCAACACTATACAAGACATATTCGTATAGTGTTCTATTTTGTGACAAAGCTTGCCTACTGATGTCACATGACATTGAACATGGTAGTAGTAATGCAGGACATTCTCCGCAATGACCCAACACTCTGACCCAATATTTCAATAGAACAGTGGCACCATGTATGTCTGGGTGATCACCGGTGGGTGTGACATTGACCGGACTTTGACTATCTGTCACTGAATGGGACATTGAAGTTCGAGACTCTCGACAGCGCGTCCAAATGACCACGTTTTGACTGTCCCGCACTAGATGAGGCTTGTTCGTCACAAATTGAAAACGTTCTGTTTGAAATGTTTATTTCCATTTGTCCCCCACCCTGTGAGAGTGCGGGGGTCAAAAACTCGGAGAAGATCGGATCCTTCTCAATGGCTATAAATATAACATCATTCAAGGTTCGGTTTCCTATCAAAACATAGCGTATGTAGGTAAAATTTTAGGTACTTAATATCCCACTCGCTTCGTTTTCACACAGCGACTCAAAACAAAATTGAGGTGCGGTGAAACAGGAAGAAACTTTTGGATTGGCGTAAGAATCACTTCATCACTCATCACACACTTCGAAAAGCATTATCGTTAACAGTTTGTGGTTCCATCTTGTTGAATGGAAGTTTCCTATTTTTAACATAATGATTGACTCTTTGCCACGTGGTTTTGTACCCTTTTAGCGTTATGTGAGACTGACACGACAGCAATAAATAACCCGAAACTATAACTCACTTAAAACAATGTAACACCATTAATACTTAACTCCCAATTACACCAGCTTGTAATAGAGACGCTAAATCTGTCACTTACCGCATAACCGCCTCTGATGTTGCTAATTTGCATCTCAAGATCGTTGATACGCTTGATAGCCACATCCTCGACGCGCGAGTGCCGATGGAGCTTATCGAATATCCGCTGTACTTCATCGACCGGCAGTGGCGTTACTTTCGACTTATCGCCATCATTCGGTGTACCGTCCTCCGCGACACCCACCTCAGCACTCCTTCGTTGCCGATGCAACGGACTGTCCTGGTTTACAGACACGTCCTCCGATGGGCTGCTGCATCCTAGCGAGGCGCCCGACGTGGAATGAAGCGTCTCCAGGTTCTTCGTCTTGCGGTCGAGCGTTTCCTCGATGTCACGCAGCTGCACGGTGAGCGCCTCCAGCACAATGGACTGTTCGGCGGACGGACGGCGCTGCCGCAGTTCCTCCTCCAGCTTGGCAATCTTTTCGTCGTACCCGCGACCGGCCAAATCCGTCTTAACGCTCTCCATTTCTTGGTGCAGCGATTCATTCTGCTGATTCTGCACGTCGATGTACTTCTCGAGCTCCTGCAAGTAAGACACGGAGGAGTGTAACGAGGTTTAGACAGAGAGGAGAAAGGAAATACTCGCCCTTGAAGGCGACCCGCTTACCTTCACCTTCGTCTCCAGTACATGCTCGTTGATGGTTTTGCTCTCCATCTGAGTTTCCAGCTCGGCGATAATTTCTCGCAGCGTGAAGCCCTTGTCGATGGAGTCCTTCAGGTCGGCTTCCATCTTTCGCAACCGGTCGTCCCGGTCGGCTATTTGCGTCGTTAGCTCCTTCACCTGCTGCTCCATCGATTCCAGCTGTTGGCAACAATTGGCAATGCATCCGTGCATCAAACGAGGAAATGCACGCGATGTGATTATTACTATTTATCTTCTTTCCTCTTCCCTCCTTCATACAATTCTCCTGCTCCGAAAGTTATCCACAATTCAAGCCTTCGTAACATACAAGTGAACAAGAACAATTTTAAACTTCAAACACTTCATTAACTAGCTTCGTACGATATACTGCTACAGCTGGTTTGTACAGGAATATGTGAAGAGGGATTTTAAAAAATGCATTTCAACTGCAACAGGTTGCGGTAGTCATTCTCAATGGCACTAACATTATATGTGGTGGTTTCATGTGGTTCAAAATTCGTTAATATGGTTTCTTCCTCACATCTTGCACAATGCAAACTTTTTTATACTGGAAAATAAAACCGTAATGCAAAAACTGATGCGGAGGTCTCCAGACCATGCAACTAATCCTATCCTAGTCAGTCGTGATACTACTGGAAATGAAAAAAGAAGTGGCGATAACGAATGCAAGATGAGATGAGATATGGGCTGAACGTTATGAGAATGGACATAAAATCTAGCCTCAGGCGGAATGGGTGGAGTTCGGAATTGCGAATGATGAGTGTATCTCGAGGGCAAACAATGCAATTGGTACAATGAAATCGCCGGAAAGGAGATAAATTCAACGGAAACAAACCGTACAAAGCATAAAAAAGATTACTTCCTTTATAGAAAGATTTTGCGCAGCTGTAATTGATTGCTTATTGGAAATGAAGGAAAAATTACTTGGTTTCATAAAAAAAATAAAATAAAATACGTGGCAGCAATTTCCGTTTCACAATTTCCGGAGGTTTTATCAAGCTTTTCCTTTCAATTGCGTTTTCAGAGCTAAGCTAATTAAATGAAAAGTTTGTGTATAGCGTAGAAATCATAACTCATCATGGCGTTTGTATCTGTGAATTAGTATTGTATCGTCCATCTCATGATAAATGAAACATTGTTTTTCTTGTTGCTTATTAATTCTATAGACCACCATTGAGAATATAACCATTACCGTTTTTTATTAATACTTTTTGGTGTTTCATATTCCCTCTTCTAATTCTAGTGCAAACGGCAAAAGTTAAATTTTCATTCAATAATTAACCCTAGCGAATCACTGTTCAACGTTTCCAGTTCACCAATTACCTAAAACCAAACGCAATAAAACTAACTGTGCACCTACGCACCCCAGCAAAATCTACGCGTAAGCTGTGGATCGAGAGGTGCTAATTAAGCCTACCTTCAAACTACCAAAACACTACAATAACTAGGGAGCGCAGGAATATTGTTGAAAGCTAAAAACTTAACACATTACACACTACACTTACGTTTGCAGCAATTGCTCGACTTTCTTTTGCATATCTACAGTCGCTCACGCATCCCTCCTAATAGCAAAAGATGAAAAGGTGGTGCATTCACGACACGACGAACGATCGGTGAAGGGAAGAAACAATAATAGACGGTAATATACGAAATAAATACAAATTAAAAAATCAAATTACAAAAAAAAACATTACAACATTACACCATAATACCCGGAGTCCGATGTTTTGTGAAACCAAAATATTAAGGAAACAAGTACGAAAATTAAAGTGGTACATTATTTTTTTAGGTTATTATGGAACGTTTCGACATCAGTGGGGAGTTAGTGATTGTAGGGAATAAAATTTACATCGAATCAGTACCGACCGCGTTCGTTCGTTCGTTCGTTCGTTCGTCGATGGACGGTGTGAATGTTCGATGTAGTTTGAAGTGTTTGCGGTGCGAAACACGCGCGTGTATAATGTGAGTGGTGGTGCAGTTTTACAGATGGTGTAGAAAGCATTGCATATAAGAAAGAAAGAAGAGAAGAAAATACAAGAAATGCGATATACGACACGTTAGTAAGGAGCGGAAGTAGTTTGTAAGGCTACAGGTGAAGATTTCCAATTCCAAAAGTTACGTGCCATCTTTATGGCGTACTTATATGTATTATAACTGCGTTTGGCGCTCTATGGTGCTTCGCAACAAACGAAAGGTGTGCATTTGTTATGCCTTTCTCCGGTTAGTCATTACGATTATCGAACTCCTTCTTCGCCCAGCTTGCATCCTTGTTTGTCTTCCACAAAGATACATTTTAAACATATGGCGTATTGTCTGTACACATTATCCTCTTCCCGCAAAAGCATACATTTAGGTGTCTCTGAGTCTGTGCGTGTGAGTGTATTTGGACGAACGGGTGTGAACACCAAACCGGCTTGTGTATTTATTATTCTATCCTTCATCTATCGAATGGCCAACAACAAACGGTTGGTACGCACGCAAAACAACACGCCACTGAGGAGTGCGCCAGAGAGCATACGCTACAGCAAAACTCTTCAGCAACAGCCAATCGGAACAACCGCCCATCGGGTATGCTGGTGGATAGATGGGCGCCACCGCTAGTATCCTGCCCCCACCGGCTTTGGCCCATAAACACCCACGCACACGAAAACATTCACAGCACACCCACAAACGCCTTGTGCTTATGCCGCTGAAACTTACCTCCTTGCTGGCACGCTCAAAGTTAACCTTATCCTTTTCCTTCTCTCGAATCGCACCCTTCAGCCGTTCGATTTCCTTGACGAACTCGTCACGTTCCTGCTCACGTTCGGCCGCCTGATCTTCCAGGAACTGTCGCGTTGCTTTAAGCTGTTTATCGGCCGCTTCAATCTGCAAAGCGTGTGTGTGTGTGAGAGTGTGTGTACAGGGAGGGGGGAAGGGATGATGGTTCGTCCAGCCACCCAATCAATAAGATGTGCCGACGGGACAGCACGGAGTTAGGGAACCATCAGCAGCAGCAGCAGCAACAGCATCGGCATTTCATCGATTTTCCATTGAAATTTGGCATTTATTTTGGGAGTTTCATTCATCCAACGCGTCCACCGAGGTACGTTGAACAGCGCACATCACGCACACAATACAATATGGCACAGCATCCGCAGACCGTGGGCGCAAAATGAACATGAAAATGAAATAAAAAAATAGAAGCAACAAACGATTAGAGACGGAGGCGCGCAGAAACAATATAATGTTGCACAAGCCATCGACAGCGTAAGACAGTTCCGGGAATGGTGACAATCCCCAGCATCTAGGATAATAAAAACAAGAAATAGCAAAGCTGTTGGAGGCTTATCTCATCCTACCTTCCCTATACAGTGATAAGCAATTTTGTGTGGCGCGAAAAATAACAGCGCGATTTACAGACATGAGGCGCCAAACCAGTGAAGACCGTGAAGTGAAAAAGTTATGCCAACGAAAGGATGTCTTCTCCTATCTGGCATAAATTAAAGCAATGATTTTTAACATCGAACGCCGATGGCGAACAGGCGCAAATTGCAAAAGAGAAGCTGGTAGACATCATTATTATGCTCTCTTCCCCTGCTTCATCGTTATTTCGTTGTAAACGTAGATTTGATTTTTCCCGATTAAAACAGGAAGGGAAGTGATGTTAAACGAAGGACGGGATTCATTTTTATATTTCAATAATCATGTACTATGTCAGGCTGGCAGGCAAGTAGAATCTCACATAAGGTTGGAGGTGGAGCGATTGCTCTTCATGTTAATCTCAAAAGTTGATGACAGTTTTCATTAAACTTGGTAAGCAAAATGCCACCCCGCTTTAGCAATGTCGCCCACCAATGCAACCGTGGAAGCGCTCGTGTGTGTTAAGGGAAGCATGTGCCTTCAATCGACTGGCAACGCAAAGTAGAATCGATAAGTTACGACGTTTCTAGGGCAAACATCTTTCCATCGAAAGGTAAAATGTGTTTCACACATATTGATTGCGTATGGTACGTGAGGGTTGCACACATTCTGCTGATGGAAAAAAATGCTGTTCACATTACAAGAACCATTTGGTGATTATTGCGACATTTGATGAACATCTTTTCCTTGTTTCCGTTTCGTATTTTTCATTACAACACAAACAGTATCTTGTGAATGAGCTCGAACAAGCCGTTCCAAAAAAGCTACAAAACAACGATCCAAAGCCAAACAAACCCTACCTGCAGTTGCAAATCGATCCGATCCCGCTTTCCATCCTCCAGATAGCGTTCTCCTTCTCGACAGAAATCTTCCACCAGCTGTAGGAGAACCGAATTGTCCTCGATCGTTTGATCTGCCCCCGCCGAGCTGCTACTGCCCAGCAACAACTTTGCCCGCTCTTGCAGCTCCACGAACGAGTTGTTCACACGCTGAGCGGTCGGCAGCAGCGCATTCGTTCCATAGCCCTCGCTAAACTCCACCCGCTGGCTGTTGAGCTCTAGCAGATGTTGCTTCGTCTCGGACAGCTCGCTCACGAGACTGTTCTGCTTGCTGCGCGCTTCCGCCAGCTCCGTTTCGAGCAGTTTGCGCTCGTCTTCCGACTTTAGCAATCGGTTCTTTAGCTCGTGCAGCTGCATGTTTAGCTCGCCGTTCAACTGCAATCCCGTCAAATCGATCGGAAGACTGCGGCAACTGTGAGCGTCCGCCTTCGATTTTCCATCAATCCGTTCCGACGCACCTTCACGTCCAATGTTCTCATCAAACGAACGTGTACTTTCGAGCACTCTGCCACCACGCCGTTTTAGCCCGTCTTCCTCTTCGCAACTGTCATTCTTTTCGGACACCTTATCCGATTCGTCCTCTTTCGGGGCGTTGGATGACCTTTGCTTAATACGCTCGGACAGGGCAAGCAAGCTGAGCGCTTCGGCTTTTAACCGCTCCACACATTCCTCCAAGTTGAGCGAAATGTTTTCTGCTTCCTCGTCTCCATCTCGCTGCTGCTGGTGAGCCTTTGCAGACACGTAGTCCACCAACGAAGGATCCTCGATGATGGATATGATCCCGGATACGTCTGGGGCGAATTTAAGCAGCTTGCACGATGCCAGGAACGATGCATCTGTGACGTTGAGCGCACTTTCGCTGGCACTACAGTCAGCCACCGGGTCGACCGCGAGCTGACCGTCATCTACCCCACTCACATCGGCCACCGTTAGATGCGATTCGTTGGCGTGCTGTTGCAACTGCTGGTAGCGATGCAACTCTTCCAGCACAGTGCTGTTGAGATCTTCCTCGCAGATCGAGAAATACTTGGCCAGTCCGCCGACCACATTGCGCAGCGTGGACGATAGCTCGCGTAGGTTATCACGCTCGCTAATGATTTTATCGAGACCGCGGCTTGAGTCGAAGGTTGTGTGGCGTTTCAGCTTACGCTGCAGCTGCTTCTCGAAGTCGTTCCTCATGCGAGCCATCTAAAAATAGGGACAGAGGGGAGACGTGTTTCACAAAGAAAGTAAAAATGATAACAAATATTTATTTTAATGATTTTTAATGCACTTAAGTCGTTCGTTGATTATGGCTTACCTCTTCTTCATGTTTAAGTTGCAATTGAGCGATTTCCAGCTGGCTCTTGGCTGTGAACTTTTCCCGCAGCAAAACCAACTCCGGTGGCCAATGACTGTCTTCGAATGAGCTATCAGAGAGCAGTGCCTGCAAGTAGTTAAAGAAATATTTTCTTTAGAAAAAAACTAATTTAAATTTTTTATCTCATTCACTACTTCTTCTTTTAGCCACCAAACTATGTAATGATAAATCCGCCACTTTTTCTTTGTTCAGGATGCCAACCATAATTCAGACGTGCACACGTGGCGTCGATAATCTTCCTATAAATGACGCCATTTGGGTATTAAAACCCCAGCATCATGTTATCCCTTCGCTTCATTCAGCGTTTACGTACGAAGGGTCGACAAGGAATTGAAAAAACATACAATTGATAAATTGACCATAACAAAACATTGCTCGGACCACCCCATACACCACAACATACGACACCCACTAACATGTACCTCAATGTTGTAAAGGGTTATTGTTTGTAAAAGAGAAGCACTTATTGCCGTTCGAATGGTGTAAACAAAGTCATAACTATCGAGTATACATACCCAATCCCATATGGGTAGTGACATACGTTTTTCTTTGCAACATTGAGCTGACAAACATTTACTAGCGGCGTTGATAAATTCGTGCCGACCGAAACCAATGTATGCCTCCAAACACATAGGCGACAGAGGGCTGCTCCAATCAAATTTATTGAGGGTTGGATGGTCCTTCAAAGTATAATATCATTGATTTCGATTGAAATTGATGAAAATTTTGGAGCTATTTTTTTTCTTCCGAACCAAGCTAACAATAATAAACCTCCAGTCTGAGCCTCTAAATTCGTGTATAATCGTAAAACAACGCTATCCCAATGCCATTGATCTCTATCGGATGCTATGCACTGCTTTCCAATCCAAACGTACAGTGGCAGCAATGTTCGGAGGAATTTTGTGTTCAGTTTAATGGGGAACGAGAAAGAGAGTAAAAATAAAAACAACAACTGTAATGCGTCTTGCAGCTACAAAAATGCACCCCAGAACGCTACGCTACCTACGTCACGGATGCAGAACGTTCTCTTGGGGTTATATTTAGCTGGTGCATAGACGGCAGTAGCAGCCGCTGCAGCATCATCAGACGATCATCATCCGGACATGAAGACCAGCCACATCAGCAGCATAAAACGCAGCATAAGTTGGGATGCTGTTGGATGTAGCAGCATCGAGAAGTTTCGCGGCTACAGAATGCATCTAAAAGTCGCCCCAAGTCCGCTTTTAAATGCCGGAATAAAATAAACCCGGGAGTGCGGGGCATGTAAAGCGTCACTCATTCCACGAACTTGGAGGCAAAGATACCGCCGTGCACATTTCAACCATGTCATCTTAATGCATGTGCTGCGATCACTCTTCCGTGGGTTCTGCGGGACATTCTGTGGGTGATTGTCCCCCTGATTCTTTTCGTAACGCACGAGATGGTTCGTTTCTTCGCACCCGGAACGGAACCAAACACACTCTCACACAACAAACATAAGACCGCAAAGGAAACGGATCGTCCCGTAAGTCGGATGTTTGTCTTGTATGTCTCGGTTATTATATCCAAAGATTCTCTAACAATCTCAATGCAACGATCATATCCACTGCCCACAATAAACAACAATCAACCACAAGTCTGCAGATTTGTATAGAGACAACCGTCGATTGACGGTTGGTGAAGTAAATAAATGAACACTTAATAAATAATTCAAAATTTGCCATAACATCGTTGGCCAACGCATGGCGGCAACCCAAAGCGATTCTTTTAAAATAACAAATCCAAATTTATGTCGAGTTTTTCTGAACAACTTCTTGCTATTTGCGATCCGCAGAAAACGACATGATCATCGTCAAGTACAAGAAAAGAAAATATTTTAAGTGCAATTTTGACGGTGTGATGCCGTATCTCCTTCAGTGCGGGACTGGTAACAAAACAGCGAAATCGCATTAATGGAAAAGCATTACATTTCAAGTGGATTGAATTGTGCTGATTTGGCGATAGGTTCAATTGTGAGTGCTGCAATTTAAATTCCTCTCGCTTGTTACAATGTGCTGAAGCTAAATACCTCTAAAAAGCTCTATATTTTCACTTTACACAAAAAAAAAGACAAAAATGGAAGCGTCTCTCATGTTTATAATGTAAATGTAATGTTATTTATAGCTGTTAGATAAACCGGATGCCTCTTTTCCCTGCCTAAAGCGCGCCTCTATTATTCTGTGTGCTCATTACTACTAATTTAATTCTGGGTGACATCTAGGGAGTTGACAGATTAGGGCCAAATCTGTTTCCGGCGCCAGCAAAATAAAGCCAAAAGAGAAAAAACAAAGAAATGTGTCAACTCGCTGCAACAGCTTCACAAAGTGTGGGGAGAAATGTTAAGGATTCAATTACACAGCATAATGTGCAGGTCGTCTTAGCTGTGATACGCGTAGTGAATGGAAATTGTGTTGATTTATTTTTGGAACCGCCGTGGTGACATGGAGGATATGTCTCTCGGCTGATTCGAAGGCACCGGAAATGTTTACGTTTAAATTTAGCTTCCATCACTGGAAACCGGATGCGTTTGATAAACTAACGAAAGATGATCTTGAAATTTCAACCAAATGGCAGAAGTGAGGTGCATTTTTGACGTATTCGATTTCAATTGGTCAGCTCATCACGAAAATGAAAATGATGGATTTTTTTTGATAAATATTATAAGTATTTTTATACCGTAAACACGGGCATGCTCTATTGCTAAGTAACATTTTACACCACATAATTGTTCATATAACGAACAGCAATCGAATTTAGATTTGTGATTTTATTACTTTTACGCAATTTCACAATAGTTCTATATTGAACTCCACAAAGTGAAACACTAATAGGAAGATATTTAAAGTCTCGACACAGACCGTTCTTTGGTACTATGCTATACGTCTCCATGTGGGCAGCATAGCCATTAAGACTGTAAGGACGATGAAAGAAACAAAAACGCAAACTGTAATTCTAGTTTTAACCTCAACTAGCAATTTTGTCGTCTATTTCGTGCAACAAACCACAAACGTTTCACTACACCACATGATAATACACGGTCGAAAAAATGTTGATTAATGTTGAGTTGATAAGCGGCACATAGTCCCGCTAAAACATTTGGCAAACACGTGCTTCCCAAGCCCCCTTGCTAGCTAGCCACTGCCAACCAAAACAATACGCACACGAACAAGCTGCCAAAAAATGTATTCCCATACTTCTTTGCCTTCTTTTCCCAAGACCATGCCACTCTCGCTCTCCGTTTCCTTCCACTTAATCTGCGTTGATGATGATTACCTTCTTCCAAGCACCCGGCTATTGCGTCTGTCGTTACTTCCTCCACGCGAAGGGATTTTGTATTTGCAAACACGCCACAAATTCTATTAATATCGGGGGGGCCCACAATATCAATGCGTACCGGACACACCGCGAAACGATGACACTCGCTGTGTTCTTTTGACACCGTTCGTCTCCCAGCTACACGACGGTGCACCAGATCTTTGTAATGAGACTTTCCCACCGCGTAGTACAATTCGACATTTAAAAAAGAAGGAGACACTGAGTCCCCTTTGTCACCCGCTTCAGCGCGGTATACTGTTCACTTCAGAATCACTACTATTATTATGATTATATGGGGTTAAGTTTTGGTACATCACTTCAACACTTTACAATTTTTTGGAAAAAAATCAATTCATTTCTACTAATCACTAAATGTTTTTTCGCACACAAATGAACAGGAAACTGACTGATTGAAAGTGTAATGTTTTGGCGCGTAAAACAGAGCCATTCAAAATCATCCAAACGAATACAATATGATGAAGATGAGTAGTCAACGCCGATGAATTAAATTGTTTTTCACTACAACATTGCGTGGCACAATCGCCCGTTTCCCATCCTTGCTGATTAGAATTTGAAATCCAACTGAAGTACGAATGCAACGGTTCTCTCATTCGAGCAGCAATTGATCTAAAAATACGAACGATCCACTTCCACGCTTATGCTCACTCTCAATTGTAAAGTTCTACGCGCGTGCGTGTGCCTTCTCTTGAGTGAGCGACTCTTCCAACGATCAACACATACACGAGCAATGATTCTCATAGCTCATTGCAGTGAGGAGGGTTTTATGCTGCAGAGTTCATGTGATGTGCCTCATGCGAATGGCACTCAAGCTAAACAATATGTTTGATGGCGAGTAAAGACAATAAGGGGAACTGGTTTGACCGATCAAATTCATTCCATCCCTTTCCGTTTGAAGACAATTTTAACAGGATCTCAAATTGTTCTGCACAACGCATAAGATAAGGGATTAAGGGTAAATCATGTGCTTGCCAACTTCCTTGCAACAATAATGCGGACGTTCCGTATACTTTACCCGTGATACTTTGCTCGTCCCCTCAATATGTCAATATCCCTTATCGCATTTATGTTTTTCTACCCACAAAAATTCTACCCACAGCACTATGAATCATACTGCCAGAAGCCATCCATAAAATTAATCATTCAACTTCTACAAATAACCATGAGGTACAAATAAATAGCAAGTAAAAAAAGAGCTATATGTAACCATTAAAAAACAGAAATTTGAAATATCGCACATGAATGGAAAGCATAGAAGAAATTCATATCACAAAACCTTTTCATCAAACCTGTACAATCGCTATCGATCAACAGATGGCGCTGTGTGATTATGTAGCTTGCAACGGATTATGTTACATGTATACAACCAGTCAATGTTCATGCTTGCATGCAGCCCCTGCCATAATATGTCAGCCACCGAACCACGCGTTCGACGTTCCGCGCACTTACCTGTATTTGTATTTCCAGCTCCCGCAACACGTCTTGACGGGCGAGCGCAACCTGCTCTTGCAGACGCCGCTCGTACCCGTCAATGATCTCCTGTAGATCACAATCCGAACCCAACTCTCCCACAAGCGTTGGCGTGTGCAGCCGGATGGATGACCCCTGTGGCTGCGGTGCCGACTGCTCCTGCACAATCTTGTTAGTATCGGATGAGCTGAGGTTAGTTAGCAGTGCGTTACCGGCATGAGTGTTTACCGCGTCGGCGGCGTCGGTGGGTGATGCTGAAGGTCGTTCGGCCGGTGGAGTAAGTGGTATTGGTGGTGGTGGTGGTGGTGGTTCATTTGTTAGCATTGGTGAGCAGTGATCCTTCACAACGGAGGAGGTGGATGCCGATTGATTAGACTAAAGAATGATGAAGAAGGTTTCAACGCACAATGAGTAAACTACGTGAACTGGACGCGGTTATAACATGGGATGGGTTTCACACTAAGAACCGCAGCAATGTGTGTGTTTTTTTTTTAAATTGAACTCGATAGAATGGGTATGAGTAGGAAGTTAACGGTAACAATCATGCGAAGATGTGCAGAATGGAGATCATGCAAATTAAATATAATTAAATCGAGAAAACTTACCAGCACGTGCTTCTCCTGTTCTTTGGCTTCGTAGGCCTTCAGCTTTCTTCGTAGATTGGAAAATACTCGTTCGTGCTGTGCGTTCAGTTCCTTAATTTTGCTCTGATAAAACTCGCGAACCTCTTCCGCAGTCAGGTGCCGATGCTGTAAAGGAAAATATATTTCACATCAACTCTTGATCCGGCCGAAAGGTGTAACCCTCCATACCTCTTGCTCTTCTACGATTTCGACCACAAGCACCTCATCCGCACTCGCGTCCGTCGCATCGATCGTGGTCGGCGTTATCTTTCGGTGGGTTGGACTCAGATAGATGTCCTCCTTGTGTTTCCGGCGCGGGCTCGTGTGCTTCGACTGGTAGCCCCCGTTTTCCTCCGGGAACTCTTCCGCTCCCGATATTTCTGACGCCGTATCATCGTTCGACAATCGGCGGCTTTGCTGCGAAAACACCTCCTCCGAGTACTGTTTCTCCAGCTCGACCACCTTTTTCTCAAAGTACGTGCGCAGATCGGCCATCTCCTGCGTGTGCCTTGCTTCCAGTTCGGTACGTAAAGTTGTAATCTCGATCGAGCCGGCCTTTACGCTGCTCAGCATCTGTCGTAGCCGGTTAACTTCCTGCTCCTTCTCCGCATGCTCTATTTGCAACTGCTCCCGAAGCAATCGGTTTTCTGACTCACCAGCATCGCGCACCTTGTCCAGCTCCTGCGTAAGGAAGTCGTCAAACTTCCCCTGTACCATATTGAACAGGCGTACCTCTTCGGGCGACAGGTAGCGTCGAAACTGTTCAAGTTGTTTCGATATCTTCAGCGGAATGTGCATTGGATTCAGCTCTGAAAGATCGCCACCAACGAGTGGTTGCAGGGTATGCGGGTCTAGCAGCCTTTCGGTCGTCCCTAGTGGAGGATCGTCATAAATGTCGGGAAAATCCGACAATCCTCCATCCTCGGTTTCACTCACCAGATCTATAGATATTTCTGAAATACGTTGGCCACCGCTAGTGCTTTCCTGGTCCTGGGGTCGTGTCACACCCGCCCAGCTGCTTTGCTGTGCCTTCAGTTTCATATTCTCCACCGTTTCGGCTAGCTGCTTCTTCAGCTGTATCACTTCCGCCGCCAGTTTATCACCCTCCGATTGCAGCTGATTTCGCTCCTGCAATGATTCC
The DNA here is from genome assembly GCA_000349105.1 of Anopheles epiroticus. Lineage (NCBI taxonomy): Eukaryota > Metazoa > Arthropoda > Insecta > Diptera > Culicidae > Anopheles > Anopheles epiroticus. The sequence continues at coordinate 21,835 of KB670059.1, read as the reverse complement.
TTTAGCTTGTCCGCCAACAGCTCTATCCACTGGTTGCGTTCCATTATTTTTCCGTACAGGTCTTTCTCCGCACTAGTCGCACCAGCCAGCTCGCCAGCTAGCTCACCCACCGGACGATACTCGGTCGAGTTTGTGGCCATACTGATGGAGTCGCTGTTGTGCGATCGACATGGCTGCTGCTCGCGCAATGATTCCGCACGGCTATTGCAGGAGCTGGTTTCCTTACCCGTTACTGCACTGTCTTTGCGACCGTACGCAGTTAACAGCACATCCTTTGTAGCGATGATTTCGTTCAATTTGCGTATTTCGTTCTCCATCGTTTGGAACATCTTCAAGCTGATGACACTGTCGAATTCGGGCGTTGCTTTCAGTGAGCCACCTTCAGGAATATTTTCCTTATTGTCCTCATAGATCGTGCTTCCAACGCTGAGCTGTTTCTGCAGCAGAAGCTTCTCCTCTAGAATTGTACGCATTTCCTTACCGCGTTCGATGAGATTTCCGGACACCGTTGTACCTCGCGTTCCCGCTACTACCCGCAGCTGTTCATCGTCCGTATTGGACGAGTTACCACCACCACCTCCACCTCCACCTATCGTATGTTCCGATTCCTCAGAAATGTCTTCCAACGCTTCCTTCTGATCGGCCGATACACGCTCCATCGATTTCGTCGCTTCTCCTGCCGGTCGCTCTGTCTTATCTTCCAACGCTTCTATCACAGCGACACCTTGCGCCTTGACTTCTTCGAACGATTTGCTCGTAGTTAGTATGCGTTCGCGTAAATCTTCCGATATTCCACTTCCACCCGTAGACGAGCTGCACGACTCTTCTTTTGGCTGGCCGCTTATCATTTCCGACATCTTCATTGCGCCCAAACTGGTGAACCCTGCCCCGGATGGGCCTGCGTCGCCGCTCTTTGCGGCTCCACCAATCCCATCGGGCATACTACGACTGCGTCCGTCGGCGGACAGTTTCACCTTTCGCATCGACCCACTGGATGCGTCAAGTTCCACACTTCCCACTCTTTCACTTTCTGTATCCGGTGCCAGGTCGGAAATGTCGTTCGTCGTGTTCAAACTATTGTCCTGACTGTTGTTATTGCTCTCTTCCGCCATGACATTGACGTTCGTTCTATTCTGCTTTCGATTCTTATCCTCCGATTTTATTCCCACCCTTTGTGTGATAACTATCTGGTTGCGCTGCTTTAGGGCGTTCAAGTTCACCTTACTATCGTTAATCAACACATCGTCCTCGTTCAGTGGTGATAATTCTTTCGCGTGATGCACTTTCACTTCTTCCACCGATTTTATGCTTCCCCCTTGCCGACTGGCTACCGGTTCACCCACAGAGCTTTTTACGTCCTCACCACCACTAACAGCTTGACCAAACGAATCTTCGTACTCTTCGTTTTCCGACGATCTTGGACGATCCCCGAACGGACTTTCCTCCTTTTCGCTCCGGTCACTCTCAACGGTCGTTTGAAAATGCTGAGCAATGTCGTCCCCGGACAGGTTCAACCGATCGATGTCGAACAAACTACCACCACCGCTCGGGGGCCGTTCGGTATCACTTCGGGGCAGAAAATCTTCGTCCTCACCGATATCAAACAACTGGCGCTTCCGATCAGCCACCGTACCGCCACCACCACTCGCAACGTTTCCTTGCTTCGATCGATGTAATGAAATCACTTCCGCACTTCTAGCACTACTATCGTCACTGTGTCCGTCATAGCTCGGTCCACTGGCACTGCTGATTTCTGTCGCCCCGTTACCCGCCTGCTCGTCATCGTCGTCGTTGTCCGCATCGGCCGGAACGAGAATTTCTTCCATAATCTCTAAACTGTCGTCGTCATGATTGTCGTTCGCGCTAAGGCTTTCCGATATGCTTGCACTGCCACTTTCACTGAGGTCGCTGCCACTGCCGACCAGTTCGTCCTCGAGCCGAAACCGTACCGACGACTCCTTGCGGCTGCTACCGTAACTGGACGTTGATTTACTGACGCTGGCACTCCCAACCGAAACGGTACTACTACCGGTGCTGGTGACACCACCAGCAAAAGCTTTCTTCGCGGCCGGTCCTTGACGGTCGACGCTGGAATAGTCCTGCAGGGTACCGGAAACAGAAATAAGCAAAAATAGTGCATTAGAGCAAAGGTTATTCGACAAAAGTCCATGGTAGCTAGCTAGCAGCTATGGAAAAATTAAGTCAAAAAGGTCAGACCCGTGTTTGTCGTAAACATCAGGAACCTGTGTTAGCAGATTTACAGGGCGTTTGTTTCTAAGATTGTACAGCTCATATATATATATGGCTAATAATGTAAGTATTGCACCTAAATATCGAATCTGTAAAGATCTGCTGCTGTAATTCTATTTGTAGACATTCTTAAACCTTTTCCTTGAATTAAATTTTTAAAATAATAAATAATAATTAAAAGCCGAATAGTAAACTGACAACGAGAATTAGAGCAAATATAGATAATTACTACTATTAAACAGCAGAACACTTCGTAATGACAAAAAATTGTAAATGTTTCGGCCAAAACGACAAAGTTTGTATTTATCCCCCCGTAACTTTGGATTTGGGTCAATGGAACTAAGTCACCGTTAAAAATTGCCTTCCAAAATCAGATACCTATTATGCTTGTGCGGAGAATGGGTGGCTTTAACGAACACGCTAACCTCTTTCCAATATCTACAAAAAAAAGCATGCGGAAAGGATCGACGTTGGACATGCGATTTCGTACCGAAAGACCCCAACAAACAGTAAGAAGACCTAAACATTGTTTACTTCGTTGAAGAGCACCCGAAAGAGCACCCCAACTACCACCATTCCGGTATGCTTTCAGGCTAAATGTTGCAATTTTTCATCAGCTTTGCGTTTTATGTGCTCAACTTTAACTATCTTTAGCAACATTCCGTTCGCTTTCTGTGAAGACGATGTTGTTTGATCGATATGCAGGCCCTGAAACAAAGGCATAATGCTGATGACGATGATGGTTCGTGTCAGTTCAGGTGTGGTGAGGTTTTGTGGATTTGCAAGATGAGTAGTTTAACATTACCGAAGTAACCAAAAACAGAGATCAGTGCTAGTTAGCTTATCAATCGTGCAATGTAATGTGAGTAGTGGTATTTATATTCTCTATACTCTATCTATATTCCATTCATTCTGTAATTCAGTGTGACATTTTTGTAATACTAGGCTACTTATCCATAAGCTTCAGACCGATTTTTTTCCAAATCTGTCGATTTAAACCCCTTTCCATATGTTTTATAGGTGTTGTATTTCAATCTGATGCCTTAATTATGTTTCTGTAGAGTATGAATTTCTCAAGGCTTCAAAATATCTCTCCTGGGACGGTTTGCGGGATTCAACTTTTAAGGAATTAACCCCTCAAAACACTAAACTAGTGTACTCAAGTTAATTATGACCAAAACAGCACTAAACGAGCCTTACTTTCACTTTTTTAACATCTTTGTCTACCATTGATCTTTGCTACCGACGCCTTATCCTGAAGATTGATAAAACATCAGCAGCTATGTGCTCACTACCAAGAGAACCGAGCCATCGGGCATGACCAGTTCACTATTTTTACGTCTGTTTTCTGCAAAGCAACATAAGCCATTACCATTTCCCAAACACGCACTCGCAACAAAACACCGAGTAAAACGAAAAAAAAAACGCACAAAGAAAACGCTGTGACAACACCATGTCGATTGCAATGAGGTTTGCTTAATTTTAGAACTGCATCCATGACCGCAGTAAGGCTGATCTCTTCGCACACGAGACACATTATTGCTGATGATGATTCAGGGACCCCAGCAGTTCCCGGGACGGTTTATCAGGGACGGCGCTATCGATCATACGTTTACGGTTCGTGTTTTCTTCACAATTAAGGCTCACTTGCATCTATCTTTCCATCTTGCATCTAGGGAACAATTATATCGACTCCCGCGGTATGCGGTATTGCGTAAGAAAAGACAACGAATTAGACTCACACAAACGTTCACGATGGGGGTACATCAGTAAGATATTTCACAAAATGCACAGATCCATCACAACTCCCAAGTGTGTCACCGGTGAACGATTTCTTCGCTCTTCTCACTGAAGCAAACTGAAGCATTCGTCGCAAGCAACAATAAAAACATGGCATGAACACAAATATTCATACGCCCACGTAAGCAGAACCGATTTGTCGGGGAAAGCGAACCAACACTATTTATTCGGTGGCAATTAATCGACGGTTCTTCACTTCCGATACAAACTGACGGACAGAAAACCCAACCTAATGCTAGAGATTTTACACTCTACGGAGATAATCCCTACCTCCGGTACGATCCTACGGTTGCTTCTAGTCAAAAAGTGTCCGGGTGAGGCACCACCACGTCGTCTTCCACCCTTTCGATACGAAATACACGAACGTACTGAGTAAAGTCGCGATCCGCGACGGCAAATCTAATCCCCGAATGAGCGCGGGCGCGAACGAACGAAATTTCCGAATCGAATCAATGTTTGCGCCCGTTGTTTGTTCGCTCACCCAAACCGGGTCCCCCCATTCCTGTGTGCCTGTGTGTGGATGATTGTTCAAACGCGAACGACAAACACCAGGGCGTGCATTCGTTTAGGCACATGAAAAAAAACATACCCACATAGAAAAACATCAACTGGAAACTTAAAGAATAAAACATAATACAGAACTTCAAAACAAGATCAATATAAAACCATAAAAAATGATCATCAAATTCTACCGTATTGTGAGGAATAAAACATAATACAGAATTTAAAAACAAGATCAATATAAAGGCATAAAAGAGTGATCATCAAACGCTACCCAATGTCTAGTGAGGATCAATTTCGATATCACCGCACTTTACGATCCTCTACCATCGATGAATGAAAATGATCTACTTCCCACAGAAGATTGGATCATTTATTTTTATCGCCACTTCATAAATCCAATCTCACTTGAGACATCATCTGCCACTCGGAAGTTTAACTTGCACGCCCCAGACGTAGACAACTGCCGTTGCCTACCGCACCGTAACATAAAATCAACCGGGCTATTAATCTTCCATTTCAAATTCCAACGAACCGATTCGAGCGCTATCGCTTCCCAGACCGATGCAGAGGGAACGTATAGGGAGCATAATTTTCGAGTGCGACATTGGCGCGCGCATAAACGAAGAAAGATGCTTGCTTCATACGACTGGTAACGATATCCACTTGCAGCTTCCTCTATGGAACATTATCTATCCCCGCGCCGATCGGATGCATAATCGGAGCTCCGAGGGTTCTTGAATATTTTTAGTTCCGTACCCGTGTGTATAAAAGTGAGGTAGGGAGTAACCGGGTGCGTCTGTGTGCTGGTGTAAGATTTCCACTTTAGTTTTTAATTATTTTGTCACCATACGTTCTACCAATTGATAAAAGTAGATCGTATAGCGGTCTAGGAAATACAGAGAATCTGGTCTTTATCGTCAAAATAAGAATTTTACCATTCCGTTAAATGGTTAATAGCGTAGTTGTGCTAAAACAACATAAATGAATCACTTTTGAGAATACCGAAATAACCACATTGTTACACAATAAATCACAAAAGAGGTGTATTTTTTATGCCTTTTGTGTGAAACATCTGCGACTATTAAAAATACATACAGAAAACCTTCACACGCAGGGCCAGAAACGCGATCGACACATTGTGCTAAGTATGGATGCGTTGCGTTACTGATGCTTTCAAGCAATGTTTTCCACCCAGCGTGTATGGGAATACGGAGTAAAATTATCATGACGCGGAATGTAAGTACTCTCTATGCCAGGAATTCCCAACATTTTCGAAGCTTTTGCCCAATCAGTAGTTGTTTTAACATGGCGAGCCACACAACATCAGGCTTGTTTAACCTGAAATGTTTAACCATTTTATGAAATGCTAATACAAAAGTGTTGCCTACGCTATGCTGCACGTGTATATTTAACACATTGATAATACCTTAATTAAAAATACCTACTTAAGATTTTACCGTTTATTTTTTACCTTTCCGTTGTAACTGAGTCAAAAAATGATGAACGAAAATTGCATGACAAAGAAAGGGTCTTAAGTGTCTGTAAGAGGCTTCAGTTTAACAGTCATTATTTGAGAAGATTTAAACACTACCTTTCTTGTTTTTGAGCAGTGTAAGCCACATTGATTTATATTTTTAATTTCTACAACTACATATGTTAGCTATATAGGAAATGTAAACGAATGTGAACAAATATAAAAAAAAGCATATAACATATGGTTTGGCCATACAAAAAGGATATGGGGTTTGTATTTGGTTAAGAGTTTGTAAAATGTTATAAATAAGAGTCACTGTAAAACCCGTATCAAATTTTATTTTGAGTTTTAAACTTTACATTTATCTTTGCAAAAGTGTTTCTTTATCTTATTTAAAGTAAAATTATACTGTTGACAGTTTTATTATGTGGTATTGGTAGTCCATATTCCACAGTAACTATTCCATTTTTTTCTGTCGTTATCAATTCGAAACTGAAAATGAGGCTTGAATTCCTGGATTCCTTAATGGTGTCGTACTCTTCTTTCGCGTAATGGAAGAATATATCTAATACATATTTGAGCAGTACCGTTACAGCCTAAGAAGGCAATTTGTTTATAAAAATTCGTACCATGTCCATAGCGCCCCATCACGCCGTAACTGTGGACTACACAACGATTTTTTTCTCTTGTAAATTTCCCTCAATTTTTCGAGTCTCCATCTGACAACATATTTCGGTAGTTCCCTCCTCTTTTGCACCAGTTCTTCTGTGCCGGTGTTTGCTTGTGCACGCCATACCAGACTAATGCAACGTTGTTTATTTACTTGTAAAACAGCATCCACTTGATGGAGGATAAATCGAAAAAAAAATCCTCCGTTCCATTCAGTGTGCGTAGGGAGTACCCACTAACCGCTCACAGTTGTCGGGAAATGTGTGGCCTGGAACACGGCTAGATGAATGGGTGAGTGCATTTTGGTTCCGGTAGAACGAACGTTGTAACATTCTATCCCTCAAAGAGACCCAATCCTCCCTCGCTCTCCGTTTGAAGCGTTCGGTGAATAAGAGCATACGATCGTACTGAATCTTCCTGGCTTCAGGCCACATCCGAGCGTCGATTCAAACCGCAGCAGATTCACAAACCATGGAGCAACTGTAAGGGCGGCAGGCTGGTTTGGAAAGAAATATTACACCAAACGCCACGCCGCGTTGCCCGACTTTGGCGCTTGGGAATTCGCTTTGTCGAAAGGAGATGGCGTGTGGAACAACAAATTCCCCCACAATACGGTACAAACGTCCGCTTTTACGGGATAGTATTTTTTTCTTCTGGTATTTTTTTTTGTGGCATGCCTAGTGGACGATGCTTGACACCTCGACATAATTAGTGTAATCCGAACGAGATCTATATCGTGTACTGGTCGATGCAAGGCTGTTGCTCGTGGAAATAGAAATGGTTTGGCGTTGGCAGAGGTTTTTTTTTTGTTCCTGTCGGATGTTTGCTGTTTGACTGCTTCCTCTTCGTCCCTTCATCATACGCTCGGAAATCGACACCACAGACCTCCCTTGTAGTCTCGGACGGAAGCAATGAAAACAATTAAACGCAACATCTATCGGACAGCATTCTTGACAAGACGGTTGATTGACCATTGCGACACTGCGGCCACTGAGGGCACATAACGGGGATCACACATGAAGCTATTGACGATCAACAGCGATCATTGATCGATGAATAGTGGAACCTGCTGTCCGTTGGATGTTGCCAGTGCTACAATTTCAAGCATTTCCACAGAAAGCCGGTTAATTGCTGCATAAATCGTGTCCAGTTGCAGGTGTGGAAAAGTTCGCATTGTTTTGAATTATTTGTTGCTTTCACGGTGGAATCGATTTCCTTTTTTCTCTTAACACAGGCGTTTGTATTTCGGCAGTCGGCTTTTGATGTTATCGCGGTAATTCCGTGCCAGGGCATGGACACACATCCTCCCGTAACAGTAACGGGAAACTTACTGTGCTACCGCCGTTTTTGTGATTCACTCATTCACAAAAAAAACTCAGTCACAGCAAAGGTGTCCACTGAACCGCAACTACTTTCTATCGATCGTCGGTACACCTGGTTTACCGATTCCCCAGGGCCTCAAGCGCACAGAGATGTTCGATGTTGATGTTCGGTTTCCTAGGAAACCCGGTGCAACGACAACGCGGTAAGTAGCTCACACACATACACACTCTCAAATGGGGACTACTGCCGCTGTGTCCCATGCAAAATTCATCGCCAAACGACGGAAGGGACATCGTGGCGGTACCGCTGCCGCCGCACTACGCACTATTCCGAAATACGCTTAAAATAGAACCAGTGCTCTACATTTGCTGCAATCCGTCCGAACGCGGCCCCTGAGGTACCTTTCCGTTGCAATCATTCGATCCGCACACCTTTACGGATTGCTGCAAAGATAATTAGTGAGCTATCTCGCCACCAACACGGGGATCCAGTGATCCAATGGCCTTCCCCCGGATTCTACGCTGTGGTTGCGTCCTTTTTTATCGGGCTATTTACCTCTTCCGACTGTTGGCTGGTCGTTGGGTTTGCCGCTTCACGGGGAAGCTTCAGTGGTTTCAGCTTCAATCGATTCATTTTTCGACACCTTTTCCTGTACTCAATGAACACGCTTCGCAGCACAACACTTTACATTCCACACTCACATAGTACACAACACACGACACCGTAAAACAGGTAAAAAGGACGCGAATCCTGTGGCTAAAACTAAAATTTTACAATTTCAAACTCAAGCCGCACCACACTGCCGACCGAGCATCATTTTGGGTCTGTGCTTCTGCGGTGCTCTGTTTATTTTATGCTAGCTGTCAACAGTGTGGCCAGAACTACAAATTTACAGATTTGTATTCTTATCGATTTTCGATTTGCCTACCGGTTCACAGACGAGCGAGCTTAAATACAGATTCTTCATTGAATTCCTCCCGAAAATCAGATATTTTAGCAAACCTTGAAGAAACACAATGTATCTACCGATAATTTGCTTGCTCTCCATTTGATAAATAAAATAAAGCTGGCCACTCTGGCTATCGAGTGAACTCAACGAAACTGAACGAAGCTGGTTGTCGAATTTGACAGCGGTCATTTTTTTTAGGCCTGCTTTTCGAGTACCAAACAAAACAACACACACGCACACAAGCCACAGACGGATTCACACTTCTTCTCAGGTGAAAAACTCTATTTTCTATTGTTTGTTTAGATCCTCACTGATCAACTACCAATACTACCACTACTACCCCTACGACGACGGTCGCGCGTTTGTCCAACTTCCTCCCGGATGACTCGTACAGGAGAAAATGGGTAAGTGGAAACATATCGATGCTCATGATGTGCAAACCGGCCATTCATTCATCAATTACATCTACAGCAGGGACAGGCGTCGGTCGCGCAGCAAATCGAACTCCCCGGAGCGCAAGAAGAAGCGCTCGCGGAGTCACGAACGGAACAAGTCCAGTGGCTCGCGTTCGTCCGTGAACAATGGCAGTGGAAATGCAACCGGGCTGGCTAGTGTTTCCAGTAGCAGTAGCAGCAGCGCCGCTCGCCGTGAACGCCACCGGGAAGAGCATCGTGATCGTGAACGGGAACTTTGGGAGCGGGAGAAGGAGCGGGACCGCGAGCTAGAAAAAGAGCGCGAAAAGGAGGCGGCTCGCAAACGGGAACGCGAGAAGGAACGGGAAAAGCTGAGGGAACAGGCTACCAAGTAGTAAGTAGCGCGGGCGCGCAAAGTTCCAAGTTCACTATTTCTCACTGCTAAGCAACCATTTTGAATACTTCCCTTTTACAGTGCCCAAAGCGTGAGCAGCAGTGGCAAACAGTCCAAGTTTGATCAAATGCCTCCGGGTGTGATGGCTCCTCCGCCGTTATTACCACCAACGGTGGTGGTAGTGGAAAAGTTGGCCGAGGAGAAAAAAGTGTTCAGGGAACGGCCGGCGAAGGAAGAGGTGTACGAGGTACCGGTCACTCCGATCGACAAGGAAGAGGAACAGCGGCGCCTAGAACAAGAGATGACGAAGCGCCGGGAACGAATCGAACGGTGGCGAGCGGAACGCAACAAGAAGGAGCAGGAAATTAAGAAACCGCTACCGACAATTGTGTCTGTATCAGGGGCGTCCGGTGCGAAAAAGTGGAGCCTTGAGGATGACGAAGAAGACGACGAAACCGAAGACGCAAAGGATAAAGCTGACGCGGCGGCCGAGGAGGAGGAGGAAATCGATCCCCTGGATGCCTTCATGAAGGAAGTGAACGAGGAGGTGCGCAAGGTTAACAAATTGTCCAACCCGCTACCCAAAACGGATGGCAAAGCGTCTAGTAGCGGTGTTACTATCATCACCGGTGTGGCGAAGCAAAAATCGGAAACGAAAAAGGGCGAGTTGATCGAGCAGAATCAGGACGGGCTGGAATACTCCTCGGAGGAGGAGCAGGAGGACATCAAAGACACAGCTGCAAATCTGGCGAACAAGCAGAAAAAGGAGCTAGCTAAAATTGACCATTCCGGCATTAACTATATGCCCTTCCGGAAAACGTTCTACGTGGAGGTGCCAGAGATTGCGCGCATGACCCAGACGGAGATCGATGCGTACAAGAAGGAGTTAGAGGGCATCGCGGTCAAGGGCAAAGGATGCCCGAAACCGATCAAAACGTGGGCCCACTGCGGCGTGTCGAAGAAGGAGTTCGAGGTGCTGCGTAAGCTCGGTTTCGAGAAACCGACGCCGATCCAGTGCCAGGCTATACCTGCGATCATGTCTGGTAGGGATCTGATCGGCATTGCTAAAACTGGCAGCGGCAAAACACTTGCCTTTATTCTGCCCATGTTTCGGCACATTCTCGATCAACCTCCGCTGGAGGACGGTGACGGACCGATCGCTATTATAATGACGCCGACACGCGAGCTATGCATGCAGATCGGGAAGGACATTAAGAAGTTTTCGAAATCGTTGAACCTGCGGACGGCTTGCGTTTACGGTGGGACGGGTATCTCGGAGCAGATTGCGGAGCTGAAGCGGGGTGCAGAGATAATCGTCTGTACGCCGGGCCGTATGATTGACATGTTGGCGGCCAATTCGGGTCGTGTTACGAACCTGCGCCGGGTAACGTATGTCGTGCTAGATGAGGCCGACCGTATGTTCGACATGGGTTTCGAACCGCAAGTAATGCGCATAATCGACAATGTGCGTCCCGATCGCCAGACCGTTATGTTTAGTGCGACATTCCCCCGCCAGATGGAAGCACTGGCACGAAGAATCTTGAAGAAACCAATCGAAGTGCAGGTCGGTGGACGTTCCGTCGTATGTAAGGACGTTGAGCAGCACGTGGTAGTGCTGGATGATGAGGCAAAGTTTTTCAAACTACTTGAGCTGCTAGGTATCTATCAGGAACAGGGCAGTATCATCGTGTTTGTCGACAAGCAGGAAAATGCCGACAGTTTGCTCAAGGATCTGATGAAGGCATCCTACCCGTGCATGAGTCTGCATGGTGGAATAGATCAGTTCGATCGAGATTCTACAATGGTGGACTTCAAGCAGGGACGGGTGAAACTGTTAATCGCTACGTCGGTTGCTGCTCGTGGCTTGGATGTAAAGCAGCTGATTCTCGTCGTTAACTATGACTGTCCGAATCACTACGAAGACTACGTACATCGCTGCGGTCGGACGGGACGTGCAGGAGCGAAAGGATTTGCCTGGACGTTCCTCACGCCAGAGCAGGGGCGTTATGCTGGTGACATTATTCGTGCACTCGAACTGTCCGGTGGAACTGTACCCGATGATTTGCGAAACCTTTGGGACACGTACAAAGCAGCACAGGAGGCGGAAGGCAAGAAGGTGCACACTGGCGGTGGATTTAGTGGCAAAGGGTTCAAGTTCGACGCTCAGGAAGCGGCCGCCGTAAATGAGCGCAAGAAAATGCAAAAGGCTGCCTTAGGTTTACAGGATTCGGACGACGAGGAAGATCTCGAACAGGACATTGATCAGCAAATTGAAAACATGTTCGCTACGAAGCGCATTGTGAAGGAGGTGGAAGCTCCAGCTAGCAATAAGCACGAGCAGCAGAATAATCCACCACCGGTGGCTCCCGCCCCACCACCACCAAACATAACGCACTCGGACAAGCTCGAGCTTGCCAAACGGTTGGCATCGAAGATCAATCTGCAAAAGACGCTGGGCACGGACACGAAGGGTGCAACGCAGCAGGCAGCCGAAGCGATACTGAAGGGAGCCAACACGCAACAGCTGATTGCCGCGAAAACGGTTGCCGAACAGCTGGCGGCTAAGCTAAACAACAAACTCAACTATCAACCGAAGGACGAGGAGGAACCGGTGGTGGAAACGAATGAGCAAGTATTCCGCAAGTATGAGGAAGAGCTAGAGATCAACGACTTCCCACAGCAGGCTCGCTGGAAGGTTACATCAAAGGTTTGTTTTTGGGACAAAAAATTGGGACAAATTTTGGCCATCCGGACAAGGAACCTAATATCAAACCGTCTCTCTTTCATTGCAGGAAGCGTTGGCGCAAATATCGGAATATTCCGAGGCGGGACTTACTGTGCGTGGCACGTACGTGCCACCTGGAAAAAATCCTCCTGACGGCGAGCGTAAGCTGTACCTTGCTATTGAAAGCTGCAATGAGCTTGCTGTGACGAAGGCGAAGCGTGAAATTACGCGCCTGATTAAGGAAGAGTTGCTGAAATTGCAGGCCTCTTCCCACCACGTTATCAATAAGGCTCGTTACAAGGTGGTGTAAAAGGCAAGTGCCCGATAAACGTAGGATACAGAGTAGAACAGCGACTAGAACGATGAAAGTGCATGCCACGAAATATCAGATCATTATTGCAATCTTAAAATAAAATAACTACACTCTAGCAATAGAAAATGAACAATTACAATGTGATTTGCGATCTGTCTTAAGGTAATGTATCACATTTATTTTCAAATAATTGTATCCTTTCTTCATTTCAAATACCTTTAATCAAAGTTTAACCTTAAAATTGCTCTCCTGTAATCCTCCTGGAATCCTGTAAAACCCTTTTTTCAAGGTATACAGTCCCAAGCCAACACAGACTAGATGGACTAGAAATCAAATACTGTCACAACCGTCCTCAGTCCTCACATAGTTCTTCACAGTCCTTACAAATTGGGTAAGTCGTGTTACAAGATGATTTGGTTTCTATTTTAAAGGATTTTTATTTTTTGTTCCGAAAATTTATTTTGTTTTTGCTTGTACGTTGTTTTGTTCTAGATATTGAAAAATTAAAGAACGTGTTATTTTATTTAAAAAATAAATTGAATCAAAACAAGTTTTTTGCTCTGAATTGTACTGTAGTCCGCCTAAAAAAATTGATTAATTTTTAAAAATTTGCAACCTCAAACCTCGTACAAAAGATGACTGCGAAAATGTGCCCTAAGAGCGAGAAAGAGAGGATTGAAATGTTTAACGTTCTCTTAATGCGCCTGTTATCAACGTCCTGCCGACCGTCACAAGCAATTTTAGAATAAAAATGGAATAATAAACCAAAAGAAACATTTTCGATAAAAACCCAACGGAGTACACATCCAGGGTGTAGGAGAATGGTTTAAACTCACGAGGTCGCGTAATTAAGTACCCCCATGGTTCATGATTCGTTAACTATCTTTTTCATAAATTTAAAGTCCTTCTTACAATGTTCATTTAAATTTTCATTTTATTATTACAGGGTGTTGAGAGAGTCAGATAATCAGCAGTAGTACAGAAAGATGGAAAACATTAGTATGAAAGATTAGTCTTGGTTTCGTCGGTATGGTAGATAAGAACGTCCTTGAAGTACATGTTCTTGGTGTAGAAGTAGCTGAAGTCGATTTCACGGTCGAACGGATATCCGAACGGCAGATCGTCGATGTACTTCGAGCCAGATCCAACACCGCACGAGTACGAGTACTCATAAGTCGAGAACTGCTGCACCTTGGGGGCGTAGTACGGAGTCACGATGAAGTAGAAAGTGTATTCGAAGCCGCTTGGCAGACCCTTCGGCAGCAGCAGACGATCCGGGAAACCGCAGTGAGCCTCAGAATTGTCCAGGACGAACTTCTCGCCACCGTTGTAGGCGGTCATGATCTTCTTGTACAGCTCGGTGTAGGTCGTGCGATCGCGAACGCTGTAGTAGAAGTCACGCGAGTTGCGAACGATCGTGTTCTTGCCAGCGACGAAGTCATACAGGTACTGGTCAACCTCGACGAAGTATTTCTTGAGGGTCTGCAGCTGCTTGAAGTCGTAGAACTTGGGGCCAATGTACACACGGACCACACCCTTGCCGGCGGTCTCGGAGTACACATCCAGGGTGTAGGAGAACGGCTTGTGGTTGATGCGCTTCTGGCGGGCAAAGACGGAGAAATCGAAGAACTTCTCGCTCGACGACTTCATCGGGATGACGTTGCTGACATCGGAGTCGTAGTACTCGAAGTAGGTCAACAGCTTATCGAACACGACGCTCTTGATCTCCACACCCTTGAAGTACAGCTCCTCATAGGTGTACGGCTTCAGGTAGCTCTTGAACTGATAGTAGAAGGTCAGGAAGCGGTTGTACAGCTGGTAGAAGAAGGGATCGCGCATCGAGGTCTCGAAGTGCATCAGAGCGCTTGGGAAGAACTTGGCGAGCTTCTCACCACCACTGTACAGCTGGCGAGCGACGATTTCCAAATATCCGAAGTAGTCGTTATCCACACTGTCGGGGTTGGCGAAGATCATGTTTCCGACATACTCCACCGACTCCGGCTGGCGCAGGTCGATCTTGGTTCCATCCTCCAGGAAGTAGTAGCCCTTATCGATCACTTGGCGGATGCGCAGCTCGTAGTCCTTGAGCAAATTGACCTGGTAGTAGAAGTCCTTCGACACCGAGTAGTAGTCGTTGCGTACGTAGAACGGAATGCCATTGTAGTAGCTCAGCTTCGACCAGTAGCCAGTCTTGATCGGGAAGTCGTAGTCGAACTCTTCAATCGGTCCCAAGAAGTTAGCCTGACGCTCCAGGTAGTAACGGGCAATCAGCTGCTGGTACATGTACATGTACAGCTCTCCGCGACGGTCCTTGTACAGGTTGAACTTGTCGGTGCCAATGAAGTACGGGTAGTCCATCATGAAGTAGTAGTAGTACGCGTTCAGGCCGATATCCTCAGTGAAGTACGACAGCTTATCCTCGCTGTAGTACTCGACGGGGTACGTGGCGGTATAGTTGGAGTAGACAACATTGTACTTGCCGTTGCTGACGAATCCAAACTTCTGGTCGTACAGCTTACGGAACGTGACACTGTGGATGAGGTCGGTGTTGAAGAAGTAGTACGGGTAGATCTCGTAGATGGCCGGCAGGACGAAGCCCTTCAGCTTCGGGTGCTGGAAGACCGCCATGGTCACAGCGTGGACGAACATGCCCTCGTTCACATTCTCGCGAGCCCAGACAACGTTCTTGTAGAAGGTGTCGAAGTCCACGGAGTTGTAGAAGAAAGTGAATAGCAGGTACGTTTGCTTCATGTACTCCTGGCTGTAGATGGTGAACAGCTCACCCTTGCCAAGGAATCCAGCCTTATAGTAGTTGAAGAACTCAACCACCTCTGGGTAGTTCTACATTAGAGAAGGAAGTGTTGCATTAACGTCAACATAAGCGCGCAGAAAATCAAGTATATGCGACTATGGGTCGCTGTACTTACCACATATTTGCTCTCATCGGTAACATAGGACTTGGTGTACGGAAGGTACTCTTCGTACTGCAGAGGAAGATGGATGTTCCTCAGAACCTCGAAGAAGAACTTCTGCTTGAACAGGAAGTCCTTGTCGGCTGTTAGAACCGAAAGCACAAGAGTAATTAGGAAGTTTCTCTTTCTTTAGCTTAGCTTCGACTTACCGTATTTCACACCGGTCACTGGTTGAGAAGCGGGATAGTAAGCACCACTGGCCAAGGCGACCAGGCCCAGGGCGATGGCTACAACAGTCAGTCTCATCTTCTACTCTCCTTTGTGGACACCACACTGTGAGTGATGATGAGCGGCACGGCTCATGTTTTATACCCAAACCTTATCAACACCGGTCACCTTGTTTCTTGTTTCGGTAATATTGATAGGCACGTGTTACGCATGCTGCACTTTCTTCGGTTCGCAGATTATGGACCGTTTCTATGTTGTGTGATAATAATTGAACCTATGAGCCTTTTGTTTCGGCATTTCTGTAACATGGAGGTTCATATCAAGAAACGAAAGAAAACACACTTCAATGATTGTAATTTGTTTATGGGTAGAGTATGGTGATTGCTACACCTGATCGTTTCGACATTCAATCTTATAAATAACCTTTAATCGTGTAATTCAAGGTGAAACATTTGAACTTTTCTTTGTGTGTTTTGGCTCTTATTATTTGCTTAAGAATATTCATATTTTATTGAACACATATTTTTAGAAGCCTGTCAGTGCAGTGGTATAATACAGTAGACAAAAAATTAGTATGGATCAAGCACTTCTTATGCTCCGATGGACAAATATGTCACCATAGAACGTTTGAGAATAAATGAGAATAAACAAGAGTCCGTTTAAAAGAGAAAATTTTGTATGATTTTATTTTAAATTCCCTACAACTAACCTTAAATTGATACTACAGATACGTTAAATCGGTGTGAAAAACGGTCAGTAATTGTTTCACACATTAATTAGCATTTTATTAAGCAGCGCACATTTGATCTGCAAAAGATAAATTTTTAGTGTTTTTTATCAGCCGTTAAGTAGCTGACTTTGTATAAAAATGTAAGATAAACCGGTGGTGGAGGCGCTCCGGTAGTGTAGGTGACCTCGGCACCGGTCATCACACCTAACAGGGCCGGGGCTTACATTCCGTCCGGGCCGTTCCCTCGTTGTGAGGACTGACTATCGAACTACGTGGTTTATTAGGTTTAGTCTCGTAAAACCATCAATGGTATGACCGAGTAGGTCGCTACACCATGAAAAAGAGATAAACCAAAAATATTATGACAGAAAAATAAAACTCAAACTATCAAATGAGTTCACCGGGTACACTTTATTTCATTTAATATTTGCGTTATAAGTCGTTTTCTTTAATACATTTACATTTCACATTTCTTTAATTAGTACATTTCTTTAATTAGTTTTATTCATGACATCAGTGCGACTCGTTGGTTTGATTACCATCAACATGATACACCAAAACATCACTAAAGAGCATATTTTTTGTACCAAAGTTGCTAAAGTTTATCTCGCGATCAAAAGGAAATCCGAACGGCAGCGCATCGATGTACTTCGAGCCCGATCCCGTACCGCATGTGTACGTCGCATCAAAGGTCGAAAACTGAGCCACCTTGGGTGGGTAGTAGGGCGTCACGATGAAGAAGAAGCTGAGTGGGAACCCATTCGGTTGACCCTTCGGCAGAAGCAATCGATCGGGCCAGCCACAGTGCACCTCCGACATATCCAGCACGAGCGGTTCCTCACCCTTGTACGCTTTCATGATGCGCATATACAACTCGGCATACGTCGTCCGGTCGCGTATGTCGTAGTAGAACTCGCGCGTATTACGCTTGATCTGATTGTCACCCACCACCAGATCCACCATGTACTGATCCATCTCGACGAAAAACTTCTTCAAGTACTGGAGCTGGCTAAGGGCATGCAGCCGCGGTCCCATGTACATTCGCACCACACCCTTGCCCGCGTACTGCGAGCTAACGTTTAGCACGTAGCTGAACGGTTTGTGGTTCAGTCGTTGCTTTCTCGTATACACGCTGAAATTCCACGTCGAGTGCTCGCCCCCGTAGTTGAACCCAAGCCCATTGCTTATGTCCACATCGAATGGCTCAAAGTATGTGATCAGTTTCTCTACCGAAACACTCTTCATCTCGACCCCCTCGAACTTGAGTTGATCGACACTGTACGGGGGGAGGTAGCTTTTAAAGTCCCAGTAAAAGCCCAACAGCCGTTGATAGAACTGATAGAACACCGGATCACGCATCGACGTTTCGTAGTGCATCAGTACACCGGGCCACACCTCGCTCGACGATCCGTAGTAGTCGCCCTGAGCAAGTATCATCCTGGCCGTCGTCTCGATCATCTTGTAGTAGTCCACATTGACGCTGTCAACAGTGCCACTCACTAGATTGCCCACAATGTCGATCGCTTCCGGTTGGCGTAGGCTGATCTGCTGACCATCGCGCGTCACCACGTACCCGAGATCGATCGCTTGCCGAACGCGCTCCTCGTACGCTTTCAGTCCATTTAGCTTGATCGGATCGTACGGACGCCAACGGAAGTTGGCTTCACGCGAGCGGAATGGCACACCGTTCCAGTAGCGTAGCATGGAGTAGTACCCGGTTTCGATCGGAGACTCCCACGTCAGCTCTTGCACTGGTCCTAATCCATTAGAGGTACGCTCGAGGTAGTAGCGAGCGAGCAGCTGTTGATACATGAACAGATACAGCTCACCTCTACGATCGTTCTTTAGGCCGAGCTTGTCACCGCCAAGGAACGGGGCATAGTCCATCATGAAGTAGTAGTAGTACGAGTTCAAGCCCACATCCTCAGTAAAGTACGACAGAGCTCCTTCGCCATAAAACTGAGTAGCAAAGCGTGTGGTGTAGTTGGCCAGGGCGAGATTGTTCCGTTTGTTGGTGTAAAATCCATAGTTCGGATCCATGGCACGTCGGTTGGAGGCATCATGGAACACGTCGCCGTCGAAGAACAAGTGCGGATGGATCTCGTAGATGGCCGGCAGCACTACGCCTTGCAGGTCTTTGCGATGAAATACGGAGAGTGTCAGCGCACTGAGGAACATTCCCTCGTTGAGGTTGGCCCGCGCCCACACGACGTTCTTGTAGTACGTATCCCAATCGATCGCATTGTCGAAGAACCGGTACAGCTGCACCGTCTGCTTAGCGTACCAGTAGTTGTAGATGGTGAATATTTGTCCCTTTTTCAGCACTCCCTGCTCGTACGTCTGCAGGAACTCGTTTACTTCGGTGTAGTTCTGAAAGCAAAGCGAAGTACCGTTGACGCCACTAAATGTAAAAGGTCGCTGTAAGGCACTTTCATTACCGTATATTTACTCGGATCCGCAACCCAGCGTTCCGTGTAAGGTAGATACTCTGGAAACGCAATTGGTTGATGCAGATGGCGCAGAATCTCGAAGAAAAACTTTTGCTTGACTATAAAGTCTTTATCAGCTGTAACGATTGATGGTGATAGTGTGAGGATTTAAGAAACTCTATTAATATTAATGTAAGTTGCCACACTTACCATATTTGATTGGTATTCCATCCACTTTAGCCTGCGTTATAGGCACATAGGTACCGTGACAGATAGACAGCACGGTTCCGAGGACCACCAACACACAACACAGCGGCTGCATCGTGCTCGATCGAACGGAAGGATCGCAAATTTTCAACTGAGCCCCTCACAGTACCATGCACTCGATTTTTATAGACTCGTCGCACTGCCGTCTGCCAGTTGATAACGAAGGCCACAACCATAACGAAAGTTTGGTAATAATTTGAGTATGAAACGATCGTGTAGAATCGTGCTGATGCACAAGTGCTGCGAGGTGTACAAGGATTGGTGCATTTATGCTGATAAGAAGATTTGCACCCATTGCGGTTGCATAACGTTGATAGAACTTATCATCTTGCAGCCTCTCTTTTGTATATGCGTTCACGTGTATAAGTGTTAGCGTAGGGCAGTGATATATACAAGTATACAAATCAAAATTGTTTTGGTTCTATTTTATACTCACCGCTTACGTTAACTCGCAGCGTATCAGATTTTGAACAAATTTTGTGGTTTTGATTTCGTATTTAAAACAAGCCTACATTTAGGCGCCTATTGTAGGCACTGCAACATTAGGACAAATTTCTATATTCAGGGTAAAAACTAAAATAATGTGTGACTCACACTTAATGACACACTTAAATTAATGAAGTTAAGGGAAAGAATTTGAATGCAGCTATTTTATAACACTGAAGTGTACAAAAAGGATATGGAGCATTTTTGGGTTAAATTAAAGCGGCTTAAATATTATTTTTTTATTATTTAAGACTATTTTACTAACTATTTACAGATCATTGAAACATTAGCCACATATAAAATAAACTAGAGTTCTAGTATAAAGCTAACAAGTAGTAGGCTACACTAGACGAATACAGTTATAGAACGCGGTGCGGGACACGTGCGGTTCAAAACGATTGTAATCGTTAAACTCACGATACATTACAATGAGCGGTTCAGAGGAGCCGAAGTGGGTGCGACGATCCTCCACGTTAAGAAGGGGTTCTGGCATACGTCGCCGAGTCGTTCCGATAGTCAAGAACTCCAGCCCTAAAGAACCTTTGTGTGGTTCAGTGCCGTTCTCACAGCGATTAAATGCCCAGAAGAGCGCAGCGTTCAGCATAATCCACTGGCAAACTCCACGAACGAAGAGCGAAGCGGGTAAACTTGTGTTGGACCGACTCCAGACGCGCAAGCGAACGAACAACCTTGGGACCTCACTGTTAACGCATATTCCATTACGGACCGCACTGTAGCATACAAACATGCTATACGGTTAACGCACAATTAAATCATATAAAGAAAACTAAAAAAATAAAGTTAGCATAAAGTAAAAAATTAAACATAAACACACTGTGACCCAAAACAACAACTTGTGCAATATATGTTGGCAGCCTGGGCAAGCCAGCCAGGGAAGAAGCAGCCGAAGATGAAACAACTGGAGATGAAGCAGCTGAAGATGGCAGAGTACGAAGCAGCAGAGATGAAAGGTATGTGTGGCAACCAGCCAATGCTTTCAAGATAAGTAATAGTTTAAGACAAGAATGCGACAAAAGATACAGCTACAGCTACAAGGAAAGAGTCTGTAAAAGATTTAGGGGTAATCATCGACACCAGACTGTCCTTCGACGAGCAGCTTGACCACATCGTAGCAAGGTGCAGCCAACTCATCAGATTGGTCATCAGCATGAAAAGGGAGCTTCACGATTCCCTCTGCACCAAAACGCTGTTCTGCTCGTTGGTTCGGTCGCTTATGGAGTACGCCAGCATCGTGTGGTGGCCACCCTCGACTCGAGCCTTGGCACGGCTCGAATCCATTCAACGCAGAGCAACGCGCTTCGCCCTCCGTTCTTGGGATGGGTAGCTAGGCTATAGGACCAGATGCTTGCTTCTCGGTTTGCCAGCTCTTAGCGACCGTGTCCTACATGCCAGACTCTCTTTCATCGCTGGGCACCTTAACGGGGCCATCGACTGCCCAGCCCTACTCTCATCGGTGAGACTGTATGTGCCTGCCAGAGCGCTTCGGTCTCGGGTGCTGCTACACGTGCCGCCTACTCAACGCAACGGGTGAGGTGTTCGAACCCGGATTATCGACAGCGGAGCTGATAACTCGCCTAAACATCATAAGAGCCTCGGTGTAACAGACCACTAAACTATTTTACTAAACCTAACTGTACTGTAATTTAAGTATTTCACTGTAATGTATGCTTTTTTTACGATGTTGATGGGACCATGCGGTCAGTCGATTTATTAATAAATAAAATAAACAAATAAACAAATAATTTAATTAACTGCAAAATTAATTTCAGTGCATAGGGAAAAGCCAGAGAAAGTTAACCTATTTGCGATGAACACAGAATAAAATAAACCCTCACAAAACAGATTATCAGAAATGACACAGTTTCACTTAAAAACTGGATCGCCTCTTGTTCCAATATATAATAGCTCAAAGGAACAATTCAATGCATTTATTCGATCAAATAATTTT
>KB670058.1:900191-1105313 GCA_000349105.1 Anopheles epiroticus | reverse complement strand
CACGATAGAACGACCATCAATCATGTCCTGCAAAGATTGACCATGTTGCACTTTTTCTCATTTTCTTCACGAAAAGTAAAGCTCAGAATATTCTTTTTACCCTCTGAGAAAAAGTTATGGAAGGTCGTGGAAACTAATCAAACACCATTTGCTCTTCCGTACTCAGAGTGGGATCTTCCTTCGAGACAGTGGCTTGCGGTGACCTCCATACTTCTGATTGCTGGAGCAGCCGGAGTGGCCGTCCCGCTCGCCCTCAAGGTTTCGTCCGGTGCGCCCCTCGAGGAACGGATCCAGGTCGCCACGCAGCTGCTCGACACAGTGCCTTTAATCGATGGTCACAACGATCTGCCGTGGAACATACGGAAATTCCTACACAATCAACTAAACGATTTTCGGTGAGTATAAACTTCGCTCCGTGTGTCACACATACCCCGACTCCTGTCACCAGCGAGCGTCCAATTAGTAACTTTTTCAATTTAACCAAGCTCGTCCTTCTTGCCTTCTCATATCTTGATTCAATGTCATCGTGGTTTTCCTTCCGTTCCCCACAGATTTGACGATGATCTCAAGACGATACTGCCCTGGTCGAAGAGTGCCTGGAGTCATACGGATTTGCAACGGCTTAAACGCGGTCGAATTTCAGCTCAGGTGAGTTCAACTGAAAAACCAAACGCTGTTGTCCCTTGCTGCCCTCAGTTCAAGCTTAAATAGAGTTCCGTCTCTTATCGGAAATACATTTTCCGCCTTTTTCCATACTTTTTCTTTCCGATTTTTAATCAACCGTTCGAGCCTTTTCCCATCCGTTCTTCACTCGCCAAAAAACTTTTCATTCAATCAGCCCGAAACCGCAACTTTTTCGATGACCCTTCAAGCGGTTCACAAGTGGGAAAAGGCACTCAAAACGCGATCCATCTCGAGGAGTTTTTTCCCTCCTGCGCTTGTCGGTACGTTCGTTTTCACTCCTCTACATTGTTGCACCGAGTTTGTTCGCGGAAGTACCCTTTTCTTCCGGTAAACGGGAAAGAAAAACAAACAGCTGCTGTAGTGAAGCACACGTTAACGCGGGAACACAGTTTTCCGGCAGTGGAGGATTGAATTTTCTCTTCAATTTACCAACGAGCAGAGTCGTTTGTGAGCTTGCGTCAGGGGAAAAACGATTCGAAACTTGTTATTAGTCGGGGTTGCGCTCGTATTTGTCCTAGTTAAGTACGTCGTCGTTTGTAAGGTTTGTTGTAGTAAGAAGCACTTTCGTTTAATTTTATTGACTTTCTACGACTCAGCGAAACAGGGGGCAAATACGCGCCTTACGTGCTTACCTGAATTCGACGAAGGCGAAAACCGAAAGAATAGACCGTTTGAGTGCGTAAGTTCTATAGCAGAAGCTTGCCACCCATTCGGACACTTTATCGCTCGAGCGTAAATTCTCTTCTTTTATCATCGGAATGAAATTCTTTCAAACTTCATTAAGGCTATTGCAATCGTACGGTAATATCTCACGCTTAAAAGAAGCGTGCAGTAAACGCGGGTGTAATATCGCCACAGTAGCGTGCAATCATGTGGGTTATTTAGCAAATTATTGCTCATAAAAACAAGAATTTACGCTTCGATCGTTAAAGCTTCGCAACGGTAGAATGTGATCGTAACGGCTGTGATCGGAACAGTCTTAACCTGGCCAGACCAGTCCTATCGTCTCTAACAAACGATTTTAATGCCACGGTTGCACAATTTTATTTCTTCCCAAGACCCACCAAACCCAATCACTGATCTGCGCTTTATGTTCCACGGACCAATCGTCTCCATTAACTCGTACTACAGGTCGCTTAGGAAAAGTATAGTCAATAGAGCCTAAGCCCCCGCAAAGAATGTTCTATCCCGTAAAGTTAAGGTTTAATTTTTGACCGACCTTTGTTCGTCTCATCTGAAATCAAAATCATCACATCTCATCAAAAAATCTGGTTTACTTCAGCGAAATCTGTACCTTTCCTACGTTCCGAAAGAAGGTGTTGGAGGAAGCTCGGAACCTGTCAACGTACTTCTTTTTACGACTTTTCTCGTCACATTTTCATGACGCTGGCAACAGTCCGCCGCTTGGGTTATTAATATATTTTAAGAGCTATTAAATTTTATATCAACGGCATCGGGACAATGCGATTCGGCGTGGAAGGGGAAATCCTTTCCTAATATACAATCATGGCGCTACAGAAGGTGCTTCATAAACGGTCGAAATGGGTTTTTGGTGTTACGATTATTTGAAATTGAAAAAAGAGCATCATCGATCTCCCTATTAACGCTCAGTAAGATACATTCAGATAAGCTGTATTGCTATTTGCCCTTTAAATACTTTAGTAATGAATTGCAATTGAACGATGAAATCTTTCCCCTTTCCATCAATTTCAATTATACCGAGCCGAAAAGCTTCTCTTTCACCTCTCAATTTGTTCCGTCTGGCACAGATTAGATGCTATCTTTTAAATCAAACCTATCTGGTGTACATTGAGTGAGCCACTTTAGCCATAGGAGCTGGCGCAGATCAGAAGAATAGAAAAGCATTTTTTGCTTCTTTCAATATCTACAACATTTTCAACATTGCGCTTTTTCACCTCCTTGTTTTTTGTTTCTGTAGAGTACATCATTTATCTTGGCCACCCTCATCCCATAACTTCAGCGGAAGAAAAAGTGAACACCATTAACGTACATACGCACAAACGTTGTTTCACCAAAACAATATCCGAAGAATTGTGCAAACAATCTCACCAAACAATTTTTCTCCGAGCTCGCTGCTCGCTCGAACCTTTGATTGAAAAATAATGTAAATTAATCTCGATCTCTCTATCTCTCTCTCTCTCACCTGCCCTTTCCCTCTCTTCTCGCATAAGAGGCTTATCGATCGCGCGTAGCTACCATTATGTAACCAACTCCCACCCAAAAAAGGTGACTTGATGGGTTCAAGAATACCGCGGGAAAAAAGGGACAATCCGTTTCTGAAAAGAGCTGCTAAAATACGCTCCATCGACCGTGCTGGATGGCTGCGAAGCTTCTAGGTAGTTAAAATTACCTTATCCACGGAACGTCACAGAAACACCGACAACGCCAACTGATCGTCCGTTGAACCGGAAGTTTCCACAGCGCACGGTTTAAATGGAGAGGGGGGGGGGGCAATTTTATCATGCTTGCCCTCATCGTCATTTCCACGCTTTCGTGACGTTGGCGTAACCAACTGTGCATGGGCCCCGCAACCTTCGCGCTGAAACAGGCGGGTGATGACTTTTTAAATCTACACGTTTCTTAGGAAGAGAAAGAAAAGGAACAGAGAGAGAAGGAGAGAGAGAGAGAGAGAGAGAGAGAGAGAGAGAGAGAGAAAGTCGGCCGTTTTACACATACCCACAAACACTGGTATTGTACGTGAAGCTGGAAATATTAATTTTCACTCCTCCTCCGAAACGCGCTACGTGCGTAAACCTGGTTTGCATTCAATTAATTGGATACACGTTATCCTTCGCCGGGAGTGAGATAGCAGATCAAGGACCGACCTGCCTTAATGGAGTCCCTATTAAAGGAGGCACGGCGCTGCGCCGAGCACAAATAGGGCTGGCGGCGCGACGTCCTTCCGTTTAGGTGCTTCCTTATTGTGCGTTCGGTCGTTCGGAGTCACGAATTTACGTGCGGACCGGTGCAGATTTGGGATTTTCAGCTACGGTGTTGTACTTCCGAAATTAACGAGTTTCGGGGGAAATGGTTAGCATTCTTCTTTCCATTAAACAAATAACACCAGAGCAAGGTACAGTTAGCGAACCAGAGCATCGCGTGGGATAGATGTATTTGTATGCATTGATATCGTTGTAATATAGTTATCCTCTCCATTGGCTTTATTGAAAAACAATCCCACGCTCTTGCTCCATCTCAATCTGCTGTACATAGGCCTGTAATGGTTATCAATTAATCCAGATTACATGCACTTATCCACACACTGTGCTAATCACTTGCTGGTTCTGTATGCTTCCACAAAAATAATGACTAAAGCAATGTTCAATTGCGATGATTTTCACATCAAATTACTGACCACCACATCAAACCATAGTGTAACATTCAGGAGAGCATGAAGCAGAGGCTCGTTTTGAATGTATTTATACATTGTAAATTATTCAATTATCTAATTTCAATGCAAAGCTTCCATTGCGTGTTGTGTTGAATTGTTTTATTTGGTCCCTTTTCTTTCCAGTTTTGGGCAGCTTATGTGCCCTGCGAAGCACAGCATAAGGATGCAGTCCAAATCACGCTGGAACAGATAGATGTAATTAAAAGACTGACAGAACGATACTCTCCTCATCTGACATCCTGTGCATCAACGTTCGGTAAGTAATGGTTTCGAATGTCATTTACAGCGTCACGGATCTAAAGCGTCTAAATAAAACTATTAGCAAAATCGACTCTCGCTTCACAAACCGTACGACGTTGACTTTAATGACCCAGTACCATTTCATTAATCTCCCGGTCGGTCTTGCGGTCTTCCATTCAATAGATATCATACAGGCGCACAAAAACCGTCAAATGTGTTCATTAATCGGTGTCGAGGGCGGCCACTCGCTCGGCGGTTCGCTCGGTGTCCTGCGCATTTACTACGCCCTGGGGGTGCGATACATGACGCTCACCTCCACCTGCCACACACCGTGGGCCGACTCGAGCAATGCGGATGCACCGAAGTATGACATCCGGCACGGTGGACTAACGGCTTACGGCAAGGTAATTGTCCATTTTTGCGTTATTACCATTTTCCAAAATTTTCCCTTCCCAACCGACACACAGCTTCCTCCACCTTCATCAAGGCGGCCACAGAGGTCCTTAAAAATAGAATTTCGATTTACGCCAACTCTTTTCAAATAAAATGCTCCCCGATGGGTTGGATTGGAACACGCTGGCGGCTGCTTTCTAATCTGGTGCACACTTTCAATCCCGTCGTGCCATAATTACGGTCCAAGCACTCCACCGGGACCATAAAAGATAATTAAGAGATTACTCACGGTTGTTGGACGTTGGCTGGACTGAACTGGGCCACGTCGTTCACGGTGCTGCTGCTGCTGCAGCTTGCGATGGTTTGTGGCCATCGCAGAGTTAAACACCCGCATTTTCCAATGGAAACCGATGGCAGCTTACGCTATCGAACGCAGTATCAGCAACGGAGAGTGTTCCATTGTGGTTCCATCCTTTGCCACGTACCTGAAATCGGACCTAAATTCACTTATGCACTTTCAACGGTGCCGATAGTGAAGCGTCCTTCGCCAGTGTCATTTCCGTCTACAAAGGCAGTGTGACCACCAAGCGTTGGTTTAATCACAAGGGTTTCTACCAATCTGGCCTTATGGGTCGGTATTTTTCCATAAGGATTCTTTACCACATGATGATCATGACCAGTCACGGAGTCACCAGCCTCGAAAGTAGATTAAATATTCCATTTCAAACAAAACCAATCAGTATTGCTAGCAAAGCTTAAAGGTAGTGCATGAGTTGAAAACGAAAGCGACATGAATTATAGGACCATCTTGCTAGAGAAACTCAATATACCTTTCATTTCTCATGCCAAGTTATCTTTACCGCAAAGCAGATCCACTCACACTCCAAAGCAGTAAAAATCAGTTACATTGTTACTGTAAGCGTAAGCATCACTGAATAAACAAGATCGAATTACTACCGTTTGCTCGATTGGCGAATCTGTGCCGAGGAGATGTCAATTAATTATGTTTCGTCATTCCCAGAATATGGTTCCGCCGGTATCGAAACTCGTGCCGAAACGGGCGACAGGTCGTTGATTGTCTCGAAAACGAAGAAGTCCAATTAATTTGTGCTTTCTCGCTTTCTGCTGCCGGTGGTGCTTCTAATTGGCACCGAAATCGATTAAAATAAAATAACTTTCGGATAGGTAATCAAATCAGCATATCCGTTAAGGAGGCAGACAACTTGCTTTACGTTTCATTTCTGGTGTATGCCGCTAGAAGAATAGACAATGAATAATTTCCATGGTGTGTTTTTAACTAATGCAAACTAAAGCAGCCACTCTTCTGCTCTGTGCAGTCATCTTTCCGTTTTTGCATATTACCGCTTAATAGACAAACTTTCTTAATGCAATTTAACTTCATCAGGCATACTATTCAAGCTGGTGATACGGTGCTGCACTTACCAACCGATCGTATTGCTACAATTGACAGACAACGCCATCATTATACTAAACACTCGCTTCCGGGCGGAAGTGTACAAAGCGCCACCCGTTAATCATAACGAAACACAAACACAATCAGACGCATTTCCACCCAATTCACACTAATTCGCTTTGGGGATGCGCCTGCAAAATGATGAAAATTTATTCATAGCGCCCCTATCGGTTGTCCATCCAACTGTGCCGCGCCTGTTGCCCTGCTATTCATATCCTGGACGTTTTTCGCTGGCAGCCGCTGTTCGCTCGCGCCGCCATCGCTAGTGTCTGGGGAGAGGGCACAGAAGTGAGCAAATGAATCCTCGCCCCTTGCCACTTCCAGGGCTCCGAAGTATCTGTGACTAACAAACAGTAATGATTGTCGTTATTGTCCTGGCGATGCAATTTAGTTGTTAAATTTTATTATAATTGCATTAACAACAATTATAGAAATGAATACAAAGAGTTCCACTGTGGTCGTTTCCAAAAGGATACAGGCTAATGGAGTCGTTTATCATTGTTTTTATCAAACCATCTGCAGCGTCTAAACCGACAACCGACGACACGGTTCCCGTATATGTCCCACCGGAAGGACACAATCAAAATTTTAATGTTTTCAATTTTCTGTTCAACTCCTGACCTCGCCTTACTCGATAGCGAACTACAAAAGAACTATCATAAGGAACAATCGTTCAGCATCCGGGTTGGGGCAACCGAATTCGACCACGACCCACACGGAACGGTTGCTCCACAAAAACGCCTACATCGAAATAACTATATCGGTTTCTGCAGCACGAGAACACACTGCCAGTAGCCGGGCACAATAAAACGTGGCCAGCTGGTAATATTACACTGGAAACCGTATTGTTTCCTTTCGTTTTTCCCGTTTTTCCCGGCCCGCAGTTCCATCCGTGCTCTGGGCAATCAAGTGTAGTGCAGCCACAGTTAGTCCCTTTATCGGGGTTAAGCCATGAGCGCAACCGATGTATCGTACCATCGACAGCTGGTGCCTGTGATATTTGACTCAAACTTCGACTGAAGATGGCCACAGGCGGGTTCGTTGCAAAACATCGCTTTCTCAAAGCTCACAGCATCACAAACAATTTTAAAATACCTATTTTTGCAAGTAACATATGTTGGCCAATTCATTCGCGTTCGCACAACGTACCTCCGGGCACTAAATGAAAAACTTTCAGCGAATATTCATGTGGCCTGTCAGTTGTCCAGCACGTTGTACACCACGGTAAGAACGCCAGACAACGGTTTTGAGTGAAAAGTTTAGGCAAGAGAGATGTACGAAATTTTTCCAATTAAGATTTTGTCACAATGCTGTTATTTCGTTGAACGACAGTATGTTTCATCTAATGGTAACTCTTTTTTTAACGCTCTCGTGTGCAGCATGCAGGATAAAAATGAGTTATAACTTCCTGCCAACCCGCGGTTCGTCTCTTTTTCCATCCCAACCCTATCTCCATGTTTTTGCCAATTGTTGCGGCACATGGCACGCTGGAGTTGGGTCGTTAGAAACCCTGTCGCAGTGATAACGTCATATCAAACACAGGACGAACACGTAGTTCGTCATCATCGTCGACCGTCGACCCGTGTTGGAAGAAGAGTGTGTGTGTGTGTGTGTGTGTGTTTGCATGTTCTCCCCATATATTTCAGGACAGCGCGCTGCTGCTGCTGATTTTTTTCCTAAACGGAAATCCGGTTTTTTTGTATTCCAGTTTCAAACTAGTTTAGTTAGTCTCGGCGGGTGGTATGCAGAGAGCCGGAGAGCAGCTGGTTCGCGCGTTGTCCATTTCGGGATAAATTCCCATTTGTATTCCAATTTATGTCTGATAACTTTTTCACTCCACTGCTGTATATCTCTTTCTCGTTTCACGTTGTTCCAATTTCCTTCCTTTTTTGCTGTTTGCCATCATCTTAACGGCCTGTTTTCCACAATCCAATCTACCGCATCGAAACACGGATCATCCCCGCGACCAAACTCCGGCTTCACAGACGATCGTACGCGAAATGAACCGCCTCGGCATGATAGTGGACCTATCAAAGTCGTCCGTCGGTACGATGAAGGATGTACTCGCGACCTCACAGGCACCGGTCATCTTTTCCCACTCGTCGGCCCACGCCCTTTGCAACTCAAGCCGGAACGTGCAGGACGAGGTGCTCGAGCTGGTGACGAAAAATCGCGGCCTCGTGATGGTAAACTTTTACAACAAGTTCCTGCGGTGCAGCGATAACGCATCGGTCCAGGATGCAGTGGGTAAGTGGAAATTGACCGGCTTTTTTCCTATTTACATGCACATTCGAACGATACTGAGGGTCTCTATGCAGCCCATCCCGAGCCATCCTTCACTGTCACAGCTGACGGCGTTGGTGGCGGTAGATTGATGCAACCATCCATCGGCTACCAACGGCGCGTGTTGCTCATGATTTGTATGAAGTGCTTCACCCTCAACGTCCCCCTTCTTCGCGGCGCACATTTTCACACATCCTGCAAGTGGGTGCGATATCAATCGACAGCCCGGAACGTTTACTTGTGGGAAGCAGGGGCATACGCGAACCACATGAAAGGATATAGTAGTCTTTTCATTACTCTCGCGTTTCAAAGCACGTTTGCAAGCTGACTGCTGCTGGTGTTGGTGCAGCAGTTTCCGCTTGAAACCGGGAGCGAATAGAAACTAGTTTTTATCGAAATCGAAAAACGGGATGATACAGATCACGGCTCGTCGGATGATTGTATCGGATTTGAAGTGAATCCTGATGTAAACGGTTAAGTCGAATTGTGGGTTTTCTATACAAAAGAACAGTTGGACCGTGGAATTAATCTGAACTCATCCAGTTTTACATCCACTGTACAATGGAAACATTTTCGTTAGAGATGGTGCGGATTATGCAGCAATAATGATATAACACGTGATATTTTATCAGTTTAAACTATAAACTAAGAGAGTAATGGTAAACGTTTAAAGTATGATTGAAGAATTAATTATTTTAAAAACTTCACATGCTAATCGAAGTACAATCTTCCTCACACAAAATATCTTTATATCGTAAAAAAGTGCTTACATCTTAATTAGAATTTACTTCTTCATCTGCACTATCCACGGATGATTCATGACGTCTCGCAGCGTAATCCGGGAACTGCTAGGTATGCGCAGTAGCTGTAATTAAGAGAAATGTTAATAACTGATTCACACTTTACACCGTCCCTCCTACTGTTAGTACGCGAAGTTTTAATCCATACCTTCGAGATGAGATTAATCGCACCAGTGCTCATGTACCGCGGATACACGATGTCCAGCCGACGGATCTTGTCGTACGTGTTCTGGGTCGTCGGCGATTCGAACGGTGGATTACCAACCAGAAACTCGTAGCACAGAATGCCCAGGCACCACTGGTCCACCGAGTCGTCGTACATCTTGCCGTCCACCATCTCCGGCGGCAGATAATCCAGCGTGCCGCACATCGTTTTGCGCTTGTTCGAGTTGGTATGGGCAGACCATCCGAAATCGGCCAGCTTGATGTTGTCTTCGTCCGTGAGCAGAATGTTTTCCGGCTTGAGATCACGATGGATCACGTTGTTGGCGTGGCAATAGTTGAGCGCATCGGCCACCTGCGATACGTACCGCGCGGATCGACGCTCGTCGAACCGGCCCTTTGGTGCCGCCTTCAGATGCTTGTACAGCTCACCCTGTGCAGCCAATTCGAGTGCCAGATAGATGCGCCGATCATCGTGGAACCAGGTGAAAAGTCGCAGAATGTGCGGATGCTTCAAGCGCGACTGGATTTCGATCTCACGCAGCAACTGCTTCTCGACGTTCCATTTCGTGAGCTGTGATTTGAACATCACCTTCATGGCCACCATGAAACCACTTTCACGCTCGCGAGCAATGTAGACGCGTCCGAACTTGCCTCGACCGACTGCGCGTCCCACGTCGAAATCTTCCGTGGACCATTCGTACGGATTCTCGTACGCTGGATGTTGCATCATTTTGACCGTCTTTAACAATATCTCCGAGCCATTGCTGTCGCAATCGTTTCCGTTCATTTCGAACACATCCATGGTCTGGCTTCTCATAACACACAATTAAAAATAAAACACAAACTTTAGTTTAGCTGTATGTTGTTTGTAACTCCGTTATGGCCCCGCCGCTTGCTGTTTGGTTCAGTTATGGCGGTTAATATTCACAATTCCCGTTTTGAACAGCTATTTTGACAGCTAATGTCAAAACGCGATCTGACGTTTTAAATTATCGGTTTTGTACAGCGGTACATTTCCAGAAACCGTTTTGAATGTGTCGTTTATAAACGAAAAATGCCATTAAAATTATTTTGGCTCATAAAAGCTACTTTTGATAGCTGATGATAATAGATTATTTGTACCTGGTTGTATTTTTACACTTCTTTCAATAGCTTATTTCTGGAGAAAAAATATTCCACTCAAATGGAAATATTACAATATAAAACGACCTCAGTACACACATTTTTTACATTTTTTCCTTATTCAACCGCAAAAGCGTGAATCGATATGAAAAACCACCCATACACACACACACGCGCTTAGCCCAAAACAGCCAACAAAAGCAGCGCAACCTCAATGCCCCGAGACTATTTAGCATATAAAAGCGATTTAAAGTTGAAAGCGGCGTGATGTTTGCATAGTTCCCACGTTGCCGTATGCCACCGGATAAGTGACACTTTCGCTTACCCTAAAAACCACATCCGACAACGCCTAGGGACGTGTCTGCGTTGGAGTGCTTGCTACGGACAACGGCGGAAAGGGTAGCCCACATCATCCGGAAATTTCTCCGCGCACTTCACACATGGGCTACTGCTTCCGCCTGGTGGTTGTGATTGTTGAAAACCCGTGACATCATCCGGTCACATCAGCTGTGTATTTTCAAGGTACGCTACCCACAATTTTCTCCAAAAAGTTTTAAGCCAAACCGCGTGTTGTAACGTAGAATGCGTTTGAGCCGGAGTTCACGTGTTTTGCGCTCTAGTGATAATCGTTTGCGGCTTAATTTCCTTCCACATTAGCGTCACAACACTTGGAATGTGTCCTTAAAAAATGTTTAAGCATATCTTACCAAACTTACTTGAAGTCCTTTTTTGTGTAACACGTGCTACCCACAATTTCTGAGAATAAACCTATTTCTATGACATATAATGCTCTTAAAGATTCTGAGGTTCTTCCCGTGAACAGAAATTCGTGGAACAATAAAAAACAAGCTCTACATTGGTTGTTCATTTCAAACTTTGGACCAGACCATTGAATTCAGTGTATCAATAAAGGAGCATTGCACAGTTTACAATATATTCCGCCCTTCGCTTTGTACGAAATACTGTTAAAGAATTTTTAAAGAATAAAAAAAAAAACAGATCCAACAGATTTCCAAGAACAAGAAAAAAACATATTCCATCGCCACTTATTCCACTGGAACTAAATCATTCCAGAAGAATGTTGGAATAAAACAGGACCTCCAAACGCTCATCGTGCCTCGTTTGTCTTGCTTGTCTAATAATTCTCGCTTTATCCGTTTAAATATCATAAAATTAAGCACTAGCACCTGTAGGCGATTAAGTGCCCTCAGCGTTACATTTCACCGTCCGTCCTGCCGAAAGCTTTTCCTCAAAACAAATTACCCGGCCACTCCATTGAGTGACAAGCTAAAGCCGTTTCGCTGTTTGTGCGGTGGACATGCAGGGATTTACCGGGTTTCTTCTCTTCCCTTTACTTTCCCATCGCGCTAAAGGGGCGCTTGCTGGGGGAGTGTCAACCTCGGTCCTGAGAGCACGAAGCGCTGGCAGACATTCTTTTGCATCCGACAGCAGCAGGCTCAC
Source organism: Anopheles epiroticus (assembly GCA_000349105.1). Lineage (NCBI taxonomy): Eukaryota > Metazoa > Arthropoda > Insecta > Diptera > Culicidae > Anopheles > Anopheles epiroticus. Next base: position 1,093,279 of record KB670058.1, on the reverse strand, counting down.
TCAAGAAGGGGGATGTCACGACAATTCATCCAGTAATTACGGCTGTGAGCATGCTCTTTGAAGCTATCTCTGCCGAGGGTTTAAGCTTGTCAAGCCTTTGATAGGGGCATAGCTGTACCAGAACCGTTATATTGTTATGTTTGTTTTTTTTTTACTTTTTATTTGCTTACAGACAAAACAGAATTGTGAGCATTGAAATGTGGAGAGCCAAATTCCGTAGCACTGCAACGTACCAACCGAAGGAGAAAGGACACATATTTTATTATCTCATGTTGTTACTGGTATGCAAAAAAGCTCTCCAATCACAACAGAACAGTGACCGGAAGATGGTCAGAATGGTAAAGGAATGTTTGAGAATTATGTGCCTTTTAATTAAAATTTTACGACCTTTTCGTGGAAGAACGTTCACAGGGTAGACACATTTTGCAAGAGGCTTCCTCATTAATGGTGTTTTTAAGGTTAAGGTTTGAAAAATTATGACAAAATGCTCACAACGCCAACGTAAACGCAACATTTTCGAATCGTTCTGTCTAGTTATGTTTTCAAGCTCGGGTGGGAATTGGCAGTAGCCAAACGCCGTACGCTCTGGTGGTTGCCAGCGCTCCCAGGGAAAATACGAAAAATACATTCACGCCGAGCCAAACTCCATCTCGGTTCCGTGTGCCATGAATGAGAGAGAGAGAGAGAGAGAGAGAGAGAGAGAGAGAGAGAGAAAAGGAAGCAAAGTGTGATAATTTGTTTTGATAACTGAATTAAAAGTTAAATTTAGATTTATTCGTCCCGATATCAAATTATTGGGATGCGTTCTGGCATTCGTTCCAGAAACGATTTGCACCCAGACGAAGGCAACCCAGCCAGCAAACATTTCAGCTTTCGCTTCCGCCGGATGAAGGATATTTAGCAAAGTGATTTTTATCGTTGGCTGTTTTATTTTCTCCGTTTTCCCGCTTGGCGCTGGCCCGCACCAAAGACAAATGCTTAAATCCAAGCTCCAAAGGACTCCCACCACGGCGCATGGCGCATTATTTCCGTTAATTGGCTGAGGAATTAAATTTCTTACGAATTGTGGAATTGGCACTTTTTGCTTCCGTTCCCTTTCGCGCTCGTATCGCGTTGGTTTGAAGTTTTATGGCATTTTGGGACATTTCATTTGGACGGCTGTGTGTGTCTTTGAAGTTTGTGAAGCGCGTCGGCCGTAATGATAATCATTATTATTTCATTTCTTGCCACGAGCAACACTGGCGGAACGAAATCGAGGACGAGAATTCACGAGAATGAAAGGAAAACAGCTTAAAGTGGGGTTTTCCTCGTATTTTGCGCTAGCAGTACGCACACATTTGGTGAAAAATGTCAAACCCCAACAAAAACATATGCCTTTTTTGTGCCATTCTCCGCAACGCTGGTTCAGTGAATAATATTTGTTGAACTATTTATTCCCACCCTCGTTACATTCGCCATTGAGTATGCTAAACGCATCCGTATACCGTCTCGCACCGCGTTGCATTATTCATCGCCACACACGAAATGTGCACAAAACGATGCACAAACGATGCAAGTATGTATTTTTCATCCTACCCGATTCACTCCGAGCGCAAAAAAATATAAAGATTTCAGTGTATTCAGATTCCTGCACCCCGAACAGAATCCGTTGTCGTCACCTGGCCCAGGGGTTTGCCGTTACATGTCCTTCCTTTAGCGTAACGTAAACTTTTGCCATGCGACATGCACAAAAGACTGCTGTACGCCTCGGGACGGGTGCATCGAGTCGGCAGGGAGGGGGGTAGTATTGCAATTTTCACGCCAACTTTCCACCGACCTCTCTGGCCCGATTCGACACACCACAGCAAGTATGGGAGGGAATGACAAAGATGCAGAAAAGTACCAACCAGAAGCGAAGGGTTTTTCCCACACGCCAAGCCATCGTGCAACCTTCTATTTGTCTGCACTCGTATACAAAACTTTCACTCACCATGCACAAACAGTATTCTTCGAGTGTATGGGACGATGCGTTGACGGCAAACCACCGCTTGGGAATAGCTGCAAGAGGACAATTTTCCAGCAGCAAGACCGCTCACCGCTGCAGGCACTGAGAGGAAATTTGAATTTTTTATGCTATGAAAATTTAATTTGCCCAAACTTTATACCAGCAGGACGGGGGAGTTTGATGTTTGAGGTGGGGACGAGGGATGGATAGATTTCGTCGATTTTCTGTGATTTTTAAGCTGGTGAAACGGTTTCCCGAAGTTGGTTCATTCGTTGCACTGAGCGGTGAGGCTCAGATCGATGAGGGAATTGAGATCTTGAGGGAAAAATGATTCAACGCTGCACTTGCTCCTGCTTTGACATTTGACACAAGAATCTGTATCTAGCTGTTAATTTTTTTAGAAAAATAGAATAAATATGTGTCAATTGATTCAATCCTTGTAGTTTCTAATTTAAATCAATGAGTAGACAGCACGCATAGGAATGGAAACTAAAGAGCCTCCAATCGTGCCCCCGTTTGGTTCATTATTCATTGCTTAGTGTCGTTTAAAGTGCTCTTGAAATCCACTTTCCATACACCTTTACGGCGTATGGCAGTGACAAAAAGGACCGGCTCTTCTCGGAACATTCATTCTGGCACCTTTTTTCTTCCTCCCGTTCACTCCTTTTCCCTACATCTGACCGTGGACTGCGGTGGCGCAGCAGAGCAACAAGCTAATACATCTTCCGAAGTGACATTTATCGATGGAAGGTTATATGCATATTCATGCGGTTAAACATGTCCCTTATCCCACAAAGACCCAAGCTGGCAGAGTGTCTTTGGTCCTTGGTCAGGCTGTCCGGTGTGAGACAAACTGCTGGAGAGTAATAGCACACACACACACACACACACACGTACGCACACACACACACACAGAAGCAACACTGTGTAGGTGTGTTTTGAAGGATATAAAGCGCCGTTTTTCTGCTACTCGACTCTTTGGCAACGGCAGAGGCGGTAGGGGATAAAAAAAGGGCTAGAATGAATATGGCAAAAAATGCCACTGCTACGAGAAATTTCATTTCAACCTCTGTTATATTATACACAAAATACGTCATGCCACAAAAAAGGGCAAAATGGGAATGCTTCAACTGTTGGGCATCATCCTACATCCGTTTGTGCATTGAAGTAGGAAGCTGATAAGGATGTACAATGGATTACGGCCAAATTCACGGAAAGGAAAACCAACCAACAACTTTATACGGACTCAAAAGCTCCATGTATTTAAATTGTTTTAAAACAAATTCTAACATCCATCGTACGTAAACTAACTCAAACAGTTACGCCTGAAGAAGTGCTGGCACAGCAAACACTAATAGAGCGCATCTTTCTCCTGCTTCCATCACGGTAAAGTTTTAATGAAACAAACTAATCACCTTTCCACTCAAAACGCTACCTACTAAATCATCCTCGGGCCGTGGTCGCTTTCCGCACGCTCTCGGAAAAACACCGATATGAACAAAAAGGTACATTCCACAATTTCATTGGCCTGTGTGTTTGAGTATGTGCGCCTTTTTTCCTCCCATCTGCCAACTGCCGTTGCGCACTCCTGTTGCGTTTGTGCACGCGGGCGAAACATAATTACCTCACCGCGTGCAACAAAAGTCCTGGTGCGGGTTGTTGCATCGTAAAACTTATCGCTCCATGAAAGCCAAACCCAAACACTCGGCTGCTCGTTGGCTGCGGGCTGAACGAAGTGGGAGACGAAAAAAGCGGAGGCCGCTTGTTTGGGTACACATTTTCCATCCTCTTCAAGGGTTGCTTCGATGAGGTTGCAGAAGGCAGTGTGCAGAAGCATGCACACTTCCTGCGTCTCGACGCACCACGATGTGCACAAAACATAACACAAACAGACAGACCAACCAACCGACCAACCGACCAACCGACCGACCGACCGACCGACCGACGTTCGCTGGGCTGCTCGGCAAGCTGTGAAAAGCAAAAGGCAGCTAGGAAAATGTTTTTTCGCCGTTGAGTATCCGAGTGTGGAAAGCAGTGAAAGCGAATCATTTCCACCCTTTGGTGTGCAGTTGTGCTGCATGCTTCTGTATCATTGGTGGAAGATCGGCAGCACGTAGAGAGATCTCATTGCTTATCCAACTCGCTAGACATCCTTTTTACATCTTATTCCTCTGTAGTCGTCAAACAGTAAGCGCCCATAAATATGCTCCCTATTCTTGGGACTGGTTTATAATATCGTTCACAACATTTGCTTCCCCATTCGGTTCACAGTCGGTCGCAGGAGAGGGTCTGGCTCTTGGCGAACGCCTCTTGAGAAGCAAAAGAAAGAAGCGTCACTTCTTCGCCATACTCCAGATCCAGAATCCACTTTCCCGAAGTCTGCCAGTCCATGTTTATACAAACCCCGACTGTTCGAGAGTGCCAAGGTGCCAAGGTTTGCTGCTTGTCTGGAGCACGCTCTCGACCGATGAGAGTGTATTTGCTCACACACATACACACATGCACTCTTTCCGGTGCCCTTTTCGAAGATGCATCGTCAAAGTGCGCCATGCATCTTGAGCGGCACTGTCACTTCGAGTGGTTTCGATCGAGCTAAAATGGAACGACTGGAGGGCACGGTTTGCTTATTCGGTTTGCCGTTTTCTACGTTCTCAACACATCTCACTTGACGGACAGGGCTACGTGTTCTTGAGGTCGGCTTTCCTTTCCTACCGCAAAAAATACACTTCAAAGTGAAAATGGTGCAAATTGTCTTGTCTCTTCCATCGGCCAAACACCAAATAAAAAATGCACTAGCTAATAGTGCTTCTTGCGCGTTGCTGTGTCCGTGTTGGTCCTTCGTGTGGTTAGCAGCTGGTGGTATTGTGAAGGCATCGGAATAATGTCACGTCGAAAGCATTGGCTGTTCATTGAAAAGGCATCGACTAAAGGGGGCAAATCGTCTGCCTTTTGCCTTTTCCATTTACTACATTTGTGCACGAAAGCTTCTGAAGCGTCTGACCGGGCGCAACGGAACGGTTGACCAGCTCTGCACGAAACGGACGGTGCCCGCGAGCCGAACGGAAGTATCGCGCTGGCCTGATAGTGTCGATGACATGGAATGGAATGATGAATAGCACGAATAGGGGCAATATTGGTATTGGTTCTGCGTAATCGTGCTGGATGCTGGACGGTCTCGTGGGTGTCGTTTTCGAAGTCACAGTTACTTTCCAAACGGTTTTTTCAGGGTTCGTTGAAAGAGCATTACTTAATGAAACGAATTTTCCACCATTCATTGGTTGTTAATGTGGGGGTTTCTCTTTCCTCATTACAGCACACATCAATCACATCAGGCGAATTGCTGGAATAGACCATGTTGGACTCGGAGCTGGCTATGATGGTATAAATTTGTAAGTATTGAACCCGTTTTTTCATAGTAAAACACTTCCCATAATCCACCCCACTTGAGTTGAAACATTCGTAAAACTTGTCTTATGGTTCTGTCTCTCCAGAGCACAAAACTCAAGTGCGCCCTTGTAGCCCTTCGAAAGCAGCTTATTAAGCGCGACCATTCATTGCTCGCAACATGACGAGCAGACACAAATCTTTGCACAATTTAGCTTCGCCGAAAGAAAAAAAAAAGCTCTATAAGGCTGCCTTTTTTGCGCCATAAAAGCAAAGCACTAAAACAGCAATAGACACACTATAAAAGCTCAAGGACCCAAACATTTGAAGACGTCTTCGACACGGAAGCGCGGGAGGAAACTCTGCCCGACGCCTCCCCATCATTTAGCCATCTTGCCGCTGGAGGATGTAGCTTTTTTTTTTCGTTGGGTGGCGAATAAAAAAGTGATTCCATTCTCTGTCCCCTTGACGAAAACTAGAAAGCGGCTCGTAAATTGACCCCTCTCGCACCAGCCACTTTCGGCCTTTTCCCCAAAGAGCCTTGCGGAGAAGATTCACGCACCATCACGCGGCGTTCGTTTAATGACTGTTGGCGAAAAAACTCTTTCCGCATTTTTTTGTGACCTCCACGTTCACCCGAAATAGAAGGAAACTGCAAAAAGGCCAAAGTCAGAAATGCGAAGAAAATATGATTACGGTGTCTCAACGCCTCGTATGTCGCGGCTTAATGGGCCACCTCCTTGGGGATTTTTTTCAATGCGAAGATCGTGCGAGATTTGTTGCTTTTACCCGGCTCTTTTTCGGTGTGGGCTTTCGCCCCTTCGAATTTACAGCCTCCCTAAAAACACAATGAAAAATCCCCCTCGCCAAAGAAACCCGACGCCCTCCCTCTAACGCATCGATAAATTTTCTTTGTCCTTTCTTGAACCTTTCTTTCTGTCTTTGCTTTACCTCCCCCCAGCACACCCCACGACCTGGAGGACGTTTCGAGCTATCCGCGCCTGTTTGCCGAGCTGCTCGGCGACGGGTGGACGCTGGATGAGCTGGAAAAGCTGGCCGGCCGGAACTTGCTGCGGGTGTTCGAGGAGGTGGAAAAGGTGCGCGAAAACCAGCGCCTTTCGGGCGTCCGGCCGTACGAGGAGATTCCGCCGGTGTTGCGGCCCGAGGAACACGCGAACTGTTCCACCAACAGTTAATGGGATGCCGCTCGCCAACCTTCGCGCTGAACTTCCGGAGAACAAAGCAAAACAGAGGTCGTGGTTATGATGTTCGAGCGTGGAAGCGATCGTACGGGTGATATAGTTTTCATTTCTAGGTGCCAATACCGCGCCGGTAGGGAAATCTTATTGAAATGCCTTTCTAAAACCCTGAAACGAACAGCTACTAATCGCTGGCCCAGCTTCGTCCCCGTTTAAGAGCGTTTAAAGAAAGCGTAAAAGAATGCAGCTAAGGTGTGCAACGAGAGCGTTTGCAGGAGAAAAATGGCCGATTTAATTAGCGTCTTCGTTCAATGAAGACTCGGAAAACGGGAGGGAATGGTGTTGCTTCAAGCAAAGGCAAGCTAGGTGGAATGAAATTATATACACATTATTATTCTTACTACTGTAGAGATAGAGATACCGGTAGAGATTCCCTCTAACAAAAAAAAAAACGTAAATCCAGAAAGGAAAAACAAGCTATAGACCATTTGTTATGACGCCACCTTGCACCCTGCTCTCGATCGTTCTGCCACCGTACATTAGGTGTACCGGATCGCGACGGCAAGCAATTAATAAGTAGCGGTGCAAATGAGAAATGGCTTAAATTTGTGCAAGCGTGCAGAAATTATTATGCACCACGGATGACAGCAGCGCGGTAGCAGCAGCAGTAGCAACGGAAAAACACCCTGCCAGGGCCTCCCCCCCCCTCTCCCATTCTTCCCCGTGGAAAATGCATCCGTTGGTATGAAAAATCCGGTGGAAAAGCTAATTAAAACACCAACCCAAGGTGATTAAGCACCGGTACACGAGTACCCGCGTGGCCACGCAAAGGTCCGGCCACGCCTCTCGGTCTATGTGTGGTTTCACGGTTTGTGAATATGTAATCAGGCTATCAGTCGTCCGTTCCCGTCCCTACTCGCCCCCCCCCCCCTAAAATGGAATGGAAACACTATTTAAAGCGGCCAAATTAATAATTGGGTTCGAATTGGAGAGCAATGTAAAATTATGTTGGTTCACTGATTTGCACAAAGCGTCGGCATTGGAAGCTTTAATGAGCTTTAAGCTTCGCCGAAACTCATTAGCAACGGAGGGAACTGAAGGCACGTACAAGCAGAGGAAGCGAGCGAGGGTGCATGGTGGCTTGGACAAAATCCCGAGGTAATAAAACACCAACCAACACGTGTTCATCCCATCGGATGCACCTGCTGCAAGTCGGCCCCGGTATCATCCGGAATTAGTGAACCACAAAAAAGCGGTAAAAAGTGCACAGAAATGCACAATAACCGTAGCACCGATGAGCACCGCACGAAGGATGTTGAAGTAAGTGGGAAAGAAAAACACAACCCCATCGCTCCTATTATGAGGCAGGCAACCTTTTTGTGTACGAAGCCTCGGGCCCAGCTTCCGTTTTGACGTTGTTCCTGTTGTCACTAAAACTATAGTAAAATGTAAAAACACACTCCCAAACAGGGCGAATAACGAAGACGGAAAATGGGTTTAATTAAAATACAAACGACTTGCTTGCGTCCCCGGGTTGCGTACACACTGACCCATTGGACTTTGGCCGGTTTTGGTTGGCGTGCCAAGTGGATGATACTACGCTGTAACAGACTTCCGTCCTGCTACGGTTTTGTCAGGCTGGACGGTAGACAAACGTTGATTTCCCAGGGCACCGGACGCTTAAGCCCGTCGACACACGCGTGCAAGTGTGTTTGTGTGTGTGAGACAGATAAAAGGACGATCATTTCCTTCGGGCCAAATAAAGGACCACACCATACTAGCATAAGTGTTAGTGATAAAAATAGCGCCTGCAAGACACTCGGTCTCGGTTGCACCTACGGAGCGGCGTCATTGCCAGCAGATGCCCTTTCGAGCCAATGGCCCTGTGCCCTGTGTCTTGAGAAGGGACGGAGTAGAATTAAATTATGCTTCACTTTACACCCACATGCACATACATCCATTTTTTAACCAAGTGTACTCTTCCGGTGCGGTAATCCAGCCAGGACGAGCGAAAGCCTGGGAAGCCTTCCGGATGACCTCTTCCAGCTTGAAAGAACAACACGACCAGCACAAAAGCAACATTGGATTAAGTTATGATTAGTAATTGCATAATTAATGAGATTAATTTGAATCAAAAGTGTTCGGGGCGGACAGCTCGGTGGACACGGAGGGCACAGATAAAAAGAGGCGCAAAACGGAATCCACCGGGACGATTCTTTCTTGGTAATTTTTGCCCATCAAAAGTTTCGTCCAAGAGTTTTGTCACATTTTTTCCCCCCCTTTATTGCTATCGCAGTCCGTAATTTAAACTTTGAAGGATAATTACCAGCTTTCCCTGTACACACTGCGAGAAGCGTTTGATGAGCAAAAAAGAGGGTCAAAGTTGAGTGCATTTCTTGTTCGCGGTGTTGCTAACCTAATCACAGAGCAACCGATTGATTTAGGATCATTAATTAAATAGCAGCTTTTGTTCGCTTTCCTTTATCGCTTTCTTTCATTAAACATCTAACGAAATGTGCACAGAAAACCTAACTTCTCGAAGCGAGCATCGCAGCACAGAGTCATTCGAAAAAATGACAGTACAATTTTTCATCATTACCAGGGTTTAATTATCCTTTCGACTGGCGGGCCACCGTGTCACCGACCAGCGCACAGAGCAGCCAATCAAGCTCGCATTTGTTTCAACTTCAATTACTTGCAAAATTTCATTACATTCCAATTTAATTGACCTCACGTTTGTCTTTCGATTTGCTGCCAACAAATTTGCCACCACCGGGCGCAACGGTGCAGATGGACGAGTGTGTTCTTTCCAACGGGCTTCTTGAGAGCAGCGAATTAATCTATGGAACGTGCCCCTTAGGACATGTTCTAGCACTACAGCACGGCCCTTTGGCTCTCTGATGTGTAGTAGCTACAGAGAAACACGAACCAATAAATTAGCTTAATTGAAAGTAATTGCCTAAAGCTTTCGTTTATGTAAAATGGGTAACTTGTCGGGCTATGTTACGCTTGAGTAGATTTTACAACATACACACACTGTCTCCCTGCGGTAGTGGCCCGTTTCTGACCGGAACCTTATGGCAGTAGTTTTACAGGTTCACCAGCGTATGCATTTTCCATCCCGCACAACAACATTGTTCGGTGCATTCGCTTATGACACAAAATAGTTTGCGTGCTGTTGCGCTCTTTTGTGCTTCTTCGTGCGAAGCGGTTCATCATTATCATGCAGAGCTGATGGAAAACTATTCCACTTTCGATCGGCAAGCCCTCTAAAGTGACCGGAAGCGGGATGACTGGAGCCTGTTTCCTAGCAATATATGCACACAGGGAGTAGCAACGTTCCCACGCTGCTCGTTTTATGTTGCTCTATTTTATAGCTTTATTTTGGCTGCTACAATTGCTCCAACGTAGCGTGGGGGGGGGGGAGGAGGGGGAGGGGAATGGATTAAACTCGTTCACCTTGTGCATAGGGAAAGGCGATGGAGGACGCGGTAGCCCGCTCTCTAATAATTAAAAAAGTTTTCACATTGTCACACGCTTGCAGCAAGCGTTTTTGGTTTGATTTTATGTGCTACCACTAACTATAGTTTAGTGAAAACCGCACTCTGATGTCCTTTTTTTCCCACGAACATCATTTGCACATATATCAAACGTAGTTTTATGGTGGTTTGGGTCAGCATTTGAGTTTGTCCAACCGTTCAGCGTGAATTTGTTGAGTTGTTTAAAACTGGGAAGCTTTCATTTTCATTCCTCAGAAAGCACTCCACTACAAATGTTATCATTCGTTCGATTTATTGACTCCCCGTTTTGCAAACTTACTCATCGCGATTGAATTTCCTATGAAATGCCACTTCTAGAGCAGTAAGCCAATATTTCACAGATGGAGAACGGTTTTTGCGAATTCAAATAAGCCATCGAGCTGAAAAGCCTTGGTGGGTTTTTGTTGCACGCTGCCAATACTGTTTGGACGGACATTAAAACAATCGACATGCTTAAACAAACGAAATCCTGTGAATCGTCAGGATGGTGCCTCCGGCCTCGTGGATAAATAAAGTTCCACACATGTTAACTCACCCGTGTATCAACACAGCCTGAAGCGTCACGCGGCTGTGTCTTTCCTTCAGTACCGGCAGCTACCACCAAATGAACCATATCGTATCACTTCTACTGTCTCGTTATCAGTCGGGAACGTGCTTTTTGGTGCGAAAACTGCTTCTCTCTCCCTCTCTCTCTCTCTGTTCAAATTGTATAACGTTTTCCCATAACGTTCGAGGAAAACCAGTACCGTCACAACATAATCGTAACAATTGAGTTAATATTTATGATTTTCACGGTTAGTTTAACCAGTCGAAAGGAATTCGGATACTTCACCGGGCGGATAAAAAGACACCTGACTGCACGTGCCCTGTTGCCCCCTCATGCTTGACTCCTTCCTTGCGGCGATTGGAGGCACAGTCAGTGAGGCGCACTCGTATAAAAATAAACCCAATGAAAGCTTAAAACACATTCTCCCGTGTAGCCGCCGTGGGAAGCAACAGGTGGTGCGGTGTGGCTGGCCGGAATCTGTTGCCAAAATCTGAACTCGGTTGTCCAACCGTACCGCCCCTCGGGACGTCGATGAAGCATTAAAAAAATAAACCTTTATCTCTGCTAGCTGCTCACTTCAATGGCATTCTTGACCGGTTTTCCCCCATCCCTCATGGGAGTCACGTGACCGAAACCGGTCGTCATGGTTTTCTCTTTTTTTTTTGTCTGGAAGCATTCCACCAAAGCTGCTATCCGATTACACTGTGAGCAATTTGATGGTGGGGGAAGGAAAATAGCGAGTGAAAATGAGCATCATAAACGGATTGCTTCTTTAAAGCGTAGCTCTTATCGACCGTACCGAAACTCCCATTTGGCTTCGCACTGTGCATCAAGATGAAGATGTTGGTTTTTCCAATCGGGGGTTTGGTATAAAAATATCACTTACTTTAAGTGACTTTATGCTCTGCAAGAAACCGAAGCGACGCACCGTAACCTATCGAACAGGTTATCGAACAGGGGGCTAACCTGCTCTGCTGGAAAGGGATGGAAAAGTAATTTTCCACACCATCATAAAGGGGCGATGTCACTTAATACGTCGAATAGAGTGTGTGGTACGTGGGAAGTGGTTATAATTCAATCAGACGAGAACACGTTTGAAGGCGTTTCGGTGCGCCAGTACCGGGCGTCTCCATCGGCGTTCGTGTCGACGAGCACGTTCGTGTGTTTAATGGGTGTAATGGAATGGAAAGGCTGTCTAGGCGTCAGGTGCTGCGATACATTGAGCGTTTCGGCTTGGTGTGCATCAAATAGCGAACGTACACGTGAGCAGTTTTATTTGAGTAAATGGAAACAATGAGCTATTAATTGAGATAAGCAAATAGTTTCAAATTGAAAGCATCCACTTCCCGTCGAAAACGGTGTAATAAGCAATTTGTTGATCGTTTTCCGTCTGGCCGGAACGCTCTGAAATGGCTCATTTCGCGCAGAATTGGCCAATAATTTATTGGATGTAATTTAAAGTGACATTACGGAGGTGCCTGGCGGTTGACCGCATGGAATCACACGACACAGGTTGAAGCGCCCAAACGAGGACAAAATAAAATAAACCCATTAATGCCGTACACCCGCCCAACACGACAACATAAAAAAAAAAACATTAAAAAAAAGAGAAAAAACACCCGCTTCATCACCAACCTCCACATCGATGTGTGTTGTGGGCTGCAGGTCGATGTTCGATGGCTGACGATGAAACCGTTTGCCGATTCGTACATCATAAAAAGCAATCGTCATGTTTGGTTCGATTTTTCGCCTTTCCGTGGGGCGTGAGTGGGCAAAGGCAGACCAAGGCAGCAACAGTGCGGCAGGTTGCTCTTGAGAGCCGGGCAACACTAGCTAGCCGGGCAGAAGGGTGAGAAATAATGAAATCTCACATTCAATTATAACCTCCTACAGTTATTGGACCTTTAATTCGCGGACCCTGCCAATGTCCCTGGTTCGAGGATATTTGCTGAAAAGCTTATCCGGTTCGCAAACACACACACACACACACACACACACGCACGCACACATGCCCACGTCTATAGAAAACTTTCGAACGGAGTTTAATTTCATTGTTGCATCCGGCGAGGAGGAAATAAAAATGCACACCGACTTTCGCCCATCTGTTCGCGCGTTGAGACCGGGAGCCCTCTTGCTCTTGCCGTATGCAAACGCACCGGAATCGGAACAGCAATTTCTCGCCCAACAGTGCATGTTTGGGAAAATTTATTATCAATTTGTTTGCACCGCCCTGGGCAAGCAACTTTGCTCCGGGTATGATATTGTGTTTTCGGTGAATTCACAGGGAAATTGTTTCACCCAACAGCGAAAAAGAAACAAAAACACAGGAGCGCTAGTATGGTGTGGCCAAGCTGCCATGCTGCCGAAAACTCATTACCATGTAGCGCGTTTTTGTTTGTTTGATTCCGGCGAGAACGGGTGAAAAGCTTTTCGAGTGAGGCCGGCACAAGTCTTCAATCATCACTCAGTGTGTGTGTGTGGAATGCGGCAACTATGGAAGTACCTAGAGATGTTATCAAACGCGGTTCTCAGTTTCAACGTAAAATTGCTTTACTTCAAAGGCTTTATAATCGAAAATAAGAACGCTAAATTCAACACATTTCATTAATGCATGCAGCTGGAAAAAGCACAGTTTGCTTGCATTTAGTAATTTTCCCTTTCGAAACGGGAAGTTTATGAGATTTTAGCAATTTCAAAAAAGCTATAAAAGCATACTTTTATAACACATGAAATCCGAGGGCTTTGCGCTGTTGAATTAATTTTAAATTCGCACTTCAAACAAACCTGCGTCTGTGCTTGTAAACTTCATTATTGTCTGACGGAACGCAATCGGACAATATACATTCACAATGCCACCACATTAGCTAATCCTTACGTAAATACGCACATTTGGGGAGGCTGTTTGTTGAAATTACTGTCTTAATTAGCCATTTTCCAACCACAAATACCGATTGGTGCCAACTGACTGTGTCAAAGTGCAATCATGCGTCAGCCGAGACAGCAGCATCACACAGTGCAAATAATGCATCGAAATTAGCTCTTTTGATGCAGTTCCGTGATGCAAGGCGCGTACGGTGGGGGCAAGGGAGTGTGGATTTTGGGGTATGATTAAATAATTTTCCGTGGTGAAAAAGTTCAACACTGAAGTGAACCGTTACCGATGCCGATGAAAGCCGATGAAACGGATGGGAATGTGCATTTTACCACGGTGGAAGGAGAGACAGGCGGGAGTGAGCATAAGGAGCATAAGGAAGGGTAGGACGTTTCACAGAAGAAAAAAAAAATGCTCTCGCAACCATAGGACCAATTAAATGTTATTTACGAAGAAACGAGTGAACAAACAAGGCGAAGAAATTGCCAATAATTTAAATATACAAACTGCACAATAACCAAACAGAAACGACGGGAAATTAAAGGCCCCGGCGGGAAAAGGCGTAGGTGAAAATTAACCCGATAATAGTGTGAAATGTTCCGGGCCGATGCGAGATGCGCGGATGCACATTCACGTGTTTCGTTGTTTAATTAGAGGAGCGAACGTGGTAAAACAAGCGCACCAGCGCGAGTCGCGTTTACCGTTTCACTTGTTCAATTTGCGGACGGCGCAGCAAAAAGCATTTAAAAAAATGTATCTCATAGTAGAATGTACTCGGAAGGAGGGCGAAACAAAAGCATGCACACCATAACACACAATAAATGTATCACCCGAGGTGAGAAAAGTAGAGAAAACAGAGCGTATGTGTGTGTATGTGCTTTCGTAAAACTTAACAAAACGTATGCAACAAAACTGCACTACAGCGAGACAACCAGACGAAAGATAAGGGCAAAAGGAAACAAAAGTTTGTCACAAATAATAAGCTTGCATCGGGGTGGTAAGTTTGGGAGAGAAAAAAAAGGGAAAAGCCTCGAAACACGTGTACATTATAAACATATCAGCAACAGAGCCCCCCCCCCCTCCTCGTTCCCGAACAATTGAAGCCAGCAAAAAAGATAGAAAAAATGTTGGAAAAACAGCGCGAAACATTGCACACCACCTAATGGAATGTGGCATTCGAGAGAAGTAAACAGCGTAACGAGCACAAACAATTCGATTCAATATTCGAAGTGTGTTTGTGTTTAAGAAAAAAAGCGGAAAATGAATGAAATTCCAGTGGAAATATTATCACGGTAGGAAGGAAACATTAAAAACATGTGCGAAAAATTGGAAAAAATGAGTGAGTAAAGGAGGAAAAATTGCATTTACGTGGCTACTTTGTGGAAAGGAAAAATAAGGCAAGCTTACTTATTCTTTGTTGAGGATGCCTGTCAAAAGAGGGAAAATGCACCGCCTGCTATGAATTTTGTGTTTTGTATCCAAAGCACAACGAAAAAATGACGGCGGAAAATGTGCTTTTCCGAGTTCCACACTCTGTACACGTGGTGGAGCTTTTTCCACCTGATTATTGTGTTTCTCCTTTCCTTTTTCGTACTTTAAAGTGCAATTTCGTTTACGAACCAGTGGTGGTGGCTGCGACAACTGGTGCGCATGCAACTGTATTTGCATTCATTGACATTATTGGCAGGAGTTCGGAATCCGCATAGCAATAGTACGGATTCGGATTCTGTAAATGGTCACTCCACATAGACCCCAGCTTCTCCTCTGTGACCATGTTGTTGTTTGCTGTTTTGTGGCCCATTTTTTAAAGGATTTTTTTGTTAAACTTATTCATCCGCTCGCTGGAAACGGGAAGATGACAAGAGGCTCATCATCCCGGGGATAACTAGATTGTTCGTGGGTGCTTATCCATCCGGATTATTTCGCTTCGATAGTGGGAGGAAATTCCGGGGCGATAAATTATACACCCACGGTGTCTATTTTGCTGTTTTTCCTTTTTGCTGCATTTCATTTTTCGTTTTTCATTGCCACGCAGAAATGATTTTGTGTTACTAGTAGGGAAGCACCAGTGCACAGGACATTTTATTGTCACAGTGTCCGCAGGCGCTTTTTGTGGGCAGGACACAACGCAAATTTAGTAGTTTAATCGACCGCGACAATGATGATATGCGCGCTTGTTCCTATTGTTGCACGCTGCCGGTCATCCGTGATTGGTTAAATGGGATACTGTAAAATGGATGAAACATAAAAATGAGGATAATAGCGTAGTGTAGTGTAGTTAAATTGATAGCGAATTCTCCATTTCCGGATAGAGTAGATTAAACGTTACGGCTTTGAGTGCAGGAGCGCGGAGGAAGGTGTCTGCGCCGGGACAGAACCGCGAACCACATGAAAGAGATGTGGAATACTGGGTTTGAATTTTATTAAACGATTCAGGAAATCTGGATTGTAGACCACTTTTTGTACTATTCACTGCAACTCTTCCCACTACCACTACAACTACTACTCACCTATAGATGTCGAGCGCACGGTTTCGAAAATGGATTCGAATGAAGGTGCACACTGGGGCTAGAGATATAGCGAGAGTGGAAAAGCCCCGAAGCGTATAATCGATTGGTAAAGGGCTTTTTATACAAAAGGGGCGGATGGAAAATCCTATTACTAAACTATTAAACACAAGCATAGAACAAAGGCAGACGGAAAGTTGAGCGCAATTCTGTAAAATGTCACTGCATGTAGCAAAAAATCGGAAAAGCGAGAGGAAAACGAGTCATATAATGGAATCGCGCAATGGGTAAAGCCAAACTCCCGGTTTAATGTCGCACGTTAGTTAGGAAATTGTAAAGAATGGGCACGGAAAGCTCATACTGGAGGGAAGAAGGTCAGTTGCGGGAGTTTCAGATTTAATCGCAAATGTTACTCGTTCGTTGGAGCGGACGAAGCGGATGGCGTGTGTTTCATTGGTTTTTCGGTTACAGTATATTAAAGTCGACAAATATATATATATACACACATATGAAAGCGCGTGTATGGGAAAAAGTCTTCAGAGTACGTGTTGCAAAATTCAAACTATTGTGAAAGGAAGGTAAAGGACAGCGATTCTGCTGAAACAGCAAGAAAGTGTACCGTGTTTAGACAATTCAATAATTTTTATGTCATATTTAGGATGCCAAATAAACATCATCAAACGGAGCAATGTGTGTTTTCGTTTTTATTATACCTTTACTTACACACACTCCCCTTAGGCAGTCCATTTCAAGCATCGAGTGTCCTGATGCGTTCCCAAACAACGCACACAGCAGTACCTCGTGCCACAGGCCGTGCACGTGTAGCTAGACGGGAATCCACAAACCGCACAAAAGTGTCGCTCCGGCAGTCGGGAAGGTGGTGCAGCGGCACTGAAATAGTTCGGCGGATCCGGTCGCTGCTGTCGCTCTTCGTCCAGCAGCTGGGGAAACGTTTTGCGATACTTTGCCCGATAATATTCAGCCCCCTTTGTGCGCCGGTTTTTCTTCTTGCTTGGTCCACTGCCGTCCAGATTGTCGCTGAATTTGGGCACTTTTTTCGACATTACCAAGTCCGCGTGTGGATCCTCGTGGAAGTTGTCCTGTTCCAGTGCTTCCAGCGCTTTCCTTGCACGGCGTTGACGGGCCGCATCGTCCAGGGTACGCTTTTTGTCCGCCTCCCGGATGCGTCCCGATTCGCGTCCTGCCATTGGTGGTGTGAGGTTATATTGTTCTTTCTATGAGGAGAGTGTGCAATCGATTGGAAGACGTTTTGTTTAAGCTTCTTTCTCGTGCAGTGGGAAACTGATGCGGTCCATCAAATCGTCTACGCGCGCTTGTAGAACTTCGACGATTTCGACCGAAATGAAAAGATGCTTCTCGTCCAGATCTTGAATAATGAACTTTTTGCCGAGTGATTGCGTTTCGTCCAGATGGAGTAGGAACTGTTTCATAGCCGGGTCACTGTGGAAGGAAAGGAATAGAGACGTTGAGAAGACGAACTACGAGACAACGGAAAACGTAAGAGATGATATTCACCATTCAACGAGCACGCCTTTCATAACATTCACCATTGCTTAGTATGTTGATTTGATTGAGCGTCGAATGCACAAAAAATTATTTGCGGAAAGGTGGTAGTATCGCAAATTCTATCGCACCGCCAGCATTGTAAACAAAACGCTCACGCAAATGTGTTGAAAGAAACAAACGCCAAGACGGAAATGTTGAGAAAACCAGGCAAGCTCATGCAACACGGCGGTCGCCATATTGGATTAGATTATTTTTGATATTTTATGCATTCTTGTTCTGTTCATATTCTGGATTCGAAACAACTCGTTCAAATGTTTTAAAATCTTTTATCAGTTATCTTTGGGTTTCTTGGCATGAAATGCAAAATACAATAATTAGTTCACTGTTTCATTACCATTCGGCGCTCAACTGTCAAAATGCGCTGTAGCTGACCCAACCTCTCACCCACAGTCAATCGGCATATCTGACATCCGCGCAAAACGGGCCATCAAAATTATTCTCACTCGATTCTCTCGCGGGTTGGTTAGGTAACAATAAAATTTCACACGATCTCGCTCCGCAGTCGGAACCGTGCTGCAACTGTTCCGCTAACTCAATCCCTTTTCCATTCAACAGTTCATCTTCCAGCTGAGAAGGCTGAAGATTCCGGATACTTCCGACCGTCTGTCCGTCTGCTGGTGGCCTTCCGAACAACATACCGACGCACTAGCATCGCGCGAATATTCCCCAGTTTTAGTGTCTCGAAATAAACTAGTGGTACAACGATGGTGCAGTACTCCCGTCTGCTGAACGTTCAGGTACGGTACAAAGGATACGCAAAGGACACACACTTTTGGAGTGCCTATTTTCCAATCCTTACGCACGCTGCAAAAGCTACTCAGTTTGGTCAAGTGTATGTGCATGTGTGCGTGTGTAGGTGCGCGATTGCGAAAAGTAGAACATAGGCCCTCAAGAAAATCGTCCCCTTCATCGAGTGGGCTGGTTAGATAATCGATCCGACTAAGAGAAAATTCGAGCTGCTCTTTTCATAGCCTTCTTCCTATGCGCTCTTCCCGCTGGGTTTGCCTACGGTAGGAAGGGTTGTGTGAATTTGTGTGTCACGTTGTATGAAAACGTGTGTAAAAACGGTTTCCACGAATTTTAAATACCGTCGCGTTGGAACTGCCATTAAACCGCCATTCGTTCCTCTCTCATTCATTTTCCCACCACCCCCTTGGTTGATCGGTGCGGGTGTTTTTACGTTATCTTGGTTGGTCCAGTTTGGCAAAGGCTTAAGTGATTCCAGATAACGCAGAACTATACAGTAGGTCTTGATGCTGTTACTTTTCTTCTTCTTGGACTAGGTGTAGAGGCGGGTGACACTAGATGACGTTTCTTCTTGGAATCAAATGATAAGAAGAAACGTAGAGCCGGCCTCCGCACCGCAAAACACGGCGAATCAATGAATGTGGCGTATTTTGGGTACCATTTCAAGGCCATCGGGTCCTTGGGAAATGTCACTCGGAGGTAGAGAATTGCAACCGGTTTTCCCAGAAGCCGAGGAGGCAGTGTTTCGTGCGATTGACGGGTTGTTATTTACGTTGCTTTATAAGTTACGGAACGAATCCCCAAATCTTGCTTTGCCAGCTGAGGCCACTGCCCAACTGCTTTCATTGGTACATATCACGTGTCGGGCGATGATCAAAGTCTCTCCCACACTGCCTATCTCGCGCCTGTAGGGTGTATTTTCTATTTTTGTTTACCTTTCCACCTCAGCCCGCTCGTGAGGAAGGCACTTGTCTTCCTTCTTTCCCGGTGAATGTTTGCAATTTGCATCGATCACGTATTCCGCTTCTTCTGGATGTTTCTTCATACCGGTTTGCTTCTTCCACCCGTGCCGGACAATCAAGACGATCGTGCTAAACAGATCGAACACATCCGGCGAGACCGAAGAAGTGTGTTTGTTTTCGAGTAGCATCGAAATGCTGATTATGCTTATCAACATCAAATGTCTACATTTGTTTTGTTTTGCGTTTCTATGCAATTCTTGGCTATAATGTATAGAATCTCATGCAATTCCCCGCATATTGCTCTAAATAATTAATGATCTTTACCCTGCTGCTTCTTCGACAGGCCCGCAAGGTTGCCCGGTACGCCGTTGATCTGCAGGAGCGCCAGTTCCATGCATCATGTGCCGCCGCATCGAAGGTCGCTCTGTCCAAGTTCGACCAGAACGTGTACCTGCCGTACGAGAAACTGCAGAAAAACCTGGAGGTGGTGAAGAAGCGTCTTGGACGTCCGCTAACCCTCAGCGAGAAGGTGCTATACTCGCATCTGGATGATCCGGCCAACCAGGACATTCAGCGTGGCGTTTCGTACCTGCGCCTGCGACCGGATCGTGTTGCTATGCAGGATGCTACCGCTCAGATGGCCATGTTGCAGTTCATCTCGTCTGGACTGAAGCGTGTCGCTGTCCCGTCGACCATTCACTGCGATCACTTGATCGAGGCCCAGATCGGCGGCGAGAAGGATTTAGCCCGCGCGAAGGACATCAACGCGGAGGTGTACAAGTTCCTGTCGACGGCCGGTGCCAAGTACGGTGTCGGTTTCTGGAAACCTGGTTCCGGTATCATCCATCAGATCATTCTGGAGAACTATGCGTTCCCGGGACTGCTGATGATTGGTACTGATTCGCACACCCCGAACGGTGGTGGTCTGGGTGGCCTCTGCATCGGTGTGGGTGGTGCCGATGCGGTCGACGTAATGGCCAACATCCCGTGGGAACTGAAGTGCCCGAATGTGATCGGTGTGAACCTGACAGGTAAGATTAGCGGCTGGACTTCGCCGAAGGATGTTATCCTGAAGGTAGCCGACATTCTGACCGTGAAGGGCGGTACTGGAGCGATCGTGGAGTATATGGGCAAGGGTGTGGATTCGATCTCGTGTACTGGTATGGCGACGATCTGTAACATGGGTGCGGAAATCGGTGCCACAACCTCGGTCTTCCCGTTCAACAAGCGTATGGCCGATTATCTGGCGTCGACCGGTCGATCGGCGATTGCTGCTGAAGCCACCAAATACCAGGGAAGCGTGCTGACGGCGGACTCGGGCGCCAAGTATGATCAGGTGATCGAAATCAACCTGGACAAACTGGAACCGCATATCAACGGACCGTTCACGCCTGATCTGGCCCATCCGATCAGCAAGCTGGGAGCGAACGCGAAGAAGAACGGATACCCTATGGACATCCGTGTCGGCCTGATTGGTTCGTGCACGAACTCGTCGTACGAGGATATGGGTCGTTGCGCTTCCATCGCCAAAAACGCCATGAAGCACGGTTTGAAATCGAAGATTCCGTTCAACGTGACCCCTGGATCAGAGCAGATCCGTGCTACGATTGAGCGCGACGGAATTGCGAAGACGTTCAAGGAATTTGGCGGCACTGTGCTGGCCAACGCTTGCGGGCCCTGCATCGGTCAGTGGGATCGTAAGGACGTGAAGAAGGGTGAGAAGAACACGATTGTCACGTCGTACAATCGTAACTTCACCGGACGTAACGATGCCAACCCGGCGACGCACTGCTTCGTCACGAGGTTAGTACGAGGTAAGCAGAAATAGTGTTTCGTGATCGCTCATTTCCTGTGTGTTTCGTTTCCAATAGCCCCGAACTGGTGACGGCTTTGTCGATTGCTGGTACGCTGAACTTTAATCCACTGACCGACGAGCTGACCGGTGCCGATGGCAAGAAGTTCAAGCTGGATTCGCCGTACGGCGATGAGCTGCCCCAGAAGGGATTCGATCCCGGCATGGACACCTACGAAGCACCCCCATCGGTAAGTAGAGAGGCACGCGCTCTATAAAATGCCACGTGATTGTGCTGTCCAAAGTCCTTACGGGTTTCCCTCCTCATACCCGTCAATTTTAATCGGGTGGCAGGAGGGGTAGAAGCGTAATTCTTATCTTATCAGTTACTGTCGGCTTAACTCATAGCGGCATGTGCCGAATCGGCGCGCCGATACTAACATGCGCCCTGGAATGGAAAAGTATTGTATGGGTCAAGGTTGTAATCGCATTTCGTTTCTTTCCCTAAGGATGGTACCAGCGTAAAGGTCGATGTCGACCCTAAGAGTCAGCGTTTGCAGCTGCTCGAACCGTTTGACACCTGGAACGGTAAGGATCTTACCGAAATGACTGTCCTGATCAAGGTTAAGGGCAAGTGCACTACCGATCACATCTCGGCTGCCGGTCCGTGGCTAAAATACCGTGGCCATTTGGACAACATCTCGAACAACATGTTCATTGGGTATGTTTTGTCGCGCGATGTTTGGATGAAAATTGGAGAGGGGTTTTAACTTGCAAATTCTTTTTCAGTGCCACCAACATCGAAAACAACGAAATGAACAAGATCAAGAACCAGGTGACGGGCGAATGGGCCGGTGTACCGGATGTGGCTCGCTTCTACAAAGCCAAGGGTATCAAGTGGGTCGCTGTTGGCGATGAGAATTACGGCGAGGGCTCGTCCCGCGAACATGCCGCTCTGGAGCCGCGCCATCTGGGTGGACGTGCCATCATCACCAAGTCCTTCGCCCGTATCCACGAAACGAACCTTAAAAAGCAGGGCATGCTGCCGCTGACGTTTGCTAACCCCGCCGATTACGATAAGGTAAGGAAGGGCGAATGCAATGTGATATGCGTGCGACAAGTGGCTAACATGCTGCTTCTAATTTTCCATCCCACAGGTCCAGCCGCACTCGAAGATCTCCATCCTGGGTCTGAACAATTTTGCTCCGGGCAAGCAGCTGGACTGCGAGATCAAGACCGACGGCAAGGTAGAAAAGATTAAGCTGAACCACTCGTTCAACGCGCAGCAGATCGAATGGTTCAAGGCGGGAAGTGCTCTGAACCGCATGAAGCAGATCGCCGCCAATCAGTAAGGTGTGGTGCAATATGGTACTTGTCCCCCAGTACACACCTTCCCGTCAGTCTCAGTCATCTTTCTCGTTACGGCCGATCATCACCATCAACAAGTCACCAGTCCACCTGACTAGATTCGGTGGCGAGCGGTAAACCAAGTCACGACAACTATTGTTTGGTTCCACAATCAGCGAGAGTCAGCAAGGGCTTGTTCGGGCTCGTGTCTCGTGCTGGAGAGACCGTTTTGTGTGTGTGATTGTTTATGAATGGATTAAAGCCTGTTGTCTGGCGTCGTGCAGCTTCGGTTTGCCAGCGTTGTAAATAGAGCGTAATGATGATCCCAACACGAGGCGTAAATGCCCAACTCCGATAGTCATCCATCGATGATCCGCCGTGATCCGGTGTCTGCTACTTGTATCTTCGAACCCCTGTAGAGATAATTATTACCTCAAAAAAGATGTTTAGACACTTACAACAAATTACCTAAGACATTGGATGATGGTTTGCCGTCAGACTTAAGTACCACAATGAATGCAAACTTAACGTTTAGATGAAGAAAGTAAGTGCGCGTTTGTCGGTAAATTGTTTGTGTGAGTTTCTGACTGACACGAGCGAGCGTTATTAGCATGTATCTCACAACTTAAACCCCGGATGAAGAAGGATAGTAAACTTCGTCTGTTTTAGTCAGCTTTCGTTTGCTTTCTCTTGGTGCAGCATATTGAGCAACAACAGCAGCAGATCAATCGATCGTGTCATTTCTTTTGATTTTATTTTCAAGATTCTCTAGACAATAATTACGAAAGCATGCAGTTTTGAGTAAATAAAAGCGATTATAATCAAATGTGAAGCCGCTCTTCATTGAAAAGTGAAAGAAACAGTCTAATGTTACCGGTCAGAACGATTTTGGTTTCAGAAATCATATATCAGGGTATATGACGACAAACCATGAAAGTTCAAGTTCAAATGAACGACACTGGAGGTGGTTTAGTGTCACAATGACATTGGTATGATTTGGAAATAATGTCGTATGTGCAAAATCGCCCCGCGTTGTGAACGAATTAAAGTGTAAAACTGTTCCTTGCAGAGTCAACGCTATGCTCAAGGTGAACGTGTAAAAAAGAAAGGCATTTTTGATGTTACAGGAACGGGTTTTTATTCGTACGATGGGATGGAGTGAGTCACGCCGACTCAACGAGTGAAAAGAGTATCGCGAAGATTGTTACACATTACAGTTGATTGGTTTTGTTGATTTCTGATTCCATGTATCACCCTTTGTAGCATTTTTTTACGTAGCCCTCTTGCCTTTTTCGTTTTTTAGACCAGAACACGGTTATAACAAGTAACGTAACACAATTTGGTATATTTGGCTGTGGTTCATGCTGTCTGAACGTGTATGATCGATCCTTTTGAAATCCTGCTCTGCTTCACTGCTGCGACAACTTAACCGAAGAATCCTCCGAAGCCACCGGGATAACCATGGCCGTATCCTCCATGACCGTATCCACCATAGCCTCCGTAGCCGTGTCCGCCATATCCGAAGCCATGACCGTGACCGAATCCACCGTAGCCACCATATCCACCGTATTTATGTCCACCGTACAATCCGTAGCCTCCACCGTAGCCTGGATATCCGTGTCCATATCCTCCATATCCGCCGCCGAAGCCCGGATATCCACCGCCGTATCCTCCGTATCCACCACCGAAGCCGGGATATCCGTGGCGCTTCGTACGATCGGCACTCGTTTCCTCCGCCGACACGAGGCAGCAAAGCACCGCCAGCACCACAACACACAGCACGACCTGGACCTTCATTCTCGGCACGTGTTCACTTCGCGTTCACTGGTCAGAAGAGAAGAGTTTGTCACACCTGTTTCTCTGTCACGAGACGATCGCTGGATAACGTGCTTCGTTCGGGTGCAAGATCTTTTTATACGTTGGTGCCGCGCGTGCCTGGCCCAAGAAAATTTGGACTGTTTTTGTCGTGCAGTGGTAGAGAAGGGATAAAACGGCCTGTGCCGTGTAGTGTAGTGGACGCTGTCATCTCGGCGGAAACCGACTCGCGAAACAATTCGCCGTCTGCAAGGTCGCAGCCACCGGGTCGTCGTCGTCGTCGTCGTCGTTGTTGTTGCCGTTTGGGGGCAGGGAAAGACAACAGCTCCCAGGGCCGTCCGATCTTAATGGTGGGAAAGACCGTACCCACACATTAACAGCGCTGGACGGGTGGTAGCATGAGTTACAAATTTACCCCAAAAATCCACCCACTTTCGGGGATGGCGCAACGATCATGCCAGCCCTTTTTGTCGAAGGGAAACAGCACGCCAGCCAGCACGATAGTGGGTCAGTGCGATCGTGTGATAGTGTCGATCGCGACGCGTTTTGAGGGTGCGATTTGTTTATCTGTTTGCGAGGCGCGTTGCTTCATTTGGTGTTTTTATTTCCAATTTTCAATTCGTAAGGTTCTCGGTGGGCTTGGTTCATTGTTTATTTCGGCTTTATCTGCGACAGGGAGTCGTTTCCGCAATTGCGAGCTTTAAAAAACTAAATTTTAGCTTGATGTAACGGATACGCTTGAATTTGTGCATGACATTGGAGACTACAAAGGGAGAATTGATCTGAACGTGAAGACAAACCAACCAACCAAAACCAAGACGTGTACTTTATTGTAACAACCATAAAACCGGCTTCTTCGTAGGACAGCAGGCCTACATAAAGAGCATAAAGGACAAACGCACACAAAAGCACACTTTCACACGTGAAATGCATAGGCTCAGCTGCACCCCGGAACATGCTCACCACTCAGAACGCAAAGTTAATCGATAATCCATTCTTTTTCTTCCTTTCCCTTCGTTCCTCACTCATCTCCATCGATTCGGCCTCCCCCCTTCGTCCACTGCCATCGTCCCGCCGACTGCGACTGCTTCCTTCCGGACACACGATTGTGCCGATCGGCGTGTCCAGCGTGACGTTGGGCGAGTTGAAATTTAGCTGTGGTCCACCGACGTCCACCCCGACACCGATCGTCTTCAGTATGCCGCCAATGTCTAGGTTCCGTTTGGCCCGGTGGAGGTCGTTGGGGTTCATCTCGGCAGTGTCCTTGCCACTGGGCGAGGGAATCACCGCGATCTGAGACAGTGGCGGCGTGGGAATCGCATATCCGGTGATCGGCAGACACAGGCAAAGCGCACTCAGAACTACACCGGGAAGCATGATGATGTCTTGTCTACACTAGACGAGAGCTAGATTTGACCGGCAAAGCTGCAATGCGAAATGGTTTTCTTATCCAACGCTTGGTTCCGATAAGCCGATTTTAATTGTGCCTAAAATGGTTTGTTTGTTTTTTCGCGGCTAAACGATCAACGTTCCAGTCAATTAAAGCTAATTTTTGTTTCGGCATCATAATTGGGTAGTCGAATAATCATCACACCCAGTAAATGGAACACATTTCAAGCTGTGTGGCCTTCTTCTTGGGAATCAAATAATGCAGTGACATCAAGATTCGATTAAAGTTGAAATAACTCTTCCCCTCGTGGAGGTCTTAAGCGATGGGTGTAAAATCCCAACATGTAAATTAAAAATTACGCCTCCCCCCTCTCGCCATTCCGATGCCATTGATCTTGACAATGGCTAGAGTCGCATGGAAGCTGCCCAGTTCCTTCTGTGTGCGAGGTCACCGCCCCTTTATGAATGGAGTGGTATCTAAAGTCTGTTATGCGTTGACTCATTCACAATTCGCCAAAGAAGCGCGGTGTGTGTTTACGGCATTCGTCTGAGCTTTGAGGACACCTTGAACGTGTTTAACACGTGTTAGGCAATACTGCTATTAGGAAACTGTTCGGAACGAACGAACAAAGTGTTTGGCATAGAGTCACCCTGTGAAGAGTAGTGAGATACATCATGTGAGATGAGATGATTCGCTCACCAGCCACTATCAGTCATGATCGTACGGGTGAGATGAGTTTTTGTTTGTTTGCATGATCGTTCATATCACGACATTAGTTCGTTTCTAGCTCCCGTGTGTGTAGCAGTAACAGAGCAGCAATCGAGCCAGTTTGTGTGTCGGATTTATTTTGCAGCCCAACTTTTCAACACGGATTAATTACTCATTTCAACCTTGCATGCGATCAGGGTGTCGGGTTGTTAAAATATGTTTATTGACCTTGAATAGTTCGTTTTAGAATACTGATGTCACCAAGAAGCAATGCAGCAGCATAAATTCGCTCGATGGTCGCTCATCAACCGATAAGATTTGGAGCAATTACCTCCAGGTCAATCTTGAAGCAGCTTTCGCCCTGTAAAATTGCAAAAAAAAAAAATGTATGTCTGGCTCTTCCCGTCAAACTTGGTCAACAAAACGCATGGTACCTTATCATGCTTCACCAGCACATCGATAATCGATCGACCCTGTGCCACCAGCAGATGTTGCTTATACTTTTCCAAGCTGTACGTTTGACTCTCATCCGTACGAACTTCACTCGCGGCGACTGGGCAATGGTCCGGTACACCGAACATGGTGATAATTTCCGCTGCTTCCTTGTTGTCGGACGCCTCCTCCAGATTCGCACAAATATCGACATTTTCCTTCAGCACGGGTAGTCCGTTCTTAGTGATTGTCACTTCCATCTGAATTTAGGAAAAATTGATCCAAAAATCGATTCGCTCGATAGCCTCACCGGAGCTTACCTCAGCCGTCTTGAAGCCGACGGTACGTGCCGTAGCTTTAGACATCACTGTGCAGTCCTCCATCAGCGTGACGGTTGACTTAGGATCGATGGTAACGATCTGTCCCTCCCCGGCACAGTTTTCGATGCTATGGATGACCATCTGATAGCCACCATTCTGTAAAGTAGCAACAGAAAAGCGTTAAAGATGCAAAATGTATGAAACGAGCTATCTTTCTTACACAAGCTTTCGCTCTTCTTGCGTGGCACAGGATGACAAGCCCAAGGAACACAACGACACGCCACGACGGATTCATCTTTCCCGCTAGAAACTGTCTCAATACTTCACACTAGAGCTAATGAGCCGTGCAACCGTTTTATATTTATATTGAAATGCACCAACGCTCCTGCGTGTCGATGCAAAATTTCATTCGTGGGTACATTTCCGGTGCAATTAAGTGCATTGTTGCTTATCCGATACTGTTGGGTGTTGTAATATTGTTGGCTCACCCAGTGGAGAAGTATGTCCAGGAAGTGAAGAGAGTTTTTGTGTTATACAGAATTTCTTCGATAGTGTTGTTTTGTCGAGTCTAATCATCATCACATCGTGTACGTCTCTCAATACTTGTCTGGGAACGCCGCGTGGTATGCTTGTAAAGCGGATCAATGACTTATTAATTACGCAATGTGCTCTATTTGTATTAGTGTGGCATTTTACGTGTAATGAATAGTCATCATTAATTGCTTTAATTTCTGTTTGATCACTATATTATCGCAGTTCTCAAAGTATGAGAATTAAAAGAATTGTTTCATTTTTAGACAAGCGTTTTATGTCAAATTGACTTTAAATTTATTACACTTTTGTCGTTGCCTCATTTTGCAATTTCGACCTCCATTTTGATGCAGGTTTTGCCCTGTAATGATAGCAAAAAAATCAATCGAAACACCCATTACAACACACTCAACTGTCTCTTCACCTACCGTATCGTGATCCAGATTGACCTCGATCCCCAGCGTGCCTTTCATAATGCCCATCATCTTCTTGAAGCGCTCCATCGGGAGCTTTTTCGACGGATCGGCACAAAAATCATTCTAAAAAGGGAAAACGTTGCAAATAAATTTCCGTCCCACAAAATGCAATCGACAAGCCTTACATCGCTCTGAGGACACACGCCACCGGGCAGGGAATCGATAAACGGAATCTTTTTCCCCATTTTACAAGCGTCTATCTGTTTCTTAAACATTTCTTTACCATTTTTGGATACGCTGACCGTGCCGGCTGCCGTGTTGAATGCCTTCAGATTAACGCATCCCTTCAAACTGAGCGAACAGTCGTCCTGCAAGGTGACGGCGGTGTCCTCGCTGAGTGTGATAATGCCGTCCGCTCCAGCACAGTTCTCCACCTTGTTCACTTTAATGGAGAAGCCATCTTTCTGCAACAAAGGAGTTAACACAATGAAGCTGGGATAGAACGGGAAGAATATGGGTTTTAGTACGTACGCATGCCAGGACACTGTGCGCAGTCGTGCAAACGATGACCAGCGCATAGAAATATACTTTCGAGGACACCATGCTGTGGCACATTGGCTTGTTTGGAAAGTAGTTTAAGCTTTGGTGGAAAGTGTGCTTTGGTCATAGGGTTATATACATCCATGCCACAGGAAGTAAAGCTAGTCTTGCTATGGTTTGAAATCCAAACCAATAATTACCAACACCGATCGCGTCGATCGGGGTGTAAAAATTCTAGCCATAAATCAGTAGATTGCATTAAAGTGTGTTTCCTCCCTGTTATTTTCGAATCTCTAGGTTCGGCCCTTTTACAAAGGACCGTTTTGTTATTCTAGATTCATTGCATTAGTAATTGAAGTCATGATCAGTTTAGGGGTTCCGTTTGCAAAACAATCAGACAAAATGTTTACCAAAGGTATTAGTACGCTGAGCTTATAGTGCTTGATAAATACAGTGTAATCATTTCGGGTGCAGAATAAACCTACCAGTAATATGTACGTTACTGTATGTCTACACTAGCTCAATCCGGTACGACGAACCTGAGCTAATCGGTTCCCGCAAGAGCCATCGTCGAGACCTTCGAACCTTCAAGTCCCATAAAATTTTGACAGAAGTTCGAATTTTGAAAGAAGTTCGTAGCTCAGTTGAGTGTAGACACGCAGTTATATTGCCATAAAAACTTAAGAAAAATTATCTTAATATTAGAAAGTAAACTGAAAACAAGACATCACCTACTAGTTCCTTGCAAAAGTCTACAACACTTTAACATATCTTTATTAATAAAACAAAACAAAACATTTGGATCGTAGCAGGCATCTCCAGTAGTTGACACGCGCGTTCCCAGCATCAAGCGAATGTCATTCCGGCGATTTTACTTTGTAATATCGAAACGTATCTTGAAACAACTTTTACCCTGCAAGTGAAATGGAAATAGGACCTTAATTATTACGTGGTTTCGAGGCGAGTTTTCCAATCACGTACCGAGTCGTGCTGTACGGCCACATCCACTGCGATTGCTCCTCGAGCAAGAGGAAGATATTGCTTAAATCGGTTGATGTTAACCACCTGACTGGGTTCGGTACAGATTTGACCCTGCGAAAAAAACAGCGGAAAGTATACAAAAAGCTCTCAGGCACTAGTGAAACCATCATCCTTACCGCTTCGATAGGACATTTCTCGGGCACACCCAAGCCCCTCAGTAGCTCGGCAATGTTTTCCGTGCGCCGTGGACGTGACGCTTGATCGCAGATGTCCGTCGAGCCCTGCATCACCTGTACACCGTCCTTCGAGATGGTGTACTTTGCATTTCCCGTCTTGAAGTCCTTAAACCGCACACAACCGCGCGTTTTGATGTCGCAGTTCTTCGTGAGCACCACGGAGAAGTTCTGGTCGGCAGTAATGATCGCATCTGTTCCGGCACAGTTCTCAATCTTTTTCACCCGTATCTTGTAGCCACCGTTCTGAAGGGCAACGAAATCGAAGGTAATTCATAGCAAATCATTGGCGTGATGATGAATAATGATCCCTCTCCAATCACACGGCTTCGAGTGCATCGTATCCATGGAAATGACAAAATATATACCTACACAAGCCATGGCGACTCCAAGCAGACCGGTCCAGAAGAGAATTACCGCAATTCGCACACCAACGCCGTTGGCGGATATCAAGTGCGATCCCGTGCGACACTCTCTGGATGCCATTTTGTAAATAGTGTACGTTGTTTGACGCTAGAACACAGAAATCGATTACACGTGTGAATCGCGATCAACACACCGGAAAACATATGCCACTAGCCCTCACTTGTGATGCGCCTATCAACTGATCGATAAAACACACTGAACTACATCCACGCGATACGCGAACAGCTTTGTGCCGTGTCAGTGGCAAGCGTGTCAAACGGATTCTCACTCGCTGTTCGAACGGCAGTGTTTATTTATGAACGAAAATCGAACCACGGATCCATCTCTCTGTGAGAATCGTGAGTCGCTGGTAGTACACGTACAGTGCACTAACACACAAACCCCGAAATGCCGGTTTAGAAGAGGCAAAGTTCTAACGTTCTGATGCACGGGGAAGACCACACCTGACTAATGCTTGCCTATCGGGTTGGTAGATTAGAGCGCATGAAGCTGGAGTTGTGACGGAGATGCGAGACACACAATGCGCAAATCAAGATAGGTATGATCAATTAAAACTGAATTATTTACCAGTGTAGAGACAGGTACTGGTAGTGAGCTGATCCAATCCCCCATGGAGGCTTTGTTATAGAACCGGTGGACTGTTATGCTTGGAGTGGCTCATAGGAAATTGCAAACTGGAAACTCCATGCGCCTCATGATACATAGGAGCTTTTCCCCTAAACCGGAGATGTTCACGATTTTCCAGAAAAATCTCTATTTTTCGCTTCATCAAACAATCCTTTCCAACAGCAATAGTAAGCATTCCGTAGGCACAACTTCTATGGGACATTTGTCAGGCATCGATGAGTTTTGATCACACACTCGCCATAGTTTGAAATGCAGCTACTCTTAGCCGACGACGGGGTGTTGGAGACGCTAGGAGACGCTAGGTGACGTTCGCGACGAACTGTGGCCGTAAAGTAAATATTCCACTCATTATAATACTACCAGCCACCCCGTCGACGTGAGACTAATTCCTGTGAGTCGTGGTTCGATCGACCATCGATTGGTCGTTACTTTCCGGTTATTAGTCGCATCCATACACGTGATCCATACAGCATCGGCCGTTGTCGTTGGTGAACGTAGAATGGCGGACGTCAACAATACCAGGCGCTAAGGTGCTTGGTAATTGTGGAGAGATTAGTTTCCTGTGTTCGGGGAAAGGTCAGCAAAGTGGCATCGGGAATGAGCTTTAAGTAGATGGAGTGTGTGAACTGGTTCTATTACTGGGTATCGGGGAGGTCATGATCGGGAAGGGTTGTTCACGATAGCTGGAATACTATGTAACTGGGGACTTCCCTTTTGGGCTTGTTGGTTGTGAAAATCTCTTCCCCATAAGAATCTTTAGTGTTCATTTGTTATGGAAATTAGGCGGACTAGTTCTTGGAGATATCATAGATACATGATATTGTTCTAATTGGATAAGTTTTTAAGAAGTGATAATTTTTGTATCTCGTTTATTTCAAAACGATCGATCGAACTGCGGCATCGTAAATTACCGAGCTTTAATGAAAGGAATGCGTATTTTTTAACGTTTTTTCTGGTTAGTGCTTTGTTCCTGGTAAAACAATATTCCATGTTGTATAAGCTGGAACGCGCTACAGATAGAGAAAAATGTTAAAATTCAAAAGCAATATGATCCAGAGAGGAAAACGAGCCGACGAGAGAAAAACGAGCCGACGAGAGAAAAACGAGCCGACGAGAGGAAAACGAGTTGTTGCTGCATGCAAGTTGTGTACAAGTGAGCAAAGTGAATGTGCTTAAATATTTCATAACCTTGAATTTCCGCTGAAACTTTTCAAGAAACCGTTACAATAGCACATGCATGGCGCGAAAAACTAAAGTATTGACATTTTTGTAGCATTTATAAATTTTTGCACGATGCCGTGAAGGTATTTGCATTAAAGAATGCTTTGCATGCATACTTTACCAGCAAAAATACATGAGGCAAAATATTTAATGAGCACGCCGAGTAAATTCCTTCATTCTAACGGTATGGTAGGATGTGTCCGAATTAACTAGTTACCAATTACCATGGACCAGCAATCCAAAACTAATTAGTTTTGTTTTCAAACAACACAAATACGAAAACCACACAGTAAACCACGTGGACCATACAGCATACCGGCAAATGGAACTGCTATGAAACAGTTCAAGAGATTACTCTCTCTCTCTTTCTTTCTCTCTCTCTCTCTCTCTCTCTCTCTCTCTCTCTTTCTTTTCAAAAATTATAAACATCTTTTCTCAATTAACTTGCTCTTTTATTGCTTTATTGCTCTTTTATTGCAAAAAATGAATTTTAAAATGTATAGTACAACCCATACTATTCACGCAATTAATTATGCTGTATGGTAAGGGTACTAGGCAAAATGTTCAAATTTTAACTCACAAAAAAACCAAAATAATTTAAAAAACATAAATAAACACATAAACAATCGCAACGTCAAAAAGAGAGCTACGCAAACACAGAGAGCCCGAAACGTGCGGATGCTGAGAGAAACGTCACTTCGACACGATCTTTCTCCTTTCCGAACGATCAGTTTAGTTCGGGATGCGCAACCGTGCGGTTCGGAAAGGCTGATTGTTCTCCGCGTCAAGTCGCGTGTGAAGCAGATAATAACTTGTGCTGATACAGTATTAGTTGAACTGTTTGAAGCAGTATACAGGAAGAAAACAACAGTCTGAAGTAGTTATTACACTACGCATTTGAAAACATTTACCAACGATGGTGCGCGAGGGACTCCCTAAGCCGTTGACTTTCGCGTGCATCCTGAGCCGGCAATTGCGGACCGGTGTTCGTTCGACTGGAGCTTAAAATAGCCAAATCCGCGAGTGCACCAAACCGAATCCGCACATCAGACGACGTGGGCAAAGCAACGCCGTTCTGTCACCGGCGGTGCGTGTGCAAGTAGTGCGTGTGTCTGGGGCACAGAAACACAGGGAAACTCAATGCCCGCCGAGCCATAAGAAGTGGCGTGTTTGTCTTCGCGGATCTGGCGATAAGATACGGGGTGTGAGAGAATGATCGAGGAAGCTAGCCGGTGGGTGGAGGGCACCTGTCAAGCAGATCGGAGTGCGTGAGAAATTATCGATCAGCAGTGCATCGCACGATCAAAGTGCATTCAAAGTGAAAGAGTGTAAAGCGATCGGCATCTTGGCTAGTGAGGAAAAGTGCGATCACGCGTCCGCCGTAATTGTTGCAACACTTGCAAAGGTCAGTGCGTTCAATGTGTCGGTGTTTGTCGTGTTAAAAAGCGTGCGAATAAAGTGGTTAAATAAGAGAAAATATTGTACCGGATTGGTGTCATAATTTAAATGTCCTTTAAGTGCCGTGAGTGTCCGCGTGTGTGGTGTACGAAGAGCCGAAATTGTGCAGAGTGAGCACAGAAAAAAAAAACACAAGAAAAGGGTTGTGGATATTTTAGCAAAGAAGCCGTCCAGCCAAACCGTGCTGCTGTCTTCCTCCACTTGCAAACGTGTCTGAGAAAGAAAGTAATTATAGACGCCCTTATCAATGCAATGCCATTTTTCATCGCGCCTTCCACATCGTGGTTGCAGCCATCGTGGCCAGTGCAAAAACCAGCACCACGGAACGCTCTCGATGACGAAGACGGTGATGATGACGATGGCGATGGTAATGCCGACGCCGGTTCCTGCGTACAACCGTCGGCGATGATTGTGCTGATGAAGTCGGTAAGTGGATTCTTCTCTGTTCTCTGGCAGTTTGTGTTTTCCTCATTGCTCCAAAGTAAAACAGACAAGAAGAAAATGGCAGGGAAATGTGAAAAGGCTTCCCGACGGCGGAACTATTGGCGAATTTTTATTGGTCACCCAGTTGGAAACATTATCGGGCACATTATTCGGTCGTTTTATGCGATGCGTGCTACAAACATTCCATTCCAGCTTATGCATCTTCGCCTTTGCTTTCTTTTAACCCAATGGAGGAATGTTCGGTCATTTGTATTAGACAAAGAGGACGACAAATGAGTCGAGAGATTGTGGTGATCTGTGTACCCATCCGGCTGGTCGTGTATGCATTTTCGTATTTGAAAAACACATTTACAAACCCAAACTTTGGCTCTGTTTACCATGTGACCTATAGCGTTTATGGATGGCAATAAAATTGTAACATAGGTGTTGTTTTTCCCGCCCTAAGATCACACCTTTTCACCGGCCATAAAGATCCAGGAGAGTTTCGGGAAATGTACATCGAGCGTACTTTCTCATGGAAATGTGATTGGTTGATTTAGTTTAGTAGAATTGAATGCATATTTTAGGATAGATTGATATTTTTTGTATGTTATTGAGGCAATATAAGATACGAATTTGCATATATATTCCTCTATTACAGTGTTTCAAGATACGGCTGTTTTGGCGTCTGAGCGAGCGAACGTTTCACGTATTGATTTAAACTTGCTGTTTCCCGATAGATTAGTCGTAACATTTAAATATCGAATACGTTAGGGTAAATTAACTCTAGCAACACCTCTCCCGGCAGCGACAATTTTACATACGTGCCACTGGACAGGTTTATTTATTTACTCGTCTGTAATCCGTAAAGTCAACAAATTCCATATTCTACTCTCGTCACGAACGCCCCGCCTAACCTTCAGGACACGATGGGCCAAAGGCTGATAGATTAGTGGATCACATTCACTTGTACCTACCACGCGAGATAGGCTTGCGATGGCTTTCGTGATGATCAAAATACCGAACTGGGATTGAATAATTTTCTGCCTCAGCGATATTTTCGGCACAAAGCGGCCAATAAACCTCGTGGCAGGGAAGGCCTAGCTAGCTAGGGGGTTGGCGATAGCGATAACAGGTAGGTATTTTCGCCGGTGCCGACGCCGGGCAGGAACCGGTTTGCTTGTAAACGGTGGTAAGCTCTATCGAGCGCGGAGCCTCATTTACAGACATCCCGGGGCAGCTGATTTTTGACATTCGATCTTGAAAATAACAAAACAAGCTGAAACATCGTTTCGAGGTCGTTCGTTACCGGTTCCAGTTGCGTGAGTTGTGAGTTGGCGGAGCACCGGGTGGAAACGGAAACGATCGAGATCGAGCCGCGTTTTATGATGGACGAGCATAAAACTAGCACCGGTAGCGTAATGGGGCTGATTTTCACGTGTCATCAACTGTTTATCGAGCGAATAAAATAGAGCGACGAGAGCATCCGCTGCTCTGGACTTTGAAGATTGTTATTTCATTTCTTTTCTTAAAATTTCTTAAAATCATTTTGAAACACTATGAAACAAGACGAACTATTGATAGCATGATTTCTTACATATCTCTGTTTTTGTTTCCATTTTCAGAATCTTCACGCTAACAACAAAACGTGTTAGGCAAGACGTCGATAGTGAGGCGTGAGTTATTTCCCTTCTATAGTTTGTGATAAGTGAGCAAGCAGCAGCAGTGAATAAGAGAAGTGTGCCAACAATGCAGAAGAAGCAAGTGCGTTGCCCGCATTGAAGTGATTAGCTTGCGATATTTGTTGCGAATAGTGTGATCGACGTCAACATCATCAACAAGCGGCGGAAGCAACAACGGTGCCTGCCCGATCTTTCAAGAGTGTGGTGATATAAGAAAGAATAAAATAGTTACAGTGCAAATAGCAAGAAAAGTAGAAAGAAAGTGAGAATGAGGTTCAAAATGCGGCTCGTGGCGTGGTGTGCGGCAGTAACGTTACTGCTTGGCGTTGGTGCCGTGACGGGGATCCAAGCGCAAGATCACGACGATATGTCAGTCGAGGAGATGCTGCGACGCGAAAGCCGTGACGTAGACGGCGATCAGCCAGAGCAGAACCCGCTGGGCAGGGATGAGCCTGGCGTAAGTGACGAGTCGTCCCTTCCAGTGCTGATCCGGGGTCGCCAGGGACGTACGAGACAAGTCTGGCGACAGCATCGACCACGGCACTCCGGGCGGCAAGGTGCGTACGCGTGTTTGATTTCTTCGATTAGAATAAGAACGCTGTATCGAGCTGTATTGGTGACTTGTAGCCTCTGGGGGGTTGGTTCTCGCGTCGTGAGGGTTTAATTTGTGACTGTTAATTATAGGGTTGTAAGTGCTAATGAAGTTACAATGCCTGTGGGGAGCTATGAATAATAGTGCTATTTTATAACTGGTTGGGTTCGCTTCTTTTACTTCGCTCAAATACATTAGTCAAAACACGTTGAATCGGTTTTTTGTTTCCTTTACAGTTTATTCCAATGATACAACATTTGGAAAAGGGCATTTAAATGCTGTTTAAATTCAAAAAATTTTTATTAAGCTCAAAACCTGGAAAGCTGACACTCGATGTCGTGGCGTTAGGAACAAAAGCGATTTCAAAAAGCAGTTCATCACCATCCTCCCTTCCCTTGCCGACGTGCACGCCTTGCATAGTCAGCTTTTCATCCCTCACTCTGCGTCGAGAACACATGCTTGAGAATGTGAATAGATTCCGCGCCCCTGGTGAGGAACCAGAGGCCCGGACAAATGCCAACAATCGGACTTTTTAATTGCTTACATTCCGGTGCGCATTGTTGAGTGCGTTATTGTGAGTGCGTTTTCGTGGAAATCGAATGGCTTCCTGCGTGCCTCCCGAGACGGTGGAAGCGCCCGACCCTGATTGCTCGTCTTCCATCGCTCGTGCGTTTCGAAATACGTACGAAGGACACATACGGAGTGAATCGAGGCATCTGGCTTCTGCTGCTGGTTTTTACGTTGGTTATTTTAGGCCCTCACCGGCCATGGTGGTAGGTGTGATAAAGAAACACATAAATCTACCACCCGCATCGGGACACGGTGGATGTTCGTGGAAGCAACCGAGCCTTCGAAGGACGATCATTGAAATCCCTCTCGTTGTGAATAGTTTCCTGTGCGCCAGACAGCTGGTCCTGCAGGGCAAGAGTGCGTTTTTGTTTTTATCGAGGATTGTAGCAGGGATTGTTTTCCTTCCTCCCGAAACCGAACGTGTGCTTTCGGGTCGGGCGAAGGTTTAAAGTATTCCCTTCGCAACCGGGACAGGTAAATTGGTGTGTCGCATCCGTTTGCTGCGAGTTGGAAAAACTACGCAAGCTTGAGCATTGAGCATCGGGTCTCTTTTGGCGGAGGCGGCACGGGAAACGGTCCGGAATCTAAAACACAAAGCATAAAGTGTCCAAGATTATATCGTGCTCACCGGTTTTCGTAGATGATCGTGGACACTCCTATCACTTCCAGAGCTCGGGAGGGCCGAAAACGCAGCTGAGCTGATGCTTTTGGCGGCTTTCTTTATTTTTCTGCATTTTTTGTTGTTGCCTGAGCGTGATGAGCACTCCTCGACGTAGGATTGTCCCTTACCTTTTTGGCCAAAGGGCTAGAGAGAAAGAGAGAAAGAGGGATAGCATGGGCAAATAGACGAGGTGTAAGATCAGGTATGAGAGCAAGGAACGCGGCAATAGTTTACGAACATAAATAACGCTACCCGGGCGGTCAAGAATCTTTTCGAGACCTTCTTTTCCTAAGCCCTAGAGCCTCGGCCGATAGTGGCCTGTAGACTGTTGTTATCCTTTGGTTCTAATTGGTAATGAGAAATGGAGATAAAGAGAAAAAGGGAAAGCGGTAAAGAAAACGAAAAGTGGCTTTTATTTATCCCTTTCAAAGGAAAAGAATCCACTCGTGGAGATGGCCCGTTTTGTTAGACTACAGACAAAATGCACATCTCATATTTTGTAACAAATATCCAGTAATTATATGGCATCAGGCGGAACCCGGTTCGGTTGCCGTGGATCAATATTTAATAATGCTTCTGACCGACACGTCCGATGAGCGGTTGATGTGTTATTTTTAATGAAAAATTGTTTGCTAATTGATAATCAAGAGCCGGCCGGAGCAGCACTTCTGTTTGGATGAAACATGATACTTAACACGCGATGGTTCGTTAAGGCTTACGTCAAACGGGTTTACGGCTCCATTCGGGGCATTCCGGTTCGGCAGAATAATTGAGAGTAATTTTAAGGTGGTTTTTTAAACTAATTTGAGGGAATATTTATAGTATGTTATTTGGGTTCAATTTCACTTATTCACAGTAGCTTCGTAATTAAATAGCGCTACTTTACAGCGCTTTCGAGGGTTGTGCTCACGATTAGCGAGTCGAATTGGATCGAGGTGAAGGCATTTAGGCGTTATGTTTTGTAAATCGAAGAAAAATACACACTCTCATAATGCAATGCAATGCTTTCCATCATCATCCCAGTGCGCTTGTGTCTATAATTAAAGATCAACATTGCATGATTTACGACCGCCTCGAAGGTCGGGCGCAGCCATCGGGAGGTGCACCAACTAATTGATTATTAAACGTGGGCATGTTTTGTAAACTGAAAATTTGCTGAAGCTTTGCAGCAGGCTTGTACGGGCAAGACGTTGAAAGATGCACTCCATCACTCAAGTCACTGCATTCGTCCAGGGAAGGCATTTTTATCTTGCAAGCATCAGCCGTATTAGGAACAGAAGCATCCGTGAGAGCTTTTTCGGGAGTCTTTGCGAGCCTTCCGGGAGCAAACAGTGAGGGCTAATTAATTTCCTGTCAGTTTTCCTTAACCTTAAGGCTACCCACCACGGACGCACTTGATCGTGCACGATCAAAATGCTTCACATTATTGCACTTACACGAAGCACGTTGCGTGAAAGCGCCACTTGTAAGCCGTCCATAATTTGCGGCGCAGATAAGGCGCAAAGGGTAAATTTATTGAAATTCAATCACCAAACGGGCAAAAAAGACAAAATACACAGACTGTCCGGTTGGTGCGGTTGTGCGTGTCAGCTTCTGGGTGGTCTCGTTGAAATGGGTGCACACCCTTAAGGGCAGCAATGTTATGAATTCATTATCAGACAGGCAGCTACTGCAACTTCTTGCGTGATGAATTGCGGCGATTCGTTGGTGTACGCGTATGTGTGTGGAAATGAGAATGTGTAGGCTTTTTGTGGAAGAAGAAGGACTTTGTAAGTCGTGAGGCCACAAGACTACACTTGTGGGATCTTTTATAGGATAAAACATTTTTTTTTTTCAATGGAATGCCATTTGAATATATAGAATAGCTTTCTTTCTCAACAAGATACTTTCCACAGGCTGCAGTTTGGACAACTGCCCCCGGTGCATCCATCTTTTGAAATACGATTTAGATAAATAAAGGGCAACATCGTATTACAATAAAATCGCCATTATTTCCGTTATCCTAACCAATGCCGACTTTGTGGCTGCTAGGCTTTCCCGATCAATCTTCCAGCAGTTGGGCTGGACGATCGGGAAGACCCTTTGATCAGTTGTTGTGCTTTTCGCCGTGGCGTGATCATTCGATGGTCATTAACGTATCGGTGCGGCTGATAGAGGGATGGGCGGCGGCACAATGCACACGATTTGTTGATCAGATGATCCATCCCCCGTTTAGCTAATCGGATCCCGCTCGAATGCATTCGAAGTGTCTGTCGACACCTTTTTCTCACTTTTCGCCCTGCTTCTCACCGCGTTCTGTTGGGTGTGGTGGGTGTACAGGTTCGGAACGTTTATGAACATCCCGATGACACAATAATGGTTCTTTGAAATGGTGTAGAAGCTATCACTTTTACCACTTTACGCCGCATTATTGGAGATAAGCTTCCTAATGGAAAAGCGATCCGTTTCGGACGGGTTTTATGGATGAGGGAGGAATTGAAAAACGATTGCCAGATGCCAGGAGGGGCCGGCACAACAATGCCGGTTTTTGATGCTGCTGGATGCAACCTTTGCCGTAAAATGCAGCTGAGATTGAGTTTTTCTTCAATATTTTCCCTTTTTGTGTAAGAGCGATTCGTTCGCACAATTTGAGTTTGCACATTTTCGGGTGCAACTAATTGCCATCGGTTCCGTTTTGTTTGCCACTTTCCGCCATTATTCATTCGTCATTGTGTGTTTTTTGAGTGGCTGGGTTCGCTTGATGGTCGATCGGTGGTGGTTTATTTAAAGTTTGTCCCAACATCGGCGGGCGATGCGCGGCATGGGAGCCGTTGGA
This sequence comes from Anopheles epiroticus, assembly GCA_000349105.1. Classification (NCBI taxonomy): domain Eukaryota; kingdom Metazoa; phylum Arthropoda; class Insecta; order Diptera; family Culicidae; genus Anopheles; species Anopheles epiroticus. The sequence goes on along the minus strand of KB670058.1, from coordinate 1,052,971 downwards.
AAAACAATGATGCTACCGATGCTGTCGACGGTGCGGTTGACGGTGGATCGTAAATATTCTCCCGCCAGACAGTAACGATCCGGTTTTATGTGCTGCAGATTTGAATGATGAGGTCGATAAAGCGCGTGATCTGCCGGTGACGATATTTACGAAGGTCTTAGTTTTAGACGCGCGTCCAAACAAATTGTATGGAAATGTGGCTGTTTTATGGTGGATACTGTATGCGTGTGAGGAGAGATATAATGTACACAGAAAATGTCTTCGGTACGGATATTATGTCTGCGGGCAATTACGCTTGTGTAAAATGTTTGACTACCACATGGATCAACTGAGGGCGGTATTAAAATGATCAATTCTTGACGTTGATGGGTCCGTTCATGCCGTTGGTAGTATTGTGATGAGATCCTTTTGCTACAGTATTCAATGCAAGTAAAATCTCCCGAAACAACAACTAAAACGAGCCAATTTCTTCTTAACTTCCACACCGTTCATCAGGTCCCGCTATACAAACTTTCATCAGGATCTGCTAGTTTGTCCGCAATGTAAAGTTTGCGCCTGATCGTCCAGATGTTAGCAATGTTGTGTGATGTAAAAAGTCGTAAACCCACACCATGCGGCTTGGGCAATTTGTACAACCAACTCGTTCCGTCGTCGACGTTCAGCGTTGGTCCGAACATAGTTTCCTTTAAGTACGGTTGGTTGCTTCTTCTTCTTCTTTTTAGCTGTAACCACCAGCCCACCAATCTTGGCTTCCGATCGCTGAGATTCCACTGATCGATGGGTTGCACTTTTGCATAAGGTGCAAATCACGAAATGAATCGTTACCCCGGTTCTCTACTGCCCACTCTGTTTCCCTTGCACTGCTCACTGCTGGATCCTAGCGGTTTTGTGTTGTGTGATTGCGAAGATGCTGCCAAAGTCCAACGGCGTCGAATCTGCTCGGAAGATCGGCTACAGACCCAGTAGCGATAATCATACCCTTTAGGAAGATCTCCCTCATTTCAGCACACACCGATGGATCGAGTCGAGCGAAGGATGTATGTTGTTTGTTGCTAGCGCACCTGGAACAGCTGTCCATGGCATCGTGAAGAAGCTTTCGTCGGTTCGAGGTGGTCTGAGGCGCCACTCGGCTAATGCCATTTTAAGTGAGTACTACTTCAGCGAGTAGTGGCGGCTTGTTGGCAGCTCGTTGTGGCGTTGTGGCACGTTTGCCTATTGCGCCTACTCGGCCAGAGATGAATAATTCATGGGTTCGGCACAAGAGGGCAGCATCCCATCCAACCATCGGGCAGAAAGATGCATTTGTTTTTTTTTTATCGAGAAAGCGCAGTTCTTCGGTTTTTGCATCGAGTGGAGCGTGAAAGCTCGTTGAGCAGAGCCCGTACTGTTCTGGCGGGAGTGTAGCCACTCGAGTTGGAATGCACGCACCCATTATGAGCCTACAAATGAGCCGCTCGTGGCATTGTCAATGAGCAACTAATGACATGTAGTACATGCAGAATGTAGTTTCGGAACACGAAATGACGATGTGGGTCCCTGTGTGATTGGGCCGAGGGGCATGATGGACAAATTTGCAGCTTCTTTTCAATACTTTGAAATCCATACTCTGCTGTGTGGCTCATAGAGACGATGAGACTCCTTTTTCGCCTGCTGACGTCTCACTGACGTCCCGCTGAAAAGTAAATTATGATGTTTCACTCTGGGTTCGCCTGAGTACGACCGACTCCAATGTCGGATTCGGAGAAATTCCCCAATCAGCATGAAAGTCACGAGTGAGTGGCAGAACGTTGCACCGCACGGTATGCAATTACCGGTAGATCACGTCAAATGCAATCTGCCCGCTGCCACCATCCATTCCCAAGTTATTCTAGTCTGTAACTGATAGACGATCTTGATCACACCGCACCGTCTTCTCTAGTTTCCTGCGATCGTAACCCCGAGATCAACCGCGGAAGGCATCCCTCTGGGAAACCGGTTGCCGGATCCCGCGGAGAACGCCCCACAAGTGCATTGAAGGCGTGCGCCGTCCCACACGCCACCAGCGCGCACAGATCGTTCGTAGATACCGACAAAAAAACGGCAACAGAACCAGAACGCTCACTGCATCCGACCGGGTGCAATGGATTGATCATGCTGGAGCTGCTGCTGTTTTCCATATCATCCTGCCAGCGGTGGCTGGATTGATACGGTACGGTGCCCGAAGAGTGATGGCTACATAAACAAATCAACGCCTCTATCAACGTCGGGAAGATGTGTGCAAAGGGTGCAAAGTGCATCGGAGGGTTTCGTGAGGTTTATCGGTCCGCTCGCGGCGGGGTGGAAGAGCAAGTATCATGCGCAGACGAATAAACGCGCACAGCTTGTTGGATATACACGGATGATCAGCATAAAGTAACGTAAACATAATGGACTACATGGAAGCGTGCTGAGAGATTATCACTTCACCGAGCAGGTCAATCTTGTCCAGCGGGTCAATAGCGTAACAAATGATACAACAAATGGGATAAGAACGGAACAGGGCGATGAAGAGGACATACCGTATTTTGCGTGGGTATTAATGCGATTTAAATGCTTTTCATCTTGCGAAATGTGGTCTACATTGTTTCAAACAAAAGTTTGTTTGCGTCTTACCATGCTTCCTTAAATTTTCCATGATTTACTTCGAGCCCTTTAATAAAGATCACATTACATCGACACGGGTGGCTGAACAAGTCAGGTGAGCGTGTTTAAACTCCAATTATCTTGGATGTAATATCGTTCTGCTGGCCTCTTTTACCCTGCTGAAAGAAGCCAGTTCCGACGCGAAGGGCGTGGAAAATACACAAGAACACCTTTTCCACCAAATAAGGCGCTTCATCACAGCACCCTTAAGGGTTGTTGATAATCTTCCTGCCCAAAAAAAGGAAACAAGTAAATACCGGTCCCACCGCTGCGCCATATACCTCTATCTGCATTGGCTGGGCGGCTGGCCATCCGCCTGCATGCAAATGATGCAAAGTAATTTCGCCCCGTTCGCCGCCGATCCTTACCGCAAACGCACACGATCGAACATCTGAGAATTTGCCCACATACGGCATACGGTCTCGCAGTCGCAGTCTGAGCTGGGAGAATAGGAGCAGACTTGTAACGGTGTGCCGTGCACAAAGGAACCGCGCACCGTAATTTAGATGGCGCCTTGCCGATGCAGCCGCAATGCCTTTCTCGGTAGTGGTGTTGTGGGGATTTGATTTGATTTTCCCTTTTTTCGGCATATCGGGGAGGAACGGTTTCACGCGACGGCGACGACGGCTGCTCACGCGATCGACCGGTTCGATCGGTTGTTTCGTTTTTTTTTCTTTCTTTTTGTTGGAGCGGTGCGCGCGGGGAAGGAAGAAAGAAGACAAACATTTAGGGAATGAGTGTTAAAGCCCTCGAGCAGGAAAGTCCTTCAGCATCGGTTCCGTGTCGTTCCGGGAGGAAGATGTTGTGTTTATGGTTGTTTTAATCGAGCAGTGACGAAGGTTTCCTTTTCGGAGGGAATGACGGTTCTGCTCATGTAGCATCTTGTAGCCTTTAGGGGAAAAATATGTCGGGTATGGTTTAAATCAATCAGCAAACGCTAATACACACATGGGAATGCAGACGTTGTCAATATCATAGAGCAAGATTTTTCTGTCCAAAGGATCGCTGCACCAAAAGCCCTCTGTTACCCTCTAACCTCAAAAGAAAACGATTTACGTGGCGTGCTACTTCTTTCTCAATCGCCCATGGAATGCTAATGACTTCAACTACATGAAGCCCATGATCCATAACTCATCGGAAGGAGCAGAACATTCAGGCGGGGAAAACAAAACAACATAACAAGCCGAACAAGAAACACACCCATATTGAAGTGAGTAATGTAACACTTTCTAAACAAGTCGCCAATCGGCTAGTAGTAATTAGTTTCACGCCTCAAACTTTCCCATCGTCGGCTAGTACGGTGGTTACAACTTCTTCCGACCGAGGCAATTGGCACCGCACTTGCAGATTGTTAGCTGCACAAACGGAGCTCCTGATTGGAAGCAGAAGCAGAGCAGAAGAGGTAGGCTGCAAGACGATTAACGCACTAGAATAACACACTCGCAGTCATTGAGGTTCGTTTGCTTTCTTTGGCCTCCAGGGAGGGTAAAAATTGCTTGTTTGTAGTGTCTAGCTTCATCCAATTAATCATACCCAACCATCTGAACGGGTACTTTGTGCCGTAGCCGTCCCCCACCCGACGCGACGTGGTCGATAATCTGCAGCTAGCAATGCATTTGTAAAGTCCTCTGGACGCTTAATTGATATGAGTCTTGCGGGGGACGAAGAGGAGCACATTCTTTCGCGCGGGTCCCAGACCATGTAAGGAGTCACATTGTAATTAAGGCGTATTATCGATAACACATCACACAGCAGCGCTGTTGGTGCTGCTGCTGGTTGTGTAAATGTCTGCCTCTCTCAGCACCAAAACGACATCAGAACAAACAAGACCTCCAGTGTCAAGTGCCTCGCAGTGTCGCTCGGTTCTCGGTTCAAGTTCATAATGTTTTTATCGACAGCGATGGTGCACGACGCGTAACGAACGCTCAACGTTTATGTCACTCGTCTGTTCAAGCGGTCTGCCTCCGCTGCTTGAAGTTAATTTTCCCGTGCGCGCGTGTGTGTGGTTTTTGTGACCAGATTTATTTTCACTTTAGCCACTCGAAAACATGCCCTTCCGGGCCACCGGGCATCAGTGTCGCTTGTCCTGGTGCGCGCACGCGTTCTGTCATCTGTCCCGTAGTGATCTCGCCTGGCCCGCTTTAAGGGCAGTGTCTGCACGTCGAGACAGAACGCCGGAAGTGACGTATCACTCGCCAGACGGGTTGAGTAAAGGAACCCATGTCTCGTCTCCGTTCATCCATACACCATCGTGTCACGTGTTGGCGGACGGAAATAGGTGTCTCGTTGAATATATTACTGGTCGCCTTTTGGAAGGTGGTAAGATCGAAAGTGAAATAGATTAGACACTTATGCGTGATTTAATAGTTTTGCTCGTAAAATCCCTTAAAATTATTTAGTACCATTTCTTTAGCAAGTCGATTTGCCTAACCGCTTCCCGAGTGTCAGCCTCTTCCCGCTTTTCCATCGGTTATTAAGGTTCATTAACATTTCACTGTCAGTTGGTTTGCGCATGCCCCGCGTTCGTCCAAACGTGCACGCACACCTACCTACCCACACACACACACAAACACCGCCGGATACCTTTCCCCTTCGGATGCATTATTTGCTGCATCGCCACATTAATTGCTTCTTTTGCGACGCGTTCCATCCTTCCGCCTCGTGTCACAGTGCCACCCAGGGATGTCCTTTTACACCAAAAATAGCGTCACCGAACGAACTGCAGTCGGCGGCGCTTGAACGAAGCTGTGAACGATTCGAGGGGCAAGAGGGGCTCGTTGGTGCGTAGTGTAAAATCTCGGGTTTTTGTTTGAATGAAGCGCGAACCGACGACACACGAGCTTTCCTGAGACGCACACGCGGCCATTAGTCACCAAACCGTAAAAAAAAGATTTATCTTTTTTTCGTCTTGCCCATCTTTCAGCCTTCACGTCATTCCGGCTGTCCAACCATGCGCAAGTAGATCATTAATTCAGTCGTTGTCGTCTCGTTGGACGACCTGCTGTACCGTTTCTGTACCGCCGCGTGCGCACCCCTTCCCGATGGAGGTCAAAGTGTTTAAGCGGCTTTGCATACACCGACGAGCATTAATAGTGTGGTACAGGTAAATCGGTGACAGGGGCCCATCTCATTCACAACGAGAGTGAGTAATTCCTCGGGTAAATGACTTGTGGGCTATTAGACAAGAGTGGGCCAGAGGTATTCTATCAGGTGAAATAGACCGGAACGCAAAACGAAGATGTTCCCGATCAAGGCTTGTATAATTGTCTTGTGCTCTGTGTAGCATATCTAGCCAACATGAACATGAACATGTCTTGTTAGATAATTTTTCTTACAGAAAATCATGTTTACAAATTACCCATTAGCGATCTGTCAGTGCTACACGAGCTCGGAGGGAAATAGTAAACATACAATTTCAATTTAAATTTCCTCACGATCATTCGCATTTTTGCAATTGTTCTTCGATGCGTTTCCTCTGCCCTTTCGTTCTCCGTACCATGAGTGTGTTGTTCAAATGCTGGTGTTTGCTTATTCTTATGAAAAACGCACACAGCAGACACATCTTGTACGATGCACTCCCGTCAAACTTGGTCCCCATGCACACTCATCGTCATGTATTTGCCTTGCCGAGCATGTTTACAAACAGTGTTTTAGTGTTGGTCAAAATGAAGTCCCGCACCCCAGCATCGCATAACGCATACTCTTCTGCTCTTTCGCTCGAACGTCGAATGGCTTTTCTTAGCGTGTAATGCGTGTATTGGAAGGAATGCGAATGCGAATGCATTTCCCAGCTCAAAAAGATCGATTCTCAATCGATTGTTCGTGGTTTGAAGGGATGATGGTGCGGAGGGGTGGTAATTTGCCTCACGCGGAATTGTTTGATGGTGTAAAACGAAATAAATGACCAGCTCGCTGCGGTTCGCTTTTGGAGATGGCCCAGACCGAGGCGCTTTGTTATATCAGATCGTATTTGAACGATCGAAAAGTGGTATGATTTACGTGCAAAATAAACTGGAAAGGCAAGCATGCTCGTGCAACACTTTCCAGCAGGAACGTAACAAAACACGACAACACAAAAAGCTGCCAAACAGAATCTTCTGAATGTTCTTCTGCTCTGGTGGTGAAATTTATGAACCCGTGGTTCGTTGTAGCTTGGTGAGGTAATTTTTCACTGATCGCTTGTTGTGTTTGGTGTGCGGGCAGACACGATAGAAGCAACGGAGCAGAGGCAGTTACTTCTTAACGTTGATCGATGTTTGGGGCTGGAACAACCGATTCCGGTTGTGCTGTTGTGCTACAAATGCCCAGGGTTGGCGGAATATTAGTGGATGAAAGTAAATTTAGCTTTGCCTCGTTGACCGCACCAATATCGTTGTATGCGCGTCGACGTCTTCCCAGACGAAAGCAAACCATGTGGACCTCATGGTTCGTCGCACCACCACGGCTTGGCCCGGACCATTGCTGTGCGTTTTGATTTTATAAGTTAATTTGGCGTAAAATACGATCATAAAACCCGGGGCGAGGAGAATATTTGAATATTTATGTGCATCGGCAACATGGACCTTAATGACGGCAGCCTGCTGGGCTCACGTCGCAAGCAAATGTGCATGTGGTGCAGTTCGGCTCGGTTCGTCTCCAATTGGAGGAAATTCGATTGTTGCTGGTTTAGTACGGGTGCTCCCGCCCTCTGAGGTTCAGTTTCGGAAGCCACAAAGTACATTTGGTGGGCCGGCGAGCGAAAAGTAAACAGAGGTGCGTGGGAAGCATTTGTTAATCGTTTGCTGGCGTGTTGCGTTGTATCATAATTGAAGCCGACCCATAACAGGAGAAGGATAAATGTCATAATTACCCCATGAGGTTGATTGTTGATAACACAAAGGTAATATGATTTTGATAATCCAAAAGTTTACGTAAGCACAAGAAAACCCTTCCAAAATACAGTTAAATCAAGAAAGCTTTACACGACTGCATCAACTAATGGGATTCATTTGATAAATCAGACGGTAAACACCATCAATAGATCATGCATTATTAGCTAAATACACCTGTTTAACCAACTCACTTTACTTACCGCACGAGCTAGGCAGGTGGCAGACCGGGTAGATCTACCTCATAATGTTCGTAAAAACGTGCTAATTGAATGAATGACAATGCATGGCACGTAGCAAGCTCCAGTGCGAGCTGAGTGCATTACAGCACGGCGTCACAGAAGAGCGCGCGAGGGAGCATGCATTTGCTTTGTCGGAATGGTGCAACGGCAAACGGGGAAGCCAGGGTATACAAAACAGTATCAATAAATCATTTCGAAAACAAGAACCATTTATGTTGGCGCTTGCCCTCCCCGGTGAGGCTATCGGGATGTCTCAATCTCAACCGACTTATCCTATTTAGCTTCCAGAAGGCAACGGGCTTTTAGAGAAATCACAGAAAACAAAGCTATGAAGAAGCCGCTGAAAGTCATTAATTTTGCCGCAGTCGTCGTCGTCGTCCTCGTCTTCTTGCTGCACATATGTACATTTATTCATAGAAGAAAGCTTGCAGTCTGCTGAGTTCGTTTATTGCCGTGGTTGGAGAGGTGCAGGAAAACTAAAGGTGTACAACCCTCCCCTGTTACCCGCCAATAAAGACATCTTCGACCGTTGTAGACATTGTCTAGCGGCCCTCTAACGGTACGGTTTGCAGCGCGTTAGACGACGAATCTGTGCACGATCCGCGGGAGTGCGCGATCGCTAACACTAAATCAATATTAAATTTTCATAATGCAGCTTGTCGCGCCATCTGTGTCGAGCTGCCCTGCGCCAGAAGGGTGGACCGTTGTAGCGCTTGTGTCTTTAATTATGAAATATTGCCTAATTGATAAAACTGTAAGACGAGGAATTTCCTCGCCAGCCTGCTGCAGTCACGTTTCCGGGTCCATTCTGTGGGGATCAGTACAGACGATCCTTTCGACAAGCGGTCCCTGGCTTTTGAAGAGGAGTTTGGGAGGACGCAGCATACCATTAAGACGATCACAAGGATGAATATTTCGCCCACCGTGCAACAAGTGGGTTCGCCATATCTGGTGCTTTTTATAATACAGAAGGCCATTTTTGATCAACGGTGGCGACGTTCGTTCCATGGAAGGAATCTTTAGACCTTAAGCTGATTGTGGCCTAAGACCCATATAATGCAGCCTCTTCAGAAAACTGTTGAAATTGGGCAATGAAGAGATAAAGGCTCTTTAAAATTAATGTTGTTTTATCTGATTTTACAGTAAATATGAGCCTTAAAGTTGTGGACACATCTCTTTACAGGAATGGACCCATAAAACCTTGCAACAATCCATACTTTTTCCTCTTTCTCTATCCCTACGTTACTGCTTCGATTGTCGAAGGATTAACGTCTTAATTTACTCATTTTTTGGGCTCAAACGCACACCATACCGTTAGCTGCTCAGGGTGGTCGTTCTTGGTCTTAGGTCATTATGTTGCTTTCCCCCCATCATAACCAACTCACATACCATCAATCTATTTCCATGCCGCCGTTACTATTATTACCACGGTTGTTTATTTCATTCCTACAGCCGCTCTGCAGTAAAAAAACAACCTTCCGAAATGCACTCCAGCCCAGTCAAATTCTGACCATGCATCTTATGATTCCGACACACCACATCGTGGCTGGTTGATGCAGTTTCATCAATCTTGTGGCACCCGACACAAGACAAAAAGGGGTCCACAAGAGAACCGAAAGTGATAAATGTATCGATTAAGTTTTACTGCCAAATGAGTGCTCATAATTTTCGGCACACCAAACACACAATCGAACACGCTCAGTACTTACAAGTCGTAAACTAAGGAGCATTCCAGATGAAGACGGACGGCACACACTATTACTGCGCGCGAGATTGCGGTAAAGTGGTGAAGTTGTCACCTCGCTTCACCGCGATCGAGAACTTATGCAGCGTGAGAAATTCCAGTACTAAATGGGTGACATGCCATCGTTAAAGCAAGGCCACAAGGCCGGTACTTTTGGGGTCGTCCCGAACATCTTGTTTGTTTGTTTCTCAGGGGGGGTGCAGGAAGCAGGGCCTTGTCGCTGAGTGGGATGTGATGAGTGGGGATTGTTCTGGATTTCCGGGCTCAAGTTTTACGACCTTTCTTTGCTGACAAATGTAATGGCATCTTGGGGGTCTGTGTGCGCGAGAGCATGTTTGGAACACGCAGGATATATTTTTGGAACGATTATAGCTTCCCCGGCACCGCGACTGGGGAAGTGTGGAGGAAATTATTACCCTTGAGTGATGGGCTAGCGTGCGCTCTTTCATCTTGCCATGAGACACAGCGTGACGGTGTGTATGTGTTTTTGTTTGTGATTAACCCAAGCGTTTGGCAGAATCGTTTTAATTATATTCTCAGTTTTGCTGCTCCGGCAAAGAACCTGCTCAACGTTCGTGTTGTTTCTTATTTTGTGTTTTTGATTCGTATTTTTGCAGAGCTAAAATTACTCTCCGGCCTGACGGTGTCGTCGGCGACCGCCACGGACTACGAGCAGCAGCTACCGAAGGCGTCCGGTTTATGGCCATCATTTTTTAATGTAGCCCTCCGGGCGACAATCTCCGTGAACGCGACCTGTGGCCAAACGGGCCGCGAGGAGTACTGCCGCCTGGCGGAGGGCACTGGACGGTAAGCACACAAGCAACTCCTTAACGCGTAACGCGCTAGAAATGCACCGCACCTCCAACTGGTGAATGATGTTATGTTTAAGTTATTAATTTCGGTATGTTTCGACGTTCTTCTCGCTCTCTTTCCCTCTCTTATTGCCGCAGCTCACGTGGTTCCCAGTGCGGAATTTGCGACGCGAACAATCCCGACCCGGAGAAGCGGCATCCGATCACGAACATTGTCGACGGGACGAACAGCTGGTGGCAGAGCCCGACGCTGCAGAAAGGCGCTAAAAATGATCGCGTGACGATCAATCTCGATCTCGGACAGGTAAGTACGAGGTTTGCAGGATTTGTTTCTGATGCGGCGCGGCTGCTTCCCGGCTGCGAAGATGCGCAGAAATGTTGCTCAGAACCACGATTACGATTCGGCAGGTCGGGTTTTCACTTTGATGTGGTCGAGAATGGTGATGGGTATGTGGAGAATGTGAGGTTTTTTGTCTTTACTTTGTAGATGATTCGAAGATGCTGTTGAACCGTTCATGATCGAGCGTAGTTGTTTACTTGATGCCAAGTGTCAAATCGGTTAGTATTGGCATGACAGCTCGTGGTACGAAGAATGATCGAAGGTTAATTAGCGGGAAGAGATTAGTCCACCTCTCTCTCTCTTCTCTCTTCTTGGCCCGCTCATTGCTGAGCACGTCTACGTGACATGGCCAGGTCGCCAATCCGTTTAAGATTAGTCCACCTAAGAAAAACGAAAAAAACAATATTTGAAAGGTGCTAAAGCAGAAAAAATGAGATTTGTAGAAGTTGACTTTACGATAGTCATGGCAACACCCAACTCGCTCTCTCCAACACGTTTTGTTGCACCCAACGTGCACATTAACGTTTGTTTATCTTGGTGGATACTTGTATCTCTCTACATCAGTGATGCGATGGGGAGCCGTCGTTCTTAGCCCAATCGTATCTCTATCTAAGATGCTGAGCATCACCTTCCAAGAACTTGTCGCAGAACGAATGTTGAGACGTGCCTGCCGTGTACAGCTCACAGCCGCGGTGCATTTTCTGATGGCTCCACAGTCTTCTGTGCATCTGTTTAGATCGATATGTTTATGCTAACCACCGCGACTGCGACTTCCTTTCTCGTCTTCAAACACTCCCTATCTTTCTCCACACTCAGTCCCTAACCAAATGCATCCGTTCGAGGCGAGATCTGGTCTACATGTTTTGAAACTCCTCGCATCTTTTCCCTTTCTCCAGAGGATGCTACCAGACGCATCTTTCTGATGTGCTATCGGCACGAGTCTGGTGTGATGTCGGTCCAAGCGAGACTTCTCTAGGCCCTACACACACACACACACACACACACACACACGTACGCCTACATGAAGAAGGAACAGTGCCCCTCCCAAGAAAGGTGTCGATTTGATTTGAATACAAATTATGACTCCTCGGCAGCAGTGTGAGAGTATAGTGCTGGTAGCGAATGCTCCAGGGGATTATCCGTTCCGTCAGGCGCACATCATCCCGGGTCGTCAAATTAGTGTCGAAGATATTCGGTGTGTTTAATTTGGGTTTTATCACACGAAATTACATTCGCCTTCGTTTGTGATGGACTATGACAGCTTTACGGGGACTCCTGTCAACGCGACTTCCAGTGCCATGTCAGAAATAATGGACTTTGTTGGCCATCGAATGGGACTTCTTTTTGTTATCCGCTAAGAAAGGAATTTTAATTTGATTTTGGATGATAACGGAGAAAGGGAAATGCTGTATCCAAAAGCAAGGGGCAGCTTCTTGATTGTCAGCTGAGGGTTCAAGATAGTCAAAGACAACTCCGGCCAATTTCCCCAGCACAAAGTGTCAGTTGTTATTTTATGGTTCCTTTTAAAATGCTCTTTTATCGTACAACTTGCAACTCATTTACAATTCTTAGATTAATTGCACGATCGATGTTTTAACACATCCTTACTTGGTATGCAAAAACCAAACCCCTGGTAGCGATCATTAACCAACACGAGACGTGCAAGGAGCTGTCCCAACAGTTGATAATTAAATTAATTCCCATCTCACGTTCACACGAAAGGTTCCCTCGCACATGGCGGAAAGGTTGTCCAAAAAAAGGAATCGGGCCCTTCACTCTCATTATCGATGCTGCACTTATTTATGAGCGGCATTCCATATTCGTTCCCGATATCTCTTTCAAGAACGCTCAGGTCACCATTTGCAACACAGACTCATCCCAAAAGCTAACAGCACAAACGCACAGCCATCTCCTTCTGCAATGCATCGATGCAATGCAGTTTTCGGTACCGCTTTTGGCGTCGTTAGGCAGCTGAAAAATGGGTGTGCAATTAATCTCCCGCCGTATGGAAGGGCCTCGTCCGGACTATTTTTTTTTGAAGATTGCTCGTGTAAAGTGCTTTTAAATTTACCCGTCCCGTGCTGCCTGAGATTGCGCCCCGCAGTGCCTTAATGCTCCTTATCGATCGGGAAGCCTTTCTAAAAGGTTCTGAGAGGAAATTTGTTTCACACAGAAAAGGGGCAGATCTCGAGTACATCCAAATCTGTATTGCATTATCGATGAAGGAAGTTCAGTTTCGATTGGGGAAATGCGATCGCCAACTGAAGGTTGCTTGATTTATGTGAGGGAAGCTGACTGGGTCGCGTGTAGTTTCATGAGTCTAAATTGGAGTATTATAAAAAAATCGTTGAAGGAGCAGTGATGAGGCAAGATTGTACAAAGGTTTGGATTTAACGACGTGAGAATTGGTACCCAATATAACCTTATTTGAGGCAAAAAGAGATGCTGTTTGAAAAAATCCAGACGCAGATAATGTGTCAAATACCTCATCAGCCCTAGGTGTGGCCGTAGAAAAGTGTGAGAAAACACACAATCAAAGAACTCGTATTGCGTACTTTTTCTACAAAATATCATCCACTTTTATCATAACGCAATGGGACCTTGTTTTCAGACTAATAAATTCAACCCACGGCACAGAGTAAACCGTGCAGCGGGTTTGCTTTATGGCTCTGGGCTATCATTCAACGGAGTCCTCTTCCATGGCCCTTCCAATTATGGTGTACCAAACCCAGTTGGAAACGACTTCAAAACGCCGACCGGGCCGATCAATTGCCGATCGTTACAAGAACAAGTGCACACACAAATGCGCATAGCACGTACAATATTCATTGTCTGTCTGTTATCGTGCTGACGGACTGATCCGATCATAGCACCGGACCGGGAAGATCAACCACGTTCTAAGATGCGCTCACCGTTTAGGAAGCCCCGGAGCGGTCAAGAATTCCGTTTTCGGCAAACCAACCGCCCGGGGATGGCGATGTAGATCGAATCGAACGGAGCATAACTGCAAAAAGTGCGGTAATTGGAAGTGGACAATGCTATCAACCTGTTTTCGGTGCGCTAGGATATGGGCATGGGTATGCTGTAGAGCCGCACTGGACCTGACCAGACGCCTGGCGGGACGCTCTAGCGTTCCCGAAACAAAACCGCTCGGAAAACCGACACTACAGACCACCGCACCGGGTTCTGGGATCGCTTTTTCCGAGCACTTCCACCTCTCCCCAATCAGTTTGCCTTTTTTATGCGGCACGCTTGCCATATTTAGCTTGCCGTAGGTCCGGGAAAGGGAAAAAGAATGTTTTAATGAGTGCGAATCCCGACTCGTGTGCAATGATGTTCCTGTCTCGGGTGTTTTTTTTTTGTTTGCTCGGTTTGCGAGAGGGCTTGTGGGTGGAAGTACCGAAAGAGAGGAAGTAAAAACAGTAAACCTCCTTTGCTGTTGGGCTTTTTTCTCCCTTTCTTTTTCGTTCTCGTTAGAGGCCCGCAATTCAACCAAAAAGGGAGCCCTGTTACAGTGGTCAATGTGCAGGACACGTTCGTTCGGTACGGTTTAGCGCGTAGTGGTCACAAAAACAACAAAAAAAACGATCCAATTTGATTGCGCTTGCTCTTGTGAAAGGAGTCCGATGGGATTGCATGTTGATATCTAAACGAGCGTGTTGTCTTTTGCTGTCGTTCTTGGGCCGAATGCATGCCAGGGACACCTGCACGGGGATTGGAATTTGGAAAGTACTTTTGTAAGCTTAATTGAGGCAGTATTGCGTGACAGAAATTCATAAACATGAAATTCTCATAATTTCTTCATCGAACCAACATAAAGCATTTTGTAGCAAATAACATAAAAGATACGAAAACTGTTTTTGTAGCTCACAAACCTGCTAGGTATTTGTTCGGGAAAGGGTTGATGGCATTAAATCAATCCGTTTGATCAGATAATCTTATCGAATGGTGCGTATTTCGCTGCGCTATCGAATATCGCCATAAAACCCATCACCGTTGCGTCACACTTTCCATCTGGGAGGGAAATTTCGCCTCCGAAATGAGGGCTCTCTAATGCGACTTTGAAATGAGGCCACCATTCATTGGACCCAAAAACCTTTGCCTATAAGCCCTTCACTGCACTGAAGCTTAATGCTCGGATTGACGCTGGAAGGGTGAAGGCTGCATGCTTCCGGTAGCTAATTTAGGTCTGCAGCTGTCTCGAAGTTACCGTGTTGGAGTAGGTTTGGCATTTTTTCGGGTTCGCTGTGCAGCACAACTTACGCACTGAAGGGCCTATAGCGCTTAAGGGCAATACACGAAAGCTTAGCTAGCCTGACATCTTATAAGAAACTCTAGGGCAGCGGTAGAGTTGCGTCGAGAGAAAATTGTGAATATCCAAACCGATTAGCGTGAAGGTTAGTTTCACTATCTTTGACCTAGTAACAAGTAGCATTAAAAGACATTAGTATCGGTCGAGATTAAATGGAAATATCTTGTCAGAAAAAGAGACTTAAGAGACCACCTAGAAGGGAACGGATAAAGCACGATCCGTTGAAGATGGAAGATACCTGTAAAGGAAAATATTTTTTAAACAAGATCCCAGACTTTATATAAATGAATGCTCCAACAAGTCCTCTTGCCACCATCGAGCGTTGAAATCCGCGAAGATGTTTTGGTAGCACCGGGCGGTGTTGTTTGTCGTTGCTTCCTAAAGTGGTTTGTAAACACACTTCTGGCTCATGAACCGGCACTCCGAACCACAGAACGATGCGGTTGTTCGATTTCGGTGCGCTTGAAATACGATACTTCGGTTGTTCTTGCGTGTGAGACACAGCTGTAGACCAGGGACAACAAATTTGCTTTGCTTCTTCCTTGACCGCCGAATACCAGCATCAGAGAAATGCATTCCACCACAAGAACGACGTGCATGTGTGAGAAAAAAAGCTATTTGTACAACTCTACAACCGTTTTTAAATCATCCAAGGTACAGTCAAGAATGTTTTTGTGCATGTTTATTATTATCGTTAGGTGGTTTTCAAGGTTCAAGCATGAAAAAGTGTTTATGTTTTATAAAAATAATGACTCTTTTTCGTAACAACTCCGAGCTGCATGACGAGCTTCTTTATTTACTTGTACAATTAATTTTCCCACTGCTTCAGATCACGCTAAATGTGAAACAATCATGTTCAGCGTCTGTTGATTGGCATCGAATGAAATGCAAATTACGATCGCATACAAATTGGGACCACTCGAAACAATTCGCCGGAAAAAGGTCAACCCCCGCGGACCGTGTGGGAGAAACGGCAGCATGCAGATCAGTTTCGCTTTTTGGCAGACGGACGGTCGGAGTGCAGCTTTTAAGACCCAAATTACGATGCAAGCCAACCAGCGGAACCATCGAACGACAGTTCGAGTTAAATGGATCCGTACGTTAAGCGGGCGAAGCTCACTGGAAGCACTCACTTAACTAATCGTATTTTATGAGCCATGATTGTAGGTTGACTTTTTTTTCACCGTTGTGTCGCTGTTGCCGAGGGAAACAGACCAAATTAAGATATTACCGCATAATGTCTCCACATGATGGCACGCTTGGTTGGGCAACGTCGACGACGCGGTGGGGGACAGAAATGATGGGCTCAAGTTGCACGGCAATTGACGGAATTATCGGAAGCATTCGGAATCAAACGTTTTAACCTTTTTTCGGGCATTCCACTGGTTTCGATGCTGCACTCGGTGGGAATGGTAAAGGTAGACATTAATTGAATTATCCTTCCATCACTTTAAACGGTGGCTGCTTTCAAGAAATTGCCTCCACCAGCATACAGATTGCAGAAGCGATAATGTTGTTAAAACTGTAACCAGAGAAGATGTTCATTAATCACGCTTCATATCAAGTGGTGGTAGGATGTTTCCGCTGCTCGGTAATATTGAGCATTTTGTCCCTTTTTCGAGCAGCACGGCGGAAGCAACCCGAACCATGCTCGAACAAAAAAGTGCTTCGCTTGGCTAGCAGTTACATTAATCACGACAATTCCTGGGAGGTAGCCACAGCTTCGACAACCGTGGTAAATAATCGATGAACATCGAACAGCTGGTTGCTACCGCTGTTGTTGCTGCGCTGTCGTGGTTATTTGCTTTCGTTGTGTTTTTGCCCTCCAGCATGTCCAGCATTTCTCCGGCCGACCGGCCGACTGTCATCATGGGCTCGGTATGTCTTACCTCATCCTTTTTGTCTGTAATTTATACTACATTCAGCAAGCTTTCCCGTTGCTCTTTTTCCCCGGTGCAGGACGGTTTTGGGCAACGGGACAAGGGATCGTGTAAACATTTTTCATCTTATCGCACCGACACATCTTGATCATTGGATTCGATCGCACGGTGAAGCGATATTTCATGATGGCAAAGTGCATTTTGCTTGGCCCTGGTGGCGTTTAGGCATTTTGAACAGATTCGTATCGATTGTGCCTCAATATGTCATTGGTAGCATTAACGTAAAGATTTAGATCTTTCATGTGGTAGCAGAGTTAAGTAAAGTTATAGTTCATATTTAGACTTATTTCATAAGAAATTTCGCAGAGCCTTAGTTCATGATTTTGATGCTCCAAAGAATCATATTTACGACTTTAATTTTATCTAATCGATTTGTAAATATGATCAATTTGTAGTCAACGACTTGTGCTGCGAGCAAATCCAACCAATCGAATTCAAATGCTCATTCGGATCGTGAAACACTCAAGCACACCTGCTGCACATTAAGCCGACGCCAATAATCGATTTACATAGCTTAAGCGCTCTCAACATCTCAATACCCTACACCAGCAGTACACCACACAGTGCCACCGGTCAAAAGCGAACGCAACTCACCCAAGGCATTGGGCATTATCGATGCATCACCGGCTTAGTCGCGATAAAACGTGTTGAAATAATTCGCAACCACAACGCTAATCATGGGGTCGTTCGATTGGATTGGCTTCGCCCTGCCGGTGAAGCAAAAAACTGAACCGGCTCATTAGTGAACGCCGCTGGACATCATGCCTTCATGCTCGGCGTACGGAAGAGACGAATGAAGCACGCTGCTCGCCCGCACGATCACACTCGGGAGCAGCAAAACGAGTGGCAATTGAATTAAATCAAAAAGTGTGTTGCTGCAAAGTGCTGCAGTTTTGTGATATTTATTCGAATGTTTTCCAACTGCAGCACGTTGGGTGGGGTTGGCTCGGACAAAGTAGACGAAAGGTACAAAAGCAATGAAAGAGAAAAAAGCAACGCCTTGCACTTGCCAGCCTAAGGAGAAGTATCTTGATGTTGAGTTCATTTTCTCCGTGGGGCGTATTTATTTACATAGTCGATCAGCGCCATTCAACGGCCAGAGACCACCTTCATGGTTGGTGGCAGAAGCAAGAAGAAATTCTTCTACTCAAGCGGTGGAAGCAGCTCAGGTGCATTCGGAGCGGATCGGGCATGTAAAGGGGATGCTTTCTTCGTTCTGCGGCCTCTTCTCGCATGCCATTACGCATTATTGTGGTTATTAATATTTCCCTCGAGATGAAATGTTTGGAGAGATGATATTTTTATTTCTGCCGGCTGTCCAAGTGTGTGGTGGCTGTGGTGCATTAGATGGGCGCAAGGGGAGGCTGTTGCACCGTCTAACTACCACCCTTTGATGGTGTGGAAAAGCACAACCGTTACAGACACCCGAATGGAAACTTGTTTGATGCAAACTAATGACTTTTCACTCTTTACGTCGACGATTTTCAAAGCGATATTCGTTGCAGTGGTAAAAGGTGTCTTTCGATTTGAATAATAATAACCTCAATTATCTCGCAACTCGTATACAATGACACGCGAGCTTTTGGAGAACTTCTTAGAGGGAGCTTCTTATTGTGAGGGAAAATTGATGCACTTTCGGAAACGTTTTCTGAGCCGTGTTTGCGTCAAGCAAATAATTTCATATGAAAACAAACACAGCACAATGGTTACCTATTCCGTTCTTCAAATTTAGGTTAAGGTTTCATGGGCATCATTACGCTCTTCCCCAAAACATGTTCAATTTAAAACGGTTTCCTCGGTAAGAATGGGGGTTGGAGTATCGATTTTCGGAAGATTTCCCCACATTCTTTCCAAAATGTTTGTCAATATTTAATTGTTTGAAAACTATGCCCTCTCCAACAAAGCCAGACAGTGTCTTCTATGGGTTTCAATGCCAACGTCTGGCCGGGATGCATGTGGCGCTTGAGCTGTCGTCGAAAGAATTTCGATACCCCGACACTGTTCTACATACTATGCTATGGAATCGTAATGTTTTGTTGATTTTAACGGTTAGTGCAGTTGTTGAATGAATTCGTTCAAACAAGCAGCACCCTCGTGGGTTCATTGCAGCTGAGATTTGACCGACACAATGCAGTCTGAGCCAACTGCAGCGAGAATGATCGGAACGATGGCCTTATGCAGCCTTCCCAAGGGTTGTGTTTGATTGCTTAACTGTTTTTGTTCCCTTTCTGAAAAAATGTGTTTGCACTTTTCATCAAAACATCCGTAAATGGCGGCAATTTTTGACAACATCTCTCAACCGTTCCTCAAATCTCTGCTGCTGTCGTTTATTGTTTTGTCAAATTTGTTCAAGCTGCAACTGCTCGGGTAGCGCAGGGCTGAGGCAGGAGAAAAGGCAAAAGCTCTTCAAACTTGAAAGCTTCTTTGAAAAGCAACATCCGCAAACGCTACATTGTGTTGCGCTTTGTTCGGTTAGGTAGTGAGAAACCGCTGAGAAAAACATCGACCATCTCAGCTGTGTTAAAAGTATCGTTTGTTAAAAGATTAACATTTGATGAATGGCTCGTCTGCTGGCCGAGGTTCAACAATTTAAATCGCTTCCACCGTCTGTTTACGGAAGAGGTGCCCATTTTAAGCATCAATCAGGACCATTTACACTTTGGCCCACTCACCGAGCGTTTCGATTGTTTGGGTCCGTAAGCTTCTGTCATTGCGCCTCAATTGTGTCGCATTATGACCCACTTTAGGGGTCCATTTTTTTACCTTCACTTACTCGGCCGGAAAGTAAAGGTAAAGACGCGCATGCGTACGAAGAAAACGTCTTCATAGAGGTTACATGTAATGCGGTAGGAAACTCGTTAAGATTATCGAGGTTCGTCACCGCCCCGCTGGTTGAAGTCTTTCGATTGCTGCGTGTTGGGTTCGTCGTTGATTGCGCATCGGCGGCGGCTCGAGGTAAACACCTCGGACCGGAACTTTGTCCGCGCGTTCGACCCAGGGATAAGATCGGAGATTGGCGGCTTCTTGGAAATCGGTTCGATCCGTGCTCGATTTAGCTGCTTCGATTGATTGGTTTGCTGATCGAGCGAGGACGGTGAAGAAGATTGATGGGATGATGCTACTCATTAATTTACCGGCGACGAGTGCAATTTTTCGTCATATATCAGAGCTGGAAGATGGCATCCGAACTACTTTCGTATAAGAGCGATGGTTTCGTCTGATTTCGATCATCTCTTTCGCGTGTTTGCACGTTCCCGATTGGAATGCCATAAAACGTCAAACAAATGTAAGCCAGCCAACCATTAGCCATCCGAACATCCTTTTTCGCACCGACAAAACACTGCTAGCCGCGGGTATACATCGTGAAACAAGCTGTTCGTCACATCGCTGGTATGTTCTAAGCCCTTTCCATTCCCCTGCAAGGCACATGTTGGGTTCCCGGTACGTCCCGTAGCGTGTTTGTCGCAACGCTTGACTCACTTGATTTACACATAATTCTTGACAAGAGTACTCAAGGCACAGGAACGAACCCTTCATCGACAACGTTCACCATTACTGGGGAGACATTCGCGTCGGAATGGATCGGGAATGGGTCGGTTCAGCATACGGTGCGCACTGCCCTGGACATTGATTCGTCGCGGCAAACTCATAACATAAATGGGCATGTCTGGAGTTGCGACCGCGTATCGTGCCCGATTGGCTCAGCTTAACTCCGGGCTGCTGTTGCTGCTGCTGCTGGTGGTGGTGCTGTCGCTGCCGTTGACGATTCCCAGCCGCACATTATTCGTACGTGAACTTTTCTCCTTTAAATTGTGACCATAAAAGGGCTAGAAAATAATTGTTTGCTTGCGAGAATGTCACGACTTTTGTGCATCAGCATCCGTTCCATTCGGGTGCTTGTGTTTGTGTGCTATAGATTGGCGATCCCGAGCCCTCTCGGGGGACAGGTCTACTGCGCGCGCTAGACAGGATGAAAAACTTTGACTGGTTTTCTTTCCCCTTTCCTAGTGTCCTTAGCTTTGAGCGATTGATCACAAGGGCTTCCTTCAGGCGCCCCATGGAGGGCCAGCATTATGATTGAGCTAATTATTTTCAAAATAAAAGTCACCCCAGCAAGCCGACCAAGGTGGCTTTTCCTTCTTCTAAGCCATATCGTGCCCACCATCACGAACAGTCTGCGGTCTCTAGTTGAAAATGTCCCCTTGTTCCGATACTGCTCCACAGCTTCAAGCCCTTCACGAGACGGTAACGTGGCTCCGCTCGCGGTGGGTTTTGATTTTGTTTTACAATAATGACCATGTGCTCGTGTACCAAAAATGGAACCGCTTCTGCACCGATGCCCGAAACGAATTTCCCTCCTCCAACGAGCTTGAGGAAACGAGCAAATTTGTAGGTATCGCCCCGTGCACTGTGGGTTTTGACATTTGTGTGTGCATCGATCGGTGGACCACCGCGAATATTCTTCCACGAAGGCGTGCAGAGGATTGGGAACCTTGCCTAAGTAGGAAAAGTGTCGTGGGCGTTATTTGTGAGCCAATTAAGTGTTTCCGAACGGCTAGCAGCCTGTTTGGTAGTGATTACCGTACCTGGAGCAAAGCTTTTGTTGCAACAAATGATTGGGAAAGCAATTGAACACGGTTCCATTTACACAAATCATGCATTTTTGACAGTTTAGCGATGGTGTCTTCCCAAATGAAATTGCCGTTCGGAAAGGTATCAACGATTTATCCAATCAGTGATCTGAAATGCAAGTAATTGTGTATAAGTTTGGAAGCCAAATCGCTTAGCCGTTCATTAGCGAAACAGAAGCCATTTAAAGAACATGCTCGTGGTATGCAACAATTTTTATTACAATTCCTCACAAACTCGCAACGTACGGCTGCGCAAGGCATCCCAAACCAAATTAAAATAGTTTTCCAATGTTGCAACACGTCGGCGATGCGATCGGTTCGGCGTCGTGCAATTCTACCTGCCAATTGCTATTTTACAGTACATTTTTATTGCACATTGAATTCATCCCATCGGATCTCCCTTTCGCATGAATGGATAATTGGAATGCGCCGAGTTAAATAGTTTCAGGTGAACGTACACGTACCAATGAATTTAAGGCATTTATATTGTTCCGTTCTGTTCTTGCGTCGTCTCCTTTCAGCTGTATCAGATAGTGTTTTTCACGATGCGTGCCGCCATCTCACCACTTCCTGCCACCTGGGTGCTGGAAAAATCGATGGACGGACGGGAGTACGATGCGTGGCAGTACTTTGCGGCGGACGACACGGAGTGCCGGGAGCGGTTCGGGTTGCCAGCGTATACTGCGAATTACATCTTCAAAAGTGACACCGAGGTGATCTGTTCGACACAGTTTTCCTCGCACGAACTGCTGGAAAATGGGGAAATCAATTTATCCCTCATTAGCGGGCGTCCGAGTGAAATGATTACATCGCCTGAGTTGCAAAACTTTACCTTAGCGCGATACGTACGGATACGGTTGCTGCGCATGCAACCAGCAGAGCCACAGGTGAGTAAAAGATACTATTTATCAATTGGAAATAGTCATGATGTTTATTTAAAAATACATATTGCTACACACTAATCGTACAGACTTTGAATGGCACAAAAAATGTAAATTCGATACGCACGTGTTGTTTTAACGGTCTTTTGAAAAGTTTCAGCAAAAATTCAAACGTTTCAATTTAACTGTGTTTCAGTCGCAATGAAATATTTCACCGTAGGCAATGTGAAATTCGCCTGCCATATTGAATTCGCCCGTTGTGATGCGAATTGCATACTCACAGGAGTATTGCATAAATTTATTAGTTTAAATTCAAATACGACCGACCGACCGACCGAGTAATACAAAATACCGCAACATTTCTTTACGTTACAGCGAAGCTTTTACACCATCCGTTCACTGCGAATTGGGGGACGATGTTTTTGCTCCGGTCACGCCGGTAAGTGCAAAATCAACGACAACAACATTGATAACGAGCCGCAGTGCGAGTGTGTTCATAATACCTGCGGAGTGCATTGTGTTCGGTGCTGTCCACTCTACAACCAGCGGCCGTACCGTATTGGAACTCCGATGGCAGCGAACAAATGTGAAAAGTGTGAAGTAGGTAACCTGCTGATTAAGAAACATTTTCGGATACTTCGCTAACGTCACGATGTTTCGTTTCAGTGCCATGGCCATGCCAAATCTTGCATCTACGACAAGCTTGTCGATGAGCAGCATCTTAGTCTAAGCATTCGGGGGAAGATGAGTGGGGGAGGTGTCTGCCAAAATTGCACCCACCACACTACTGGTATTAACTGCGAACGATGTCTTCCGGGCTATTACCGGCCAATGGATCGATTACCAAACCATCCAGAGCCATGTTTACCATGCAATTGTACTGCAGCTGGAGCTACGGGGGAGTGTAGCACAATAGGAGGAGAGTGTCGCTGTCGGGAAGGATTTACTGGTACTCAGTGCACAGAATGCTTGCCAGGACATTCGGGCGAGAAATGTTCAAGGTGTGATTGCGATGCCAGAGGCACACTTTCGGGGCGTGAATGTGATGAGCGATGTAGTTGCAAGGCTCACGTGGTCGGAGAGCGGTGTGATCGCTGTGATGAAGGATACTTTGCTCTGGACGAAGGACACCTGGATGGGTGTCTCAAGTGTTACTGTTCGGGAGTTGGGACTAGTTGTTCTGTGGCGCACATTGAGACGAGCAGCTATGAAACGCTCAAAGGCTGGACGGTAACGAATCTGGCTATGAGCGAGCAGATCGTTCCTACGAAGGATAACGACACTGGCTTTTTGGTATTCGGAATGTTTGAAATGCCTGAAACGGAGGCAGTGTACTGGAAGGCGCCGGAAGGGTACCTTGGAAACTTATTGCGTAGCTATGGATCGCGGTTAAACTTCAAGATGCAATGGATCACGGTGCGTGGTGATACGAGTGGGAAGCCTACGGTAGGTCCAAGCCTTGTTTTGGTCGGTAGAAATGGGATGAAGATAGCCTATGGAGAGGAGAGCTACGACGAGACTGGAGGTGCTACCATCACCGTTCCCTTGAAAGAGGATAACTGGTATCACGTTCCGCGGACAGTTAAAGACATCATCACTCGTTTAAGACGCACGGAGTATCATGGCGATCCAGTGACGCGTTCCCAATTCATGGCGGTTCTCACGGACGTTGAGGTGGTACTGCTTCGCGGTACCTATCACACAGATCAGGTGGAGAGCGTTTTGGAGGAAGCACAACTGTTTTCCGGATCACATTCGAGCACCGAATCATCCTCTACCGGTTCCAATTTCATTGAGCTCTGCGACTGTCCCGAGGGTTACAAAGGTACATCCTGCGAACAGTGTGCATTTGGCTATGTTCGGATTTATGAAACTAGTGTGACGCACGAACGCATTGGTCGCTGCATTCCTTGCTCGATGTGCAACGGACACGCGGCAAGCTGTGATCTAGAGACGGGCGAGTGTGGCATGTGCCTGCACAATACTGTCGGAACCAACTGCGAACGATGTCTGCCAGGATTCTACGGCAATGCGACTATCGGACGACAGGATGACTGTAAGCGGTGTGCTTGTCCATTGGAGGAACCGAGCAACAACTTCTCGCCCAACTGCCAGTCTCGTGGTGGTAGCTCAGATCCTTCAGAATACGTTTGCACACAATGTCCGGATGGCTACACGGGAGATCACTGTGAGCTGTAAGTATAAAGAGGGTCTTGCAATTGGGATGACAGAATGGGAGTGATGAGAATAACACATTTACAGATGCGACGATGGGTATTACGGTGAACCGGAGGTGATCGGTGGCCAGTGTCTTCCGTGCCCGTGCCATGGAGGACCCTGCAATGCAGTAACTGGTGAATGCATCCAGTGTGTGTAAGTATGGGAGAGCAATGTCGATACAGTGTTTTTTTGCAAATTGTCTCACTCTCGTGCTTTCCTTCCCACAGAGGCAACACAGAGGGTTGGCGCTGCGAACGGTGCAAAACCGGCTATTGGGGCGTTCCCGATGATGGTTGCGAACCGTGCAGCTGCTCCGAGCTGGGCGCGCTGGAGAACGTGTGCGACGTGACGACGGGTCAGTGCATCTGCAAGCCACGCTACGGTGGTCGACGCTGTGACGAGTGTGATGTAAGTATCGCCTCAAGAATCTGGTCACGCCGCATGGTTCAACATTTTAGCGTGTCTCTTTTGTGCACTCTCCACTGTCCCCCCACAGGTGGGTTACGGCAATCTAGATCTAGACTGCCCGGCCTGTGCGTGTAATGTGAACGGATCGGCCAGCTCGGTGTGCAACGTTGTGAGTGGCCAGTGCGAGTGTAATGTCGGCACGGAGGGAATCCATTGCGATCGCTGTCAGGACGAGTTCTACGGATTGTCCGAGGAGCAGCCGGGTGCTTGTGAAGGTAGGTGGCATTACATTGATTTCCTTACCCGCGCAAGCCGTAACAAATTAGCACGGCAAATTGATGAAGCTCGATGAAGTGCTCGAACGGAAGCGGGTAGCATTCACCGAAACGAATGCAAACTCAAACAGCAATCGACATCGTGCTGAGAAACACCAGCATCCATCTGTGGTAGAACGACTCAATCCTGGTGAGCTCACACGAGGGTTGTCTTGATGTCGATATTCATCAGAGATAGCAGCGATTAAATGAAAATGCACTTCCCCCGGACACCCGGACACGGAGTGGGTTGTGTTTGCTCGCTCGAGAACTGGTGCAAGGGCAGAGCGCTTGAGTTTATGTGTAGAACGTTTCCACATGGTGAATGCCAAGGCGCCACCACACGACTCGGTTTGAACGAGTTGCGACTGGAGTCGGCGGTGAGATTAATTTTATTGTTATCGTTATTACCTTTAACGTAGATTACAATTTATTGATTATGAAGTTATTAAATCCATACCACCGGGGACGATGCCAAACGCTGAAGCGATCAGCTGAGGGGTGTGGCGGGATTGGAAATTGTAAAGGGGTTATTTAATGATGGCAGCATCTCTGCAGTCGAATGGTTTACGCTGGCTTATCGAAAACTGTGCAAGATAAAAACTGAATATATTCCACATTGAGAAACAACATGAACTAATTTGTAAAACCTTTTTATGCAGATGCAGATATCATGGCTAATAAGAGCAATAAATAAGTCAATCTTGCCGTAAAACCGATCATTCAAATTTTTACAACCGTTGCAAGCTCATAAAACAAACAAATGCCAAACATTTTTCTCTCAGCTGTCGTTAATATGCTGATTGCATCTTTCTGCAGAGGATAGGGAGGATCAATGCAAATTTTTCTTTTCTACTGATCGTGCAGCCAAAAAAACAACCTTGCAAGTGAGCTAAACTACTGCATAAACCAAAATTATTTCTCCTTTTTAATACGGACTGCTTTCATCCTCGCGCTTGGGCAAAGTAAACAAACATCACTTCGCGTCTACACGAGCGAAGGCAAAATGCGAGACATGAACCATAAAATTGGCTGATTGATCGATGGGGTAATTATTTTTGGAGCATGCAAAGCAGCAGCAATAACGGCAGCATCGTCAAATCGGTTCATGCTTCTTTTTTTTAGTGCCATCGCATTCACCACGACGAGCCGGGGCGAGTTAATTAAAAAGTTTTACTTCGATCGTCAATTTTTTTTGATGATTTTTACGTTTTTTTTCTGCTGGTTTTGGGGTGATGGGGGTTTATGTGTTTTGTGCGAAATGTGAAACGATGACGTGGAACCGGTTTGTGGTCGCTGTAATAAGCTTCAAGCAAACAGATCAGTGTTATCCGTTGAGTTATCGGGCGAGTATGATCTTCAGCTAGGTGATCGTTTCCAGCCAACAGCCATTTCGTGTGTGCCCCTTTCGCTTCTCTCACGCCGCGATCGTCAGGCGTGTTTGAGGGACAAATAATTCACCGTCGGTGACGGACTGTTGACTTTTTAGGGTTGCCAAATTTGCGTAGGCCGCCTTGTCAATAGGCACCGGGTTGACTCGCGAGCTGGGCAAACACGTCCTCTGACTGCTCTTCCGCAAACACAAATCCCTCGACCTCGACCCGATCGGTTGCTTCGCTTATTCGGAAGCGACACGCCAGCATCGAGATGAGCGGCATTTTTCGATTGATTTGTCCACCCACCCACTGTGTTTTGCGGTGGGTACAAGATAACGCGCACGGCAGTAACGGCGGCAGGTTGTGGTGTTGTTTCGCTGTGCCGGCTGATTGGGAAAATTAATCGCGATTCAGGTTCCCTGCGTCACGTCACGGCCGATTGGCGATCGCGTCTCGGCGGCAATTTACCGCCCGTTCATCAACAAGCGTCGTCGTCGTCGTCGTCGTCGTCGTCGTCGTGGTTGTCGTCGTGTGTGGTCATTGTGCTCGAGCAGTGGACGATCGACGGCGGACCGGTGGTTTGGAGGTCGCGCCTAGTCGCGCCATCATCGTGTGATGAGTAATTTGCTTGTGTAGACTGCTTGGGTAGACTGCCTGGTCCGCTAGACTCGCCGTGCGTCCGGATGCGGTCACTTATCGCGGGTGAGGGAAAATCGATCGAATCGATGCTAGCGGAAAGGGCTGGGAAGGGAAACCCTGACGTGGCTTTTTTTCCTATCCCTCGCTCTGCCTCTTTCTCTTGCTCTGTACCGCAATTAATTGAACTCAAAGGATCTTGGAGGGCGCGGTCGATTGTAGGCAGGCAGAGTTTATAAAATGTACAACTTTATCATCATCATCCTGTACATGCAGCGGCGGCACGCCCGAGTTTTATGCTGACGGATCCGGATTTATGCCTCATCCTCGTCTCACTGTTGTTTCGCTCTCACTCTCGCCGCAGTGCTATTGATATGAAAATTAATAATAAATCAATTAGAAACTAATGACTTGGTGGAATTTTTATTGAATAAAATTAATAAAAGCTTGTCGTTCGACCGGTCGTCGCTACACATACACACACACATAGAGCAGCGCTTCTTCATTCCGTTTCGAATGATAACCTTTCTATTTTTGGCAATTTGAATGTAAATTGGGCGGAAAAAGAGGAAATGTTGCAGAACAAATCGAATGCTATAAAGATGAGTTTTATTAACACAAGCAAGACCTGATTCGAGACATGATTTGAGAGGTCTTTCTCTACTCACTCATCTGCTGGCTAGTTTTTAGCTTTAGGCAAAAGCCGATCTTTCGGACATGTCGCAATGGAAGCGAAGAGGAGAAAGAAGAACGGCTGGGAGTCTTTGATGGCCCACATCTCCCGACAGTCGATCGCACTACTTGAAGACCTGCATCGCGATCATCGACATCGTTCCGGTTGAACGCTTTCAAATGCTTTTCAATCCATTCATCACCCGATGTTAGTGGTTGGTAGGAGAAGGTTAAATTAAGAAAAAAGGAGGTCTTGTCTCGGTTGTATCAAAGTAGATAAAGCAATCCGGCTTCGGCTTGGGAACACCCATTCCGACTAGTGCAATTGATTGGAGGACTATGATGAGGCCATGGTCGAGTCGATAAAGTATCTTGTTTTTTTTTTTATGGTAGGCGTTGCTCATGTGCCTCATTAGAAGAATGCAAAAAATATTGGAAAATGGAGCAATACCACATAAACAAACACTAACCTCACTTTCCAAGCAACATTTAATTGCTTCGATATCTGAAGACGAGTGCTTAAGAGTGGCAATTTCTTTTAAAGGAAGATCTCCAAGTGATGTCGAAATGATGCAGAAAATCAACGTTCTAGTTTAAAGTGTCTTATATTGGTTCGTAAAGTAGACGTCGAGTGACTGCATCACTGAGTCACGGTGAAGTATTTCTCTTCAGACGTACTCTTGCTTGACTTAATTTGAGCTGCTTACACGTCATGTTACCTGGTCTACCCTAAACCTCACCTGGAATGCAACAAAGACAGCGATTTACTCTACTTTCTCCGTCCGATGCACCTGAAACCCGTCCCCATCGTCACCTTTATCAGAGGCGACTTCAACATCATCATCACCTACCTCTTCAACGGTGCAATTGCACCTTACCGGACTGCTGGTGCACGACATCGTTTTACGAGTTCCGCTGCTGCGAGCGATAAATTCCGAATGGTAATTTATGTGCGTGCTGGTTCGCTCAAGAAGAGAGGCAGCCAAGACCCGCCAACAAAGTGTCCCGTTCGCACAATTGCGCCCGCCCTCACCCGGTTTCCGTCATCAAGTCGCAAACTGCAGCTGATCAGAATTCCTGGCGCGCGCGCACGCGTACACACACAACAGCAGAAGCAGCAACAGCTTCAACGGAGATCGCTAGTGTCACCGCGCCGTTGCAACGCCACATGAATCCGTTATGAAATTGCACATTAAAATGCAATAAAACAAAAAGCGAGTGTGCAGGGCGAGAGTGCATCCTCCGTCCCCGTTGCCGGTGCTTTGGCAGCAAGTAAAGCAGAAGAAACCGGCAACAAAACCACTGGCACTGGCTGCTGTATCGTGTGCAGAGATTGTGCAAGAGGGAGGGAAACGGGATTAATCGCATCATCAGACAAATTGGAGCCACCATGGTTCGTACCGTGCGTCTCGTGGAACGCAGCGAAGGGTGGGAAGGGTGCAGAGTAGTGGAGTTTAGTGCACTTGCGCAAGGCGTTGGCGTTTTGCGCCACCGATCGAGAGGCCGCATGGGGTGGTGTTGGTGATAATTTCGCGATTTTCCGCGATCGCACTGACAGTTTGTTTTATGGCACTTTTAGCGTTATTTATATCCCTACCGTGCAAACCGTGACCCTTTCTCTTGTGTTTGGGGAGTTTTTTTCCCATATACTCCCTCTGTCTGATTCTCTTTCTCTCTTCTAGCTCGTGGGTGGGGTATGACATCAAAAGCCAAGTTCTACCGTACAGGTGAAGCAGCATTCTTATTCCACACACAAGCCGGCGTGTCAATCCGCGAGATTGTCGATCGATTAGTGCAACCTCACAGGGTGGTACATCCCTTCGACTACGAAAGCTCTAGTACAGTTTCTTCGGCTTGGAGCGAATGTATAAGCCCTTCTCCGGCACTTTCGCTTCGTCTGCCTCCTTCAAGCAGAAACATTCTTGAAATGACTCGTTTTGTTTTCGAAGATCATGCTGAAGAAACTAGGACCGCCTGACGAGTGCTCAGTGTGCTTGGTTTGATGGGAATCGTGAGTCGATTGAATTATTTCCATTTATTCTCCACCAGCCAGTCACCCGGGTTCCGTGGCACCGTGCCCGGGACTGCATTTTCCAAAGCTCTTCCACCCTACCTCCGGGTCTGGGCGACCTGTGCAGTTTGAAGGATCGTGCCCATCGTATTATCGGCACCGGGCGATCGTACCCAAAGATAAATGGCTTTTTCGTTATTTTGTTTTTGTCCGTCGCCGTCCCCATCCCAGTGATGCCATTGCCGTGCATATGTTGTACTAATTGATTTATTCCGTTACCCCGTAGACCCAGGGCAGATCGGATTAGAGACAGATTGGGGCAGGCAGTGAAAAGAGCAAAGCGAGTGGCGGCCCCGTTACAGGGTGCTGAAAAAATAATCTCGCCTTACTCTCTTTTTTTGATTGAGATATGTAGCAAACAGACCTTGAGTGGTCTCTGTGCATGGGTTTGTTGGACACAGGGGCCTTAGGGAGTTGGATGTTGAAGAAAAACAGAGAATTCTACTTAAAGCGAATCATAATCGTTCGCCTTGGCAGCATTGGATTGTGGGTAATCGGTTCAAATGTAACATTTAAATTAATCAACCAACTTGTGACCGTAATTAATAGCTACAAAGCGTCATGTTCATGTTCAGCATAATCCCCCGTCCTCACAACCGGACCAGGAGACCGAACCGACTATTGGCACGCTAATTTTTGTTGCGGATGACGAATGATTGCAGCTTACAATTGGCACCAGATGGATGATGTGCAATAAACTCTGATCAGACATTCAATAACTCACCCCGGGCTTCTAAACAGCCAGCGATACCCCCTGAGCGATGGGCTCCGATCGTTGATTAGACGTTTATGAATGAATCCAGTGATCGGAGTCGGTACATAGCCCCGGTTCCGCAACCGCGGCGGGTGTTCACTTCACATGATTTTGTAGAGCTTTATGGCGTGGAATAAATCATCGCAGCGAACCTGTTGGTTGTGCTGTCGTTTGGCTAGGCAAGTATCTCCTCCACAACTACCAACTCCTCCAGAAGAGAGCCAACTCGGACGGAGGACATGGGGATATATGTTCAATGAAGAACGAAATGGTTCGACTCCCCGTGGTTCTCGCGTCACGGTTTTCGTTTGGGGAAAGGTAATAAAAACTTTTCCAAACATACCCCAGCTCACCGGCTCGCATGGGATGGCGGTGGAAGCAGTGGGATAAATCATTTGCAACTTGTTTCCTTCCTCGTTGGGAAGAAAGGGGGGATGCGGGAAGGGAAGGAAGCTTTTCGTGACGGAAAAATCAACTTGATCTTTCCCCGTGAGTGGTGAAGCATTTACGGTGCATTTTTACAACCGGTGCATGCTAGAATCTGAGTTTCCGAGCAGGCGGCTGCACTATAAAGGATGGAATAATTGGGTCAGTAAGCCACAGCACTGGTTGGCCAGAGGGAATCGTCTGAAGTCGCTGAGGGAGGGGGGCTGTGGAAGAGAGTTTGATATTGTTATTGGACTCAAAAGTATTTATTACACACATGAAATCTCGTTTCGGTGAGATCGTTTGCACAGGTCACCTGGGCGGCACTTGATCCTGCTTAGCGTCAGCAGAACATGCACCAATTATCTGCCTCGCCCCACAAAAAAAAGTGCTCAAACCGTTTAACCTTTCGTTAACCGATTGTTGCTTGTGCCATCACAGTTGGAGGATCGTAAATTGAAAGCGCAAAGCCTCCTCCATGTGCCTGGTGGGTTGAAACGATCGTGCTGATAGTATAATCGGATTCAGATCTCGCAAACCAGCGAACAGACCCTTTACAGCACAGAACCTTCTCTGACCTTTGGCGATGCAAGTCGTTCTGCCGAAAAAAAAACCATTTCTCTCAGGGGTCACTCTGTACGGCCTTTCTCAAGCACACGGATGAGTCCCTTCTCATGCAAGAAGATCACCTTATGATAGGAAACAGCTGTACGGAACGAATCCTTCCCCACGACGCGACGATACAAATCGATTTGCTCGGTTCGAACGAATCTCCAACGCGATGTGCGAGGCAATGTGTGTGAGTGTTAAACCGCATTAATTATGTGTCTTGTTGTAGTTGCAAATTCTGGCGGTTTAATTAATGCTCACCAAAAGTAGCATGCGTTTGCGTATCCTCGGTGCGTAGGAGCAAAGGTTGTATGCTGTATGCAGCGTAGCCAATGTTTTTACCGAATTGGTGCAGAATTTGGCGTTCCGCCACGGCAAATTAACCGCTTGAATTCCGGCCCGCCACATGTGCGAGCGAGTGACAGTGAAAGGGTGTGGGACAGGCAGGACTGCGGTCTGAAAAATGATTTATTTAAACTCCCAGCCGCCGCAGTAGAGTGACTGATTTGCCGCCTGGCTGTTCCAAATCGAGGACAGCCAACCCAACCCAGTAGCGGACAGAGACTGCTCCAGCGCGCAGTGTTTGTGTGGGCCGCACCGGTGTTCACTGCAATCGGTGCAAGCAGTGTCGAGTGCGCACTTTGTACATCGTCGGTGGGTATTAATTTTCCGTGGTAAAACATTAATTACATGCCTAATGATCGGTTGGTTGGGGTGCAGTCTCGGGGCAGTGAGCTTCTTGCTTGGATTAAGATTAAGGAAGATCAAATGTATGGGCCGAACAGGCGAGAGGAATTCAGCGGAAAGCCAAAATATACATTCACAAGTGCGAGTAATATAGTTTGGAACATTTTGCCCCCGAAATCTCCCGACTTAATAAATCGAGTCAATAAATTTACCTTCCACATTGTTCTGGCAAGGCACTATCATGGATGTCACGGGAAGACATTACACGATGGCAAATTATTTCGTCATCAAATAAATGTGATTAATACGCTTCGTCATCTGCGATCCTCGACATTCCTCGAACGTTCCCTGCCCACCGAATACAAAACGCCACAACGAATTGGCAGCGAAAAAAAAGACATGTTTACTAACCGTGGGCACTTGGAGTGGCTCTTCTTATCTGCTCAATCATACCATTGCCGGAAGCAGCTCACAAGGAGTCATAGCAGCAGCGAGTAACGAGCAACATCAAGCATAAGTTATGCGTGTAAATATTTGCCACCGGCGCTGCAGCAGCTGATGCAGTGTTGTTTAGAAGATCGCCTTTCTTCTGTTCAGCTTCACATTCTTCAACGGTGCGCATTAAATGCACATTTATGAATTACTCTAGGTTCGAGCTGCTTCTTTCGCCCGTAGATGGAGAAGTCGTTTCATCTTCAACACCTTTCCTCGATTCAGTAAACGGGAGGTTTGTGGAGAAGATGTGGGAATGAGAAATGTTGTTGCTGATGATGATGATCTTCCCTGCCATCCTGACTTGAAACGGTGAATGTGACTCAGTTTTGGAGTGTGTGTGTGTGTGTGTGTGTTGCAAGATTATTTGTGCGTTGGGAAAGTTCATCCAAGCGCGAAAAACCAATCCGTGTCCAGTGGCATTTGCAGCCGCTTTGGTGTGGCCGAGATTTATTCAGCTGCACGCTGATACAGCGTGGGAGTTACCGGCAGGCCAGATGCTGC
Organism: Anopheles epiroticus; assembly: GCA_000349105.1. Taxonomy (NCBI): domain Eukaryota; kingdom Metazoa; phylum Arthropoda; class Insecta; order Diptera; family Culicidae; genus Anopheles; species Anopheles epiroticus. Next base: position 1,019,371 of record KB670058.1, on the reverse strand, counting down.
TTAAACATTCACCCTCGTTCGCCACAACTACAAACACACTCACAGACAGCACCATTCATGGCAGCGCATCAAAGCGATCTAACAGAGTGCAGTACTTGGCGATAAGATAAACGTACCTACCGTTCTCCAAAGCAAACACACTGCTGCAGCGTGCATCGTTTCCCACAGCAACGTAGAAAAGGTGGCAAAAACTGCATCATCTGTCGTGGTTAAATTGCGTTAATAATCCTGCTGGCCAGTGCCAGTGGGAATGGGAAGATCATCACACCCGCTCGGTTTATTGCAAACGATCGAAAATAATCCATTCGCCAGCACATTTGCAAGCCCCGCGGTCAAGATACGGCACACGGTGGCTTAATAACGGGCTCGTTTATCAACGTTTTTGCGGCAAGATAGAGAGAGAAAAGCGGTCGGATGGGAGGGGGGGGTGGTGGTTGAATCGTGTTGAGAGGCAAACAGGTTACACAAATCGTAAAATTATGCCCACCACCAGCAAAGAAAGCCCCGAAAGCGATCGAATCTTCGATTGGGTAGCGCAGTAAAATCCGTTGACGTGCCGCGGTGGTTTGATGGGCTATTAAAAATTAATAAATTTAAATGAATCGGAATATTTCCGGTGCGGAGTCCTTCTTTTGTCAAAATGTGCAACTTATACTATATGAAAGAGCGATTTAATGGAGGTTTATAGACAATATTGCTTTTAATGCTGTCCTCTTTCTCTTTTCGTGCGTGTCGCCTCTAATGCAGACCAGCGAATTGATCACATTGATCGTGAAGTTTCGCTTCCGATCGTAAAAGAGAAGGAAATTAAATGATTTAGGTACCGCACTAAATCAACGCGTCACGAAAACCAATCCCCTCGGTCGCTCGATCGCTCGATTTAGAAGCGAATAAGATATGGCAACCCATTTACAACTGCAACCATGCAGCGGCGTACAGCGAATAGAAATGAAAAATCGTGTCCGATTGCACACACGTTCAGTCGGAGGCTTTTCCACCGTTTTCAAATCTTGACCGAAGCTAGAGGTGACTGCCCAAAGTCACGCAATTGCCGCTTCTAGGCTTCTTGGCTAGTTACAGCAATAGCATTAGAGCCTAGTGTAGTGTTGCTTTGGGAGCATTTCAGTCAAGCCGACCCGCGAGAGGTGTATGCTTATCAAGCGAAGCAATGAAAACAAAATGCAGCTTTTCTAACCGGTTCGATTTCGATCGTCTTCATTGCCAGTTTGCATGTCGCCTCGAACGATTCGTGTCGGGAAAGTGTTAAGACCGGGCGCCGTTTTGGCGTGTGACCGCGGCGTCAAAATCGAATCAAGTCGGTCCGCCCAACTCCTGGTCCCCTCGGAATGAATCCCCCTTCGCTCATCTAGTGACGTTAACTGCACTTTAATTGCTGAGGCTCGTCCGTTTGGCGCATCTCGAGCGGCGCTGAGCGTATGATAAGTGTTTCTAGCACCTTAAGTGTGCTGTTTGAAGGATCATGTTGGAGTTTGTGCACCGACTAACAAGCTGCTAATTATAAGCTTCACCATAATTTGTGGTTGTCTTTAACGCATACATCAATCGACAGTGTACTTTACGTGCTGCTTCTGCTGTTATGACATGTTGGGCAACAGGATTATTATGATGAAGAAAATGTATACAAAACATACATTTATTTAAAAATTTCATAACTCATTTGTATGATTAAAATAATCCAAATTTTCCAACAAAACAAAACACTTGCGTGCGTCTAAATCCATCATAACCGTTCTTGAAAAATTGATAATGGACCCCACCAACACGCTATTCAATTTTTACATTATGTAAACACCACCCGAAAAGCAGAGCGCAGAATAAAATGCGAAACTCTTGCCGAAAGCACTCACTGCCCTCCAGTTAAAAGGATAAAGTCATTATTGGTCAGTATCCTGTGACTTTTCGTTTCTCGGCTCTCGTCTTGTGAGGTAAGCAGAAGAATCAATAACCTCCGAGCCGACCGATTCTCAATCATAATTTGCATGCCGACAGCTACGGGGACCAGACTTATCCACTGGCCATGGTAAGGAGAGTCCCAAAAACACGAGTCCCGCTCGCTCGGCATACTGCTGATCCCCTGTTGCTGGTTGCGTTTTGGAGGATACGCAGCAGCAGAACATTCTTTAAGTTAAAAACACACACGAACAAGCCCAAGACCAGGGTCGCTTCGACATTCGCTGATGCCGATGACGATAATGATAGGGAGATAAGCGGGCCGTCTTTTTAAAAAATAATTTTCTGTCGATAAGATGCACCAGATAGGCAGGTATGTGGCGGACTGGCCGTGACAACTTGAAGTGGAGCAACAGTGCCTTCTCCGCCCGCCCCTCGGAACAATGTGCCGTAATTTGCTCCATTTTCTTAAGATGTTTACATTTCGCCTTCACTTAGCATGCTTCGCCGGTATTCTTTCTGCCTTTCGTGAGTTTGTTAGAACTCTTCTCTTCTCTTCAATAACGTATGCTAAAGATAAGCTCACTTTACATTTCAATCTTGAACAGTGACCTTTGCTCTAGTTTTATTGCAAGTGAGTTTACTACAACATTCTGATATATTAGAAGATAATTTTCTTCCCTTCTTTAAGGGTTCTTAAATATTTTAACAGTTTCTTTAAAATTAGTTTCTTCTTACGTTGGATTTCTTCTAACACAGCGGAGAACCCAACACATTCTCTGAATAATTTATCCATCAACGACTCAATTTCACGCAAACGATGTCTCGTTTTGTCGTCGAGCCCAATCACCCATTGGCCCAAATGAACGTAACGCGTGCAGTTCCGCATATTTTACTCCACACGCTGACCTACGCGTGTAAAGGGGGCAAAGGGTAGTGGGGGCAACAGTCAAAGCATTCACCTCGCACACCACACCCCTCATCACCGCCAATGGGAAGCGTTGGGAAACGTGGAAAATGCAGCTGGCAAAATTATCCCGCAGGAATTTCGCTCGATAGTGGTTATTATATTTACTTTGAGCATATCATTAAACGACATTATAAACGACTTTTGCGATGATTTATGCGCTCGCTTTCTGCGCCATTTCTGTACGCGAGTAATGCTTCGTTCTGCGCGCTGGTGGTGGTGTGCCGGCTGCAACAATCGAGCGGTTCCGTGGGTTTGGCAAATAGCAAGCAAATTTGCCTGCACGCCATCGAGATCCCGCCATCGGATTCTGATTGAAAGCGCAGCTCTGGCCATTCTGCCTGCCTGTCTGCCTCCGTGCGTGCCTGGGAAACACTTCAACAGCTGACAACGCCCGGTTTGGAGATCCCAACCGGCCGACTATGCTAATCATCGTAGAGTGGCAGCCTCCCTGGCTGCGTTGAAGGCACGACTTGCGAAACTTCCTAGCCGGAAGACAGTATCACTGGGTGTGGTTGGAATGGCGCTCGGATAGAATCTTGAATCGAACGTTTGATTGAACGTGCGCCCTCGGTTTCCCGATGCATTGCCCAAGATCTCTCGCCGTGCCCCGAGGTAATGCAGCGCAAAGCAGGGGAGAGCGCAGCGAGGGACAAACACAACACAACACCACGGCATTAACCACAGCGATGCCGCTCGGGCCTTAAACATATCGCTCCGGCTGATCGCAATAATTCAAATTTAACTCTGCTCACCTCATCCAGCGCGGGAATTTATGGGCGAAGTAACGAGATTTATGTTGGCCTCGTGCACATTAGGAGCAGCCTCCTTTCTCACACACTGGTGTAAGGAGCCAGCTCTAATAGAGATGTTACCGTCGATCGGGATCGAAGCTGTCGGGCCAACCGACACGGTGGTTGCCTTAAAGATATATGACACCTTCTTTTATGAGCACACAAAGCGTCGATCGCACCAACAGCACCGAGTCAGTGTGGCTGAACACCGTCCAAATCGGACCGAAACCGTGTCAATTAGAGCAAACTTCCTTTCATGATCGACATGCTCCAATGTGGTCGCTACCCACGGTCCAAAATTGAGTCACAGTCCTCCGTCTATCTGTCGATGCACACCGGTCTCCTTGTTCACATTTGGGCAGCAACGGGTGGACTTTACACTGCTATTACCTAGGCGACCCACCATATCCGGTGTCCTTTTTCGTATGTGTGTTTAACACCCATACCGCACCTGAGCCCGAATTTCGCACCGTCCTGTCAATCCCGTACAGCTCGGCATCGATTGATCGCTCGGCAATGCATCGATCGGTGATCGATCGCGCGTATGGTGTTGGTTGAGCGTGGATTTGCCACCAGAAGCGGGCTGCCATTTCTAGCACTTGGTCCAATTTTTGCCCACTCAAAAGCACCAGCAGACTAGATGGCGGAAATCGAGTTTTCTCACCTCCGACATTGGACACCAACACGTTTCATTTTGCGGTTTTTGGAGGCGAGGGAGCTGATCGACTAACTCTCACGCCTTGGCCTTAAAATTATGACAGTGTGACACAGATGTGGAGGATTGATACTTAAGATGAAATTGACACAGAACTAGATACAGGTCGTCGTAAAAGTGTTGGCTCTGAGGTATAAGTTCCATGCAACTCACTGAGCGGACGTTAGCTTCTTCCTCAAAGAAGCTTTCAATTTCATTTGAAAGCGTACACACCAAGGATAGAAAACGGCGATAAATGCAGATGTTTATGTTGGTCTCGGTTTCAACACAAAACGCCCGCGATTCCCAAACAAACTCTTCATGGCATCAATGAATAATGTCTTGTTTCGACGCTTTGGTGAAATTCTATCCGTCCCAGAGAAAGTGACAACGGTCGCACGTTAACACAGCCCACCGCTTGGAAGGACCATGTATTTCGATTGTTTCGTCCCGTCGACTCGGACAGACGCGCTAATCGATGTGTCCATGCATAACATTAAAAAAAAAACGAACGAGAAAAGCAGAGACCCTCTTTGCCTGTATGACACGAGTTCCACTGCATTCACGTCCCACGCTTCTCTGCAGCTGAAGATTTCACCAATAAAAAAATGCATTCATTCATAAACCCTTTACACACGGATGGTCGCTTCCTGGGACGGAGGGAGGTAGTTTGTCAATGAATCAAGCCAGTCTCGACGGAGCCCACTAGCCCACAGCCCACCCCCATCAATTCCAAGCCCTCTCGGTCTGGACACAAACTTTAAGACAAGCGCAAGGTAAAAACACCAAACAAATCGGGCCCGCTCAGCCCGTGGAGTCGTGTTTTTTTGCGGACTCGGAACTGGGTCTCGTTTTAATGATGCGTGGGCTGTGTAAGGTGGTTTTCTTTCGCTTTTCGTAGCGCGTGTTGCGTGGTAGTTGTCGATGTGTGTGTGTGTGTGTATGCCGTGGAAGCCCACGGAGGTTGGCTCGAGGGAAGCATGAGTCGCATGTTTATTTCTGAGCTTTTTTTCGTCGTCCCCTTTACTGGTGTTGCTGGGTTGTCTGTTTCCGTCCAGAGGACAAGTCCACCTGCGGGGACCAGTGTCTACCGTGTACTTTGTAGCACCGTCCCGAATGGGTGACAGGGTTGGAGATCGGGTGGTGGGTCGAAGTATTGCACAACACGCAAAGCCCATTCATAAACTGTCATCGACCAGTGGGAGCACCCAGCGGCGAGCGGGATGGGAGCATTCCTAGAGGTGAGGATGCATTTATTCGGTTGCTGTTTGCTGAGGGCACGTATTGCATTGTACCACGATGAAACGCTGGTGGTGCTTTTGATTTTCTATAGAATTTCTAATTCTGAACGACAAAAAAGCTTTTTTATTACCTGTATATATTGATCCGGGTGATTGTTTGCAATGTACAATTTTCCAAAAATGCTCAACGAATAAGATAAATTAAACAAACATTGGGATGAATTTCCCAACTGGGGAGCTCATGATCACGATCGCGTGAACTCACTGCATTCATCGTTGGGGCGCACTCTCGTCGACAGGCTCGCCCACGAATACATCTCTCCCGTCGACTCCGTCGAGAAAAAGGGATTCTAAGGGGCGTTCAAGGCAGCATTATTCGCATTCAAGCTTCTCTCGCTCTCCGTTCGTGGAACTCATTGCTTTGGAACGATACTCTCGCACGCACGCACTACGCGCGAGGTCGGAGGAACGCGCGCGGTCGCTCAGCGTCGGCGAGTCGTTCGGTAAGCTTCGCCGCGAGTGCACGTGTTTTTGTTCGAAGCTTGCGCACACGCGGACCTTCGCGCAGAAGGAAGGAAAAGAGGCTTTAATCCGCAAAAGATTCTCCACCTTATCGGAGCTCGGTTGTCAGTTGCGGAGACGTTGGTGCTTTGCGCGGAGAAGGGTGTAAGTGATGTTGTGACATTAATTCTTGTGCTTTAATGAAAGAAGTTTTATCCGGTTTGCGTATGCCCGTGTGTGTGTGTGTGTTGTGCGTTTCGTTCAATCCCTTTGGCAAAAGGTGTAGCGCTGTTCCCGAAAGCCAGAGTCATGAAACCCTTCGTCCAAATGCCTTCGGGTGGCGGTGACTTTGCCAACATAAAAAGTGCTTCCGATGAGATGAGTGTTTAAAATCAACTCAAACCTAAACGTAAAATTCCAAGCCGGCCGGTGCACAGTTGCCGGTAGCAGAAGCCTTTAAACATCAGCAGCCGGAGCGGCACAAAAAATATGAATCGGAATCTGTAGTTTTCGGTTTGTGTCTTCCCGGGAAACCTTAAAAAGCCCTCGAGCCGCCCCGAAGCTCACCGGCGCGCAAGGTCGATCATCAGCATCATCGCCACCGCAATGAGCACCGTGCCCGGAACAGCAAGGCAGAAGCAACAAAACATTGCCCCGCGGCACCGAGAAGAAATATGATTTTCTGATTGATGTTTCCCTCTCCCGTCTAAAATGTGGTTCAAAGGTGGTGGTCCTCACGGTGGGCTTGGAATGAGTGTGTGGGGCTGAGTGCGTGTGATTGTGTGATTCAAAAAAATGCTGCAAAAATGAGCCAAAAAGATGGGAAACGGTGGCCGAGCAAGAGGTGCAGTGGTCCACGCAGGAAAAGCGATTAAAATCGAGTGTTTTTATATGTTTCCTTGAATGTATTCGCTTGTGCAACAACATTCAAAAAAACATCACCAATTTCATGACACTTCCTAGATTGTCTGCTCCACTCCACTCGGGTGCCCCCTTAGGCCATACCACCCCGCAATGCCGTGTGTTAATTGGGTGAAAGAAAATTGTGGTCGTGAAAAATCGCTTACCAAAATGCAAAAGTACACGCAGTGTGAAGCGTAATGTTTGCAAAGCACCAGACAAAAGGAGGCATAAATGAAGCAAAAAGGAGTAAAAGAAGAACAGCAGTTGTGAGCGCAGCGAGAGATAGAGGGAAAGAGATGTAGAGAGATTAAACAGGATTACTAGTGGGGCTATCAGCTGGCGAGGTATAAAATTGAAACATAAAAACAAACAAAAATTACAGACCATCAGCACGTCGGGGTAATGAAGAAACTAAAACGCCCCACATTTTTCGGCTTGCTGCAGTGTGTGTGTGTGTGTGTGTGTGTGTGTGTGTGTTGGGGTTGATTGTTTGGGGCAGCAGATTGGCAAAAGTCTGGCGCACTGCTTGCGGAAGAGCCACGGCGCGCCAGGGGACATCGTTAAACAACGTAATCAACAGATGCTGCGAAATGAAACGCGATACGCGCACGACGGTGTCTTGCAAGAGTATTGTGCGTGTGTTTTTCGACGTGTTTGTATGCGAATTGTTGCCTTACGCTGGAATTTAAGTGATAAATTTATTACACTGCTTGCTTGCGGATAAGGCTGTGAGTTTATCGCTTTTCGAGTGATAAACCTGTTGCTAATTGAAGTTTGATAAATGAGTTGTTCTTTGTACAGCGCGTCTAATCTGATGTTAAATTTCGAAGAACTGAATTGAACTCATGCGAAACATGACTGTGATGCCCTTTGGTAAATGTAGTTTCATACCAAATAGATAATACAATGATAAGATAAGCATGGCCATGCGAACAACGGTGGCCCAATAAGTCTTCACCATATGATCGAGGGTAAACGCCCCAGCTCCGTTACGGTCAAAAGTCAGAGTCAGAGGCAGAGTCGAAGAATATGCCAAAGTCTCAAAAACCCACCATTGGATCCGCCTTCCAGCCAACAGACGGAAAGTTCGCGGCTAGGATTTCAGCATCTTTTGAACCGCTTAATTATGCTCGCGCATTGCTTCCTTGCCCCAGTGAGCGCAAACGGTAGATTAGAATGGGACACAGAATGGACAGATAGATGGATGGATGATGACGGCGCTCGGGGGCTTTTGTGCCCGTGGCCTGCACATGTCAGACCCTCGCCTCGAGTGGTCGTGGGTGGCGGACGATCGAGTGGCGCATCTCGTTACCCCCCCCCCCCCCCCCGCCTCGCACTCACCCCATGAGAAGGGTGGACACAATAAAAGTAGCAATTGCTGGCGAAAGAGGCGAAAGGGCGTGAAGAAACAATGGCGAAGAAGGGCGAACAGACTGGCCCACCAAACGCTTCAAACTCGAGCACGAATCGAAAAGGGTACACATTAAATCATAATACATAAATTATGTATTGTGCTTTGATCGGTGTGTGTGTGTCTGTGTGGTGGGGTCAGGGTGCCTGTGTGTGCGACCGGAACGCTTTGGACGGGTGGCGAGCGGTCAAAAAATCGCCACCACGCGTTCGATGAAGATCGATTGAGATGGGAGCGTTTCGTGAAGGGTGGTTGTGTTGTTTTTTTTTTTTCGTTGCCTTTTTCTGTTCCGTATTGAGAGGCGGGTTTCGGAGTCCCTTCTTGGGCCTTTCATTCTTGCTTGTAGTTGGCTTTTGGAGTTTGGACGAACGCATGGCAAATAATATTGGGAATCACTCGCGATCATGTACGGTTCATTAGCGCCACTGTTATACATTGTGAGTTTGATTGCATAATTATACTTATTTATGGGAGTAACGGGGCATTATTTGAGTAAATGTGAGGAAAATGTTCGGTTATTGTTTCACAAAATATCGCCACTCGATAAGAAAACGCAGGAATTCCGAGCTTCTTCTGAACCTTCAAAGCATTCCAGTGCGTGTTTCTGCAATGAATTGTAATCATCACACTCTCAACGCTTCCCATCAATCGGCAGCACACCGTGTCACGATTGATGCGTCGATCCGTGCAAGGCCTCTTATGAAACTAGACAAACCGATGGTGCGAGATCAATTTTGCCTCAAATCCGGTACCTTTCCCACTTAATCATTTGCCTTACCTCGCCGCCATTTTGGATCTCCTGTATAGTGCACCGTGTTACTTCAAATTAGTGCCAAAGTACGCTCTTACCGGTGGCGCGCACGGGGAGCGGTCACTACTCTGTTCAGCTTCCGGCGGCAGCTCCCGGGGGGGAGCACTCTTTTCTTTCATCGAGGAGCGTAAAGAAGCCGAAGCTAAAAAGTGCCGACAAATCATTTCCCACATTCAGCGACCGCGGGACCCATCTTGGGGCGGGGGCGGGGGGAATCTTGGTCCGCCGGTGCGTTTCCACACTTGATGAAAATTTGTGGGAACGGACAGGCTCCGGCTGATGATGATGGTGATGCTTTATGTTTGATGTTGTTTTTTTTTTGTTATATGGGTGGGAGGTCTTGGTGCCTCGCACACATAAGGAGCGACGGGTACTCGGGCATGATTTAATTAAACGAGCATCAAGTAAACAAATACCGCGTTGGTCGGTAAATCCGACCCCAGCGAAGTAGTAGCAATTGCCGCTGTCCATTTGTGAGGTTTTGTGTTTGTGTTACGTTTCCTCTGGGCTGTTTTTGCTTTCTGCTGTGTGTTTCTTCAAAATCCGCGACTTCAACGATGGCGGCAGCAATTCGACACAATCGGCACAAAATTGTAAATATAGGCCAAGCGAAACCATCGTACCAACGAGCGAATTGGTAGGGCAATGTTTGAAGAGCTCGTTTCGGCACGCAAATAGTGCTGAGGTAGACATGTGCATGGTGGCGGTCCAAAAGGGGGTAACCGAAAGATTTCGGACAGTAATTAATGTTTATACTGTAATGCCTGCGTACTTGTAGTTTGATGGGTGGGAAAGTGAGGAATGTAAAAAGATGTGCTAGGTTTCAGATTGATACTTGGCAAATGGGATTAGCATGGAAACAGAAACTAAGGAATTGTATTGGGTAAGAAATAAAAATTACATCACTCACAGAAGAGCGTAAACCAGGTCAATTATTACGAAAGCTTCCTAATAGGAGGCTAAGCCCATCTGGCATCTTATCAGTACCGACCTACCCTTATCAACAGCGAAATGCTCCACGCCTGTCGGTGACTTCTAACCGTGTTTTATGCTCAAGTGGAGGACTCTGGTGACTTGCCTGCCCACTTTGTCGAGAGTACTCCGTCACCACCATTTAGCTCTCCATTCGTTCCCGTGCACACATTAAGGCTTGTACATTGTTGTGGTATCCGATGTTTCCTCTTTCCCAGCAGTGCGCGTGTGAAAGGTAGCGTAAAGTTTGCGGCTAGCTGATAACAGTGTTCAGTGCAGTGTGTTTCGTGAAATGAGCTGGTAGTTGAAAGTCTTCCAGCAGTGCAAAAGCGTGTGCTATCCTACCCTTAGCTCGAGGTGTAGAAGTGAGTATGTGCTACCGGTAGGAAGATGCGCCATGGGAGCGATCTCGAACGACTAAGATGATGATGGACGAACGAACGCTTCACCAGCAGCATGAGACGTACCAGCAACGTCGCCGATGTTGGTTGGTGCTGGGCCGCACAGTATTCACCATCTCAGTGCTCGGTCTACTAACGATCGGGCTGTATGTGGGTTCCAACAGAATTCACCTCGTGTCAGGCGAGTCGGTGATCTCGGACGAAAATGTGGCCCCATACGTGGCCGTACGTGAGCGCCGGGAAGCGGTTCTATATCCTGCCGACCGCCCGGGCCGAAACGAACGAAGGCAACTTATCGACGAACCGATGACGGTGAAGCAGCGTCATCCAAAACAGCAACAGCCGCGAAAACCACGAAAGAGACCCAACAAGTTACCAAAGAAACCATTCCCCGTCCTCAAGACGCACGGGAATGAGAGTACCGACTATATCTACATCGATACCGGACCGCATCATCAGCACCAGAGCCACCGACACTATCACAATCTATCGGATGCTGGCGAAATTTATCAGGTGGGAGAGAACGTGCTGCAACACCATCCAAATGGTGGTACCACGATCGAGAGCGTCCTTCACGTGAAGCGCTACCAATGTTTCAAGCATCACATACGAGGTGAGTTTGCCGTAACCTGCCGGAGAATCTGAAGCAATGCGTAAATGAAAGCGGAAGTGTTTCTCATTTTATGAGATGTTGTAAATTCAGAAGCGTTTCCAATTCCACTAAACATTTTCACTTACGCAGGCAGCTACACTTCTTGCCGCTAAACTCGCTAAAGTCGATTGCCACTGGCGATCCAAAGTGCTAATAAGCGGTTTTAAGCCCCGTTCATTTCATGCTCTACTTAAAACAATTCTAAAACCAATATCTCTTGGAGTAAACATTCGATAGAAACAAACCGTTTTTAGCGCAACCCCATCCCATCTTTGCGCGACTTTACCAGAGCGACACAGGATAAACGAAAACTCGGGGCCCCAAAACGGCCATTGGGGACGCATACGGTAAACAATTCCATTCTCATCCCACCGAGCATGATGAGACGATGGGGTAATTTATCGTCTGTTTGGTCTGCTAATTTTGCGGCGCCCTGCACACATTAGCTTCTTGCGCTTGTCTTGTGTGGTGGGGTGTCGCCCGTGTCACAAAGTCCCCTTTTTCTGTGTGAGGTCGGTGTTCCTGTCAGGTTATATTTCTCGCTACGACTGTGCTAATACCGTCGGGTAGGTCATGTCTGGCGTGCAGAGTCGGTGGTTTATTTTAGACCCTACGGGAATGAGTGCCGTTTGTGCGGCGAGCATAAAGATGTGAACATAAACGATGCCGGATGCTTGCATTGGGAGAGTTTTTTTTTATTTTTCTCGCAAACATTTGTCACAAGCTAATCGTTTGAAGATTGGAAAATGAAAATATGATCGTTTTCACTTCGTCCCACAATTTGCTGACAGCGCACAAGAAGATGCGATCTTTGTAGTCACAACATTGTCCACAAGATGGATAAACATCCACATTGAACAACGGGTTCGATCGTTTCCTTCACGACTGGTGGACAGTCGGAGTCACATTGTCGGATCCATCTAAAGTCACCACGATCTGTTGAACGTTGGCGAATGGGAAAACGAACGTTTGTCCGCCGCACTACGTGCCGTCAGAAGCTTTGAACTTAAGCGAACAGAAACTATCGGTGGCAACTCCCGATCCGGAACTGATTCACCAAGACGGTGTTATTAAATTAGTCACGTAATCAAAGAAAGGTACTGAGCAGAACGTTCCAGTGTTCGGACCAGAGAGCGCCAGTGTGTACGCCGCTGAGCCGAGAGTGCGCGGGTCCCATTAGTGTCCGCATGCAAATGTCCGTTCTTGCCATCGCCCTGGCCAACGGACCAGCAATGGCATTGCGGCGTAACTTACAAAAGCTAACGAGTCACACCGCATAAACTGCAAAGTATTACACGTTCCCGCGCACGGCCTAAGCGCAGAATGGGAAAGAAACAGAACGCAGCACAAAAGGCAAAGACACGATACTGTCGGGAAGAATGCTGCGAATACGAGAAATGTATATCAAATGTGGCTGTGCCGCATTCCGGTGGCGGAGCCCGATTGGTTTCGAACCATAAAATGACGTAATTTATAGGGAAAGCTTTTTATCCTATGGGCAGAATAACAAATGCGCTGGTCGGAGTCCGTGACATGACGTGTGCGTGATGGATAGCGAATGATTTGTTTTGTGCGCCTGGCCGCGAATGAGCGGGAGCTCTTTTTATGTGGAGACGTGTTGCAAAACCGCAGAAGTGGAAAGTGTTTAAACGATCGCGGGTGCTTTTGCTAAAGCACCTAGAGCGGTCCTTATCAATACGGGCCAAGTACGGAAGCCATCAATAAATGTGAAGTCAGTACGAGGTGTCAAGCGGTAAATAGATTTTTGCAATCCCCGTTGTCCAGCTCATTTGTCACGATCGGTGAGTGACTCTGACAACTTGTTAGAAGGTGATTGAGATTCATTAGCCTTTCAGCTACCATGAAGGCGAGAATGGCAGGGGAAAGGTTTTTTAGCAGAGGCGTCATCCAGAATACGAGGGTTGCCTCGTTATCTTGGGACCATTTTGCAAGAAATCCTCAGTAGTCACCAATGCAATTTAACTTTCAACCTGGAGTGCGTATGGAGTGAAAAAAACATTGCACGCAGCTAAGAGATTCGAGGCATTTTGTTCAAACAAAAACCAGAACAAACAACCCTTTCACATCTGTTCAAGCCCTCCCTGACATATCCTAAATAGCTTGTGGGCTGCAAATGATTGATACTTTAACCAATTTCCCATGACAGTTGCTGCAGCATCCGGGCAAGTTGTGCGTGTTTGTCCTGTCCAACAACGGGCCGCACAGCAGATAGTAGCGGAAGCACATCCCTGCGAGCGATGTTGCGGAAGATGTTTTCCGATATTTTTACGCGCTATAGTCCCACGTGACCACAGGCAGAAGAACAGGCTTGGTCTCTGCGTACGTGCGTGTGTGGGAAGCTCTGCGATGCACTTTCAGCTCCTTTCCCTTCCTGCGGGGCATACCGGCAACGATCCATCCTCAATCTTTGTCAGATTTGTTCAACATCTCAGCAACGGTCTGATCGGATCTGTCAGATAACTCAAAACACTCATCCTCCTGCTGGGCGGCATTCGCCCGGCGGTACCAGGTTCCGTTGCCACCCTGAACAATTTCCTAAAAGATGTTTTGGGAGGACGGACGGCTTGGGAGTTAAAGGCATAAAACTCGGAAGAGCCGACCTTACCAGACGCAACGACGAGTGAGTGGGTTTAGGTTTTCAAATCACTGCAAATTAACTTTTGACTCGGTGAAGCCATAATTTAGCGATGTTTATGTGCGCGTTCACGTCTGCGGGTGAAGAAGTCGAGCGAGAAGTAGTTTGTCGTCCGGGCGCGTTGAGCGCAAGAACTCGGCTTAGATGTTTTGTCCATTTCGGTTGCGGTTCAGGGTCTTCTAACGCCTTAACGAGCGATACCACTGTTGGATGCACTCTCGACGGTGGTAGTTCTCCCCACTTGCACGGGTACATTTGCATCTCAACCCAGCAGCATGAAGACGATGCGGTTATCTGGTAGTTGATAAATTAATAACCAAAACCCAGCACATGGATGCGTGTTAACGGATTGTGCCGCCGGGTTGGGCAATATATTACGCAGATTATCGACTGTGTAGTAGCAGATGCGGCCCGATGGGGTTAGCGATAGCATGGAAACAAATTATCAAAGTGAAAGCTTGTAGGTGCGTGTTTTCGGAGCGCTTTGTGATGATTATCCCAAGAAGGGTAGACCGGCGAAAAAGGAGCTCAACCCGATGGACCATTTGATATCTTTTTTAAGTGTGACTGTCGATGACCGGGAATGAATCGTTGGACACCTAAGCGAACAGCTTACTTGTCGTCTTGCGTCTTGCACTTCATCTGAGGCTAAGAAGCGCGTTGAAACGGCGAACGTCAATAACAAACAACGCGAGATATTTAACGAGATTATTATGTGAAAACGGGTGGAACAAATTTAAAGTCATATTCTAGCGACAATAGCTGGAATAATGATATCCTTTATAGCTGTCACCGGCAAGAAAACGATCTATTACACATTCACAACCTATTTACGGCTTGTAGAGCACATTCCTATCCACCCACCGTGTTCTTGGAGGGAGTTCTGTTTAGCGCCATGTTGCACTGACGACTGTCCTACTTTTCCTGCCCGAAACACCTTCTCGCATTGTTGGATGCATTTCTCACTTCCTCCCGCCGGGGGTGGTTTCGCTTCCACCAAACCTGAATGACACTCAATTAGCGACTTCGACACACCATTCCAGCCTTAGTTGTGGGTGCTCGACTCTACCTGGAAGCCTCCAGCGCACCGTGTACATCTCTCCAGCTTACAAAGGGACACCATTCTTCAAAGGGCATATCTCTTGACGCAGACGTCTTAACGGCACCTTAACGGTGCACGGTGGTCGTTCATCTTTCCAACAGTCCACGAGATCCAACTTATGCGGTTATGTCTTTTCGTGTGGCATCGTTAAATCGGAGGCCTGTGTGCAGCAATAATCAAATAAACATGCCAACGCGGTCTTGGCGGTGCGGGAGAAGGATGTATGCTGTCGCCGGTACAGATCACTTGTACTGCTTGGCTGTACTGTTGTCGTGCGCGAGATGAAACTGCTCCATGAATGAACTACAGGCATCACTGGTTACGGTTGGGACATTGTGTCACGGTATATGCGCATTGGACGAGATTTTTCCACTCTTCCTGTGTACCGGGCAGGGAATGCCCTTTCAAGTTAGGTCAGCGGTACGGGTGTAGCATGAATGAAACAGCATGTATGGGAAACTAGTTTTTGGCTTGTCTCTTCCGGTTTACAGGGGTTAAAGTATGATGATATCTTCACCAACAGCCCCATCCTATCTACCTTCGAGAAGTCAGTGTGAATGCCACCTTTCGAGCAGGGCTATTTGCGCACTGGGTAAATAGTTTATGAGAGAACATATCCCTTTCGCTGGTTGAAACGTGTAAACTGTTCGGCAGTTCCCTCAGCCTCAAGGGATCGCTGCAATGGAGGTCACATCACCCAAAAAGGTCAACTAGCCGCAAGGTTTTAACACTCACGTCACTCGTTCTCCGCGTGTGTTGATATTGCTGATGAAATGCAAACATTTCGTACTGACAAATTGCGGCAAACGACATGCACTTAAAACCAACCACAAAATGTCATGCGGCTACTCCCCTTATACCATAAAGCAGCCGAGCATAAGATTCTCCATTAAGAGCGAAAGTATCGTCAGCATTCGCTTTCTTTTACGCCCATTAATTCAATGGGTCGATTGCACAGTTCCAGCAAGTCTGATGCAGGCAGCTGCATCCAAAGGCTAAGAGAACATTAATCCACACGCTGCAGGAAATGGGGGAAGCAAATAAAACGGTTTTAAAAATAATTGACTTCAGATGTGCGTAGGAAGTGAACTGGACGGCCATTCACCGCAGACTCCGAGCGGAAAAGGGTTGGCGAACTTCTAAAAAGTCGGAAGAAGAAAACTGCCATCCAGAATCGGAGCTCGCCGGTATTGCCGGTGCGAGATTTAACTTAAATTGAAAATACATTTCTTGATCTAAAAAACACTCACCCGCTCAGACAGGCAGTTGCGGTCTTCAGTCGCATTTCGATTCTTGAGTGCGGTGTCTGTCGTGCCAGTGTCGTTTGAGTGTACAAGATGTACTGGGTCGGTGAGTAGGTTGGTATCATACGAAAACTTGGGCACACGCAAAGAGGGCTTGCGGTTGAAGGAGAAGCGAGAAGCGATGGTGCAATTATGGTGTCTGTACGCGGATTAATACGGATCGTTATGATGTCGCCGAGAGTTGTCTCCGAGGAAGCGATTCTATGACGGCTATTAAACCGACGAGTTTGAGGATAAATATAGGAACGCGGTTAGAGACGGTGAGGTTTCGAGTGCCACTTCTGAGGCGCACTTTTTGACTAGACGTGCAAGAGACGCAACGCTCCTCGATTGAGTATGATTAATCGGTGGGAATCGCTGGGACTTGGTATTCTCGCCACGGGCTCGTTCAAGGTTAGATAATTATTTGTAACTCTTCGATCTCGGAGCTTACAAAGACCCTTCGGCGAGTCTAAAACTTATACGTGCCTTAAGATAAAGGTATTAAATACCTATCAAAACCCTTGTTCCCCTTAGCTTTCGGATAACGAAACCAACGTACCACGATAAGATCACATTTAGTGAAGGTCAGAACAGCGTGCTGTGATGCCGGTCTTGTTTCGATGACCTCATAATAGTACTCCAGACGTGCGTTAGGAGAGGCCAGAAGCGAGAGTCTCCAGAAAAAATACGCAAGATTCTACGATGGAGCCGCCGCTTGGAGCTCACGCAGCCCCTTCGATTTCCGAAATGGGGTGAAAATGTTTCCGTGAATTCCGGCAACCGGTTAGCGGCACCGCCGAATTTGGTAACCGCAGAACGCCTTCTAGGCGCTGCGCTGCTTCGTCGCATTAAGTCTAGCCGTTTCTTCTTCGCTTCGTTCAACGATCCGCGCAAAACTTCAACCATCTGATTTGCCATTTTAAATGTGTCTCTCGTTTTTTTTGTGTTGCAGCTATTCGTTCAAGCTTCTACGCACACGCGTGCAAAATTAATGCGGAAGGGAAAAGCTGGCGAAGAACGTAGAAATACCACACCACAGAGGAGTCATTCGTCTTCTAGCAAGGTTTTTTTGCGATTCCGCCCTAGCGTAGTGGGTGAATCGAAGAATGTGTTGGTTTCGTGGGTCAGGGATGTGTCTCATCTGCATATCACGTTGAATAACGTTTCTTTTTTGTTATTTAATTTTGCCTGATTGGTTCGAAGGCAGCAACGATTATTTATCAATTCACGACTAATGTATCATTAAACGCCAAATGGTGCGAATCTGCCACAGAAGGTATTGAACAGAAACGAACTAAGTATCAATGGGTCGAATGGAAAGCCCCATTATCATAAAAATAAGCCAGCCAAGATAAAATACCATCCTAACATTGTGTTTTTTAAACCAACCGAGAGCGTTGGCCGCTCGTTGATTACCGTAATCTTTCTTGGGGACGTAAATCTGAGCCTGTCTCTTAAACATTTGCAACTCCCAGCTTGAAAAGCGTCAAAGTTAAAGCTGAAAATTGGTGTCTATTATGGAGTTTTATTGCTTTCCCTTGGCGTCGTTACACTTGAATAACGAAATGACAATAATACGCGTGCATAATAGAAAAGTTGCCTAACTGAATACCATCAAAGACCCATTTCAATCCACGATCCAACGAACACCGATCAAGCGTTTCAGTCCGTGACTCACGAACCGGAGTGTTTATTAGCCGATCTGTTCCAGCCATCATCGATGAATGGGCAGTTGATTCTCTCCATTGAGAAATTCGCCCAGGAAGCATTTACAGGCGCGTAGCATCCGCCATTCTTACGATGAGCGTTTTTAAAAACATGTTAACTGTGAGCTCATGTGTCAAGGTTTGTTTCACCGATGTTGGCTCGCCGGTAGAGCGTTATCAAACACGACAAGGCAGCTGTGCGGGGTGCACTGGCGCGACGACTATCGTACCGTGAGCTGGCGTCATATCAATGTTATGTAAACACCGCTGCTATCAGCTATCGTTAATGAATGGAAAATTAAATAAAACATTGATGTCAGCCCACGGGGAACACAAATTAGCTCGCTTTTGCTATCGGCCCCAGTGTGGCAAAAGTTCAACGAGCAACGTAATGCTTTGCAGAAAATTGCAACAGAAACGGAAACATCCGACTGCTTTTTTCGTTCTACCGCAGAGCAGATCAAATTGGTTGAGGAATAATTTTCAGAGTTCAACCAGGGGCTGTCCTAACGATCGTTTTGAACCTGAGGCAAGCTTTTATCGATCGAGTGACCACCCAACAATGTATGCATCACTCTGCTTTGAGCTCTTGCGAGGCCAAAGCCTTTTCTAACGTTGTGGTTATTAAACTATCCGTTTTGACATGTTACTACACATTCTAGAATCGATCTGTAAGGATGGATCAATCGATTGATCGCTCGTTTGGATCCTTAATTCCATGCTTCCATGATCCATCCATTTGTATCCCACGGGCACACCTTTGAACCATCTGATCAAACTAACAAAATATGGATGAACGAACGCCACTGGTTCAACGACAAGTAACTCCATTTCTAGCAGCGGATCAACTGGTTGAAGTACCGCTGCATGACATGTGCCTTGCAATTGGACCCTTTTCCCATCCCACTCACCCGTCCATCGATAGTCGAGCAATATGGTCAGCCAGAAATGGGGAGGATTCTCGGGTCGAAAGATGATCGTGTGGCCCACCGCTAGCGCACGATTTGCTTGCGGATTAATCGCGACCGCGCGATTTGCATCCCGCGAATTGTGGCGTGCCTCCGTGGCGGACGGAATTCCGCGAAGTGCCGGGGACCCTGCCGCTGCCAATGCCCGCTGGACGCAGGGTGTTCGCCTGGGTAATTGCTCAATTTTCACTGGAACACGAGAGCACTTCAAGCACTTCCTCCCGGCAGAGCCACATCGCTAGGAATGCTAAGGAACGCAAAAGGGAACCGACACCGGTGGATTTCTAACAAATCGGAACCACCCGTTTCTTGCCACGGGACGTACCGAGAACATGGGCCGGGGAGAATTGAACTGCCGTCAGAATAGCTCTTGCACACAGCAAACGGTATCTGGCTTACATTTCTGGGCAGCATTTCCGTCCAGTGTCCTATTTGTCCTCCAACGGTAACGCTACGAGCATTGCATTTGGTTGGAGCTTACCAAAACAAGTAACTCGATACGGCGCGTACGCGTCTCATCACCCGACCACCGCTTCTAATGTCCACAACAAAACTTGCACCATGTCAACAACCATTCTCTGCCTTCATCTCTTCGCCATAACACCAGGGCGGCCGCGCCAGATCGCACAACACGTTGTACAACAAATGAGAAAGTCACGCTTTGCGGAACAACACTCGTAAATGTGGTTCGCCCCGGTGTATCTCCTCCTGGTGGAGGCGCAATTCTTCCCCCAGGGCGGGTGCATGCCGGATCGCGGCAGGATCCGGATGCTAGTTGTCGATAAATCATGTCGCCCGCTATGCGATGTCTGTCCATCGGAGCACCCGACCAATTTGAACATCGACGCAATTAAACTGTTTTACCGTTCGTTTTCAATCGCCGTGGTAGGAATCGGTAGACCTGTCTTTTATTGTTACAGCCCAACAGTGACTAATTAACTCTACCGAAAAAGAGGAAATTGGGAGCCCACTGGATGGCGAAAAAACCCCCAGAAACAGGGAGGAACATACAAACGACAAACCGATTGTTTATTGGTTCCGTTTGGTGATTTCTTACGTTAGCTTCTCCCAGGGGACCCTTCAACCGTTTTCCGTGTCTGAACTATCGTAAAGTTTTGACTTGGAACCTAGTGCGATAAAACAGTTTCAAAACATTTGGACAGAATGCATGTGTCCAATGAAATCAATCGCTGCGAGGCGATCCTTTCCCTTAGCAAACTTTTCATCTTCCAGCTGCTATCTATCTTATTTGGTCCGTGGTAAATTAAACCGTAACGCTGAGATGTCGTCTATCAGCGCTTCATTCAATCTGCCCCAGACAAAACAAACTGTTGCCCCACATCGAAAACGTATCGCGTATCAAAACCGATCGACAGGATGCGATCACGCCGCGTTCGCGTTGACGTTTGCTTTATGTCACTGACCGGAGGCATTTTGTTCGTTACAGAACATTATGAAAACGCCATTTCACAATGTTTACTGGGGTTTAGAATGAATTTAGTACATCCGTTGTCGTGACCAGCGATGCGTTTTAAATGGAGATAGAGCAGTTCCTGAGAAAAATGCGACATGATAACTGACAATGTTTGGGATGACATAAAACATACCATCAAGAATTCTTGAAAACAGGAGCGCATCCTTCAGTGGGACACACTGTATTAAAAAAATGAACTAAATTCTGATCAAACCAGTAGCGAGTCAAGATCAACAGAAGAATGGTAGATAATGAAACCTGTAACATTTCTCTAACACCCTGTCTAGGGGCAAGAATGCAAACAAGTTGTCGTAGACAAATCGGGGGAAAAGCGGACACACCACTGTCCACTAAACACGCCATACACATACCGTGACTCGATGTGTGAGGCGGGCGGAGTGGCTTGGAGAAAGCGAGAGATCACTCAGACTCATGTGCATATTCTAAAAAGCTTTTTGAAGTTCGGACGTTTTTGGGGAAACGTGCCGAAACACGCCGGTTGCCTGATTGCTTCCCTCATAGCCGGGCCACAGAACAGATGTTCCTGTTTTGCCGACATCAATCAAACAAGCTACTGCCACCGTTGTTGCACTGTTGCTACCGTTTGCCTGCCCCCTCCCCTTTTCGAGTGGTGAACCTCCGGTCTAGAGAAAACCACGGATGAAATGAAAACAAACGTGACACACACCCGGCTGCTCTTCCTCTTTCTCTGAGTCTCGGAGATGTCTAGTGGGAGCTGACTCCCCTTCACGGAGTTTGTTTTTTTCGGGACATTAAACACGGCTTGGTTGGCTAGAACCAGGCTAGTCAGGCGGTGGTTGTGGCGTGCTGCTTTAGGTGGTCCCAACGGTTTGAGTGCAGTCGAATGCAGTTCGTCCGCGATATTTATAGGCATCTCGCGCTCGTGCTGAGGATCGGCGATCTGCAGCCCCGTGGACTCTTGGTAGAATAATAATAAAGCGAGTGGACCGGCTGTCTGGGCTAGTCGTCCCGGTGGCCAATGTAACAATCACTGCACACAACCTTCACACATACGCACCGCTCGGAGACAGTGAGCGGACGTCATGACACATTCGTATGACTGATTAATAGGCATACGGCTACCGGTTTTGTGGATGTCGTAAACTCCCTTTCCGTTCTTCGCACTCTGCATTCTGGCCGGGCAGGTTCTCGGCAGGGGACGGGTGGGAAAGTCGATAAATTATGACGATCGTTATCGCGGGTGGTGTCTGTGTGCATCGGATGAAATGGACTGTAAATTGGGTTTATCGCACCGTTGGGAGGGCAAGTTTCCCCCGTCCACGTGCCGGTTTTGCTTCACGATGTATGGGAGTAGCTTTTTCTGTTCACATTTTCCGCGAGATCAAACGGCCAGGCCGATAAATTATTGTCACAGAAGCTGAGAAGTCAATCTGTTGTTAAGCCGCCTGACGTTCGGGGATGACTTCCAGGTTTCCATCTAGGCGCGTGAAACATGCAGATAATCCCGGCGTAATGACACGCCATAAATTGATGGATCGTGTTGTAAATTGTCACTACAATGCGTGCGTGTGTTCGCGATGATCGCTGTTAATGCGTACATATAATCAAACAAGATGGTTATCGCTAAAACATGGCAAGAGAAAGATGGTCATGTTGCTGTCCATAGATCTTGGCTAATAGTTACAATATTACGTGTTAATTGAGTGAAGCGTATAGGACGTATGAGATGAAATTTCGTGTTTATTTGACTAAATACTGAAACAATGTAATGCATCCACACACTTCTGGATCTATGCTTAAGAATGCAAGACTTTAAACTCATACATCGTCAAGAACATGTTTCAAATGCGATCATGTCACGTATCGTGTTACAATCCTCAATAAAGACTACTCTAATCACTATTTTCAGTGTTTACGCGCATTTTATCTCCCACTCAGCAATACGATCCATCTTGTCACACCAGTCCCATTCTGAATTGTTTGACCGATGATCTCAGCCTCTATTTATACCCGCCTAAACATATTTCCGTTGCTCCGAAAACACGTAAAGAATAGCCCGCAAACTGCAGTAACCTCCTAATAATGGCACAGACGCTCACACTATCAAATGACTTCACTTCCATTTCAACCGGGAATGCAAACAGCCATAAATCTTCACGAATTGGCGCCCCGTAAAACTTACACCTTCGTTGGATTGGGCTCATTTTTTCACTCTTACCGGAGCAGTTTGTTTAGATATTAGACGGTGGGACGGTGTGGCTATTTCCTTACTCAATTCGACGATGATGTAATTTAATTCAGAACAGCAAAAGAATTTCAATCACTTCTGCTGAGGGTGCAAGAAAAACAGCACTTTTGGCTAATTTGGTGAGGTTAAATCATCTACCTGGGTGGAAACGGTGTGTGTTTAAATTACGTGGTGAAGCTTATCTAATCCTGAGCGAAGTGTTAATGGCGATACTGAACTGCGCTACCTTTGATATCGAGCTACAGATCTAAGCATACACATGGCCTCACCACTCTAATCGATCCGGACTCTGGTGCGATGTGCGAATCGTTTAATTATATACCTCCCTACACCTACTCCGAGAGTGTCGATGTTCCTGTTCCAGAATCCGTATGCAATACTTCTCCCGTGGACCTCCCGTGAACTCGGTACAACATTTTCACAGCATGCATATTTACTTTACCGCGACCGTCACTCGTTCCCTGGCTCACCTTGGAGAGGATCGAGCAAAGCGGGTGCAACGTAATAGAAATTTCGCCACATTACTCATAATGTGTTTATGCATAAGTAAGTTTCCATGTACTCTTCCGAACCGGCATGTGGCATGTTACAAGAATGTTTTTCCTGTTCATTAAGAAAGATCGCAGCTATGCTGATGCTAATGCGGCCACCGAGAGAGAGAGAGAGAGAGAGAGAGAGACAGAGACAGAGCAACATCCGATGTTAATGCTCGTGGCTCATGATCTTAGTCAGCGGTGTTAGAGAGATAAATAACAGTTGGCGCTAACTGATTGGCATCTGCACGGATCTAAGACCATGTAGGATAGAGGTGGTTAAGATTATATGAGGAGCTTTGGCAAATGTACATTTTAAAGTATAATATGTTCCAAACTTGCAAGCCACAGTTTTGTAATACCATCAATTACTCTCTATAAATAATGAAAAATCAAATATTTGAGTTACAGCAGCACGTCAGCTCATAAATCATCCTGATTTATGACATAATTTGACACTGTCCAGTGATTGTTCTTCTACTGTCGTTCGACTTCCCATTTCACCTTTTGCATTCCTGAATATTTCATAAAAGTGGGTAACATTCTTGCCTGGAGTAAAATGTTGATAGCGACAACAGCGCACTGAAAAACGATACCGACCTACGTACAAGATTTATGAGAAAATTGCAGTCCTCGACCAGCACGTGGTGTTATCGTGTGATCGCTTGGTAACGTATCCAGGGAGAAGGAGTTCCACAAAAAGAAAGGAACAATCTCGTTGACACGGCAAAGCGGAAGAAACCTACAGAAAGGTTCCCGTTTGGAAATCACATTGATCACTTTCTATATGCAGAAAAGATCGTTTGGAAAAAAGAAACACAGGCAAGCGAGGCGTTTCAATTAACGACCCTATTAAATGGGCAATATTATTCGTGAAATTCCGGACTAAATTCTGAGAAAACTGTGCTTTTCTTTTCGCAAGACAATCGATCGATCTTCATCAGGTCGACGTGCGAGAGTGCGTGCAATCCCATGCCGGGTTGATTCGACGGAAATCTCGTGAGTCACCTTCTGAGAGATTGAGAAAAAGGGAAAGGTTGGGAAACATGAGCGAACTGACCGAACTTTCTATGTTTACCATGTTATTTCGACTTAAACTAAACACTTCTTAATGAGTTTGTGCCCCAAACCTAGTTCATCTCAACTGCTGGAAACCGTTCTCTCGATCGTGAACACTTCCACTTGATCTGGTTTCGATATTTCATCTGCTGCTTCGCTTCCACTTATCGAATGATCTTGTAATCAATTCTGTTTTCGTTTTCTTACAGGTTGCAATTGCCATTCCAAGGGGTCGCTTAGCCAGGGCTGCCATCAAAAGACGGGTCAGTGTCCGTGCAAACCAAACATAGAGGGTCGTCAGTGTAATCTATGCCGGAAAGGCTACTGGGACCTGAATTCCGGCAACGGTTGCAAACCATGCTCATGTGACCCTAATGGCAGTGAGCTTGATGGTTGTGATCTTCACACGGGACAGTGCTTCTGCAAGACGGGCGTCACAGGCACCAGTTGCGATCGGTGCGACGTCGGTTTCTACGGCTTCAGCGCGCAGGGTTGCAAGCGTAAGTACTTTTATCAGGAGGGCGTATAAACTAGTGTGTAATACATTTTCTTTTGTTTACAGGGTGCGAAGTATGTTCGAGTGCGGCGTACGTTTGTGATCCAGACACGGGACGTTGTATTTGTCCAGCCAACAGCCATGGGCCAGAGTGTCGCTCCTGCATTGCCAACACCTGGGGTAACGAGTTCCAGAAAGGCTGTAAACACTGTGCTTGTGACATTGTCGGCTCGATCGGACAGTCTTGCGAGAGGGAAACGGGACAGTGTAGCTGTAAGGAAGGCTACACCGGTCGGCAGTGTAATGAGTGCGCTCCAGGATACTACGGTTATCCGACCTGCCATCGCTGTGCCTGTGATGAGCGTGGTACAGTACCGAGTAACAATGGAACTACGTTTCGTTGTGATCGTAACGGCCAGTGCCAGTGCAAGGAGATGGTGTATGGAAAACGGTGCGATATATGCAGACGGGGCACATTTGGATTAGCCGCATTCCACCCGGAAGGATGTACGAGGTGTTTCTGCTTCGGCAGAGCCAGCGAATGTACACAGAGCGATCATTCGTGGGGACAGGTGCGGCTGCCAGGATCACGTAACCTGAGCGTGGAGTACTTGGAGCGCCAGGATGGACAAACTGACGTGGATTATGTTGTGATTCTACAACTGGAGCGCTCGTACAAGCACCGAGAGGACGTCAACATTACCAGCATGAACAACCTCGATCTGATACCGAGCTTCTCGGGCAATGTGTCAATCGGTGCGTACAACACGTTCCGATATCCGTTGTACTTCCAGTTACCACCTCAGTTCCTAGGCGATCGTACCGCTAGCTATGGTGGACAGCTAAATTTCACGCTGATTACGGCAGGAGCTAATACAAACATCCCACTGCCATCGTTGCGACAGTTTCCACTGGTTCAGCTGCACACACACGAGAATCTGGTGCTTGATTTCTATGAAGAATCGATCCGTTATGGGCTGGCAGTGGAGTCACACTCGGTTCGCTTGCTGGGGAGTTTTTGGCACAATCACTACGACGGAGCATTAGCAAATCGAACCATTTTTATGACAGCACTGCAGAATGTGCGACACATCTTTGTGCGAGGCACAACCACAATGGACTTTCAACAAGTTGTGTAAGTGAAGAGTGAGTTACTACCTTTATGCGCTTCGAAACTAATTGTGAAAACCAAATTTATTTGCAGACTTACAAATGTGACACTCGATACAGGTATCTTCGTTGCTGGAGCTGAAAATAACCACGCATATGGAGTGGAGCGTTGTAGTTGCGCGTCGAAATACAGTGGACTCTCGTGTCAGAATCCCGGACCTGGCTACTATCGTCATCGGTTGCCAATAGTTGACTTGGAGTGGGCCACATTAGACGATATGATCGGCAACGTGGTGCCTTGTGGATGCAATGGGCGTAGTGAGGAGTGCGATCCAGAAACGGGTGTTTGCTTGGTAAGTCTGGAAATGTTTAAGGTACGAATCCAAAGGCTTACATTTTTTTTTGTTTTTTAGAATTGCCGCAACAACACCGGAGGTGAGCACTGCGAACGATGCGCTGAAGGATTTTACGGTGATCCTAATCTTGGACAATGTTCTCCCTGTCCGTGTCCCGAAACTCGCAAAAACTTTGCTCGGGGTTGCACGGTGCGTGGAAGCAATGTGCACTGCATCTGCAAGCCAGGCTATACAGGGGCACTGTGTGATAGCTGCATGCGGGGCTACTTCGGGGATCCCCATCTGGATAATGGACACTGCGATGCGTGTGAATGTAACCGGGAAGGAAGTATGTCAGACGAGTGTGATCACGTCACGGGCGAGTGCCACTGTCGTCCGGGTATCACGGGGAGAAAGTGTGACCGTTGTGAAAAACCAAAGCATATCGTGCAGGACAATCGGTGCAAGCGTGAGTATTCTGCAACATTCACATTAAAGCCATTACATTATCAACTTGGTCCATTTATCCGTTTCAGTTTGCGACAACTGTACCGTTACGCTGATCGATGACTTCGAAATACTTGCCAGCCGGCTAGCCGAGGAAACATCTCACCTCGATCGCAACGGCATACCGGCCCCTTGGGTGGAGATCGCGAAATATGAAACTAAAACACGCAAACTGTCTGATCGTGTAGCCCGTTTGCTGGAAGCTGAAGATACGGCAAAAAAGTATACAGCCGATTTTGCAGGGCCTCTTATGCGCAATGCTACCCGACTTACCAAGCGGTTACAAAAATTGAACAATCGATTGGTGACCCGAGAGGAAGAAATCAACAAATGTAGCGAACGCGCAAACGATCTGTTTGACGAAATCAACGAGATCGACGGGGAGCTTCGGAATACGATTGAAATACTAAAGAATTATGGCGTAGGTGATCATCACATCAAGCTACCGCTTGCCGTAAAGGAAGCGAACGACCTGTTGGCGGACATTCGCGATCGCTACGGAGCAGTACAGTTCGATGACACAGTGCTTGAGTGTGCCAACAAGCAATTCAATCACTGGTCGAACTTTTCGAAGTCAGTCGAACGTCAAGCAAGGAGATTGGATGATCTGAAGTTTGAGATTGAGCAGGTACACAACAAAGCAGATCATCTGCAGAACTACACCGTGCAAGTGTTTCGACACGTGCAGGAAACGGAAGTATACCAGACCACCAACCAGAAACACTTCGAAAAGGCGCGTGGTGTATATGAAACAGCGCTCGTAGATGAAGCAGCGGTAAAGAAGCTACTCGACACCAATATCATGGCCGATACGGATGTTACTCTGGAACAGCTCATCGATAGATATGATCAGCTTGAGAAGGACAACCAGACCCTGCAATCGCTGGTTGATAAATTGACCGAATCAACGGAAAATTTGATTCGAGAAAAGAGTATCCTGCTCGAGACACAGATCCCGAAAGCAATTCGACACGCTGAACAGTTGAAAGCGAAGGCGGATCAAATTAAGAACAAATTCCAATCGACTGAAGACATATCGGCTAAAGCTATGCAAGCTAGTCAAGCGTACGATAAAATCATTTCTTCCATAGAGGCCGCTCAGTTGAGTGCAGACAACGCGACCAGCACGGTAGAAAAGGCTGATCAGCTCATCCATCCCCTACACGACGTGACAATCAGTGACCAGAGTCGCAAGGCACTGGGTGTTTCTACGAATCTGACTAGTCGGGCCAATAAGGAGCTAAATAAAGCCATTGGTGAGTGAACATTTTTCTCTCTTCATAGGAAAGCTCAAGTAACATACTTTCGATTTTTACAGCTCTCAACGAAACAATGATCCAGAAGGAGAAAAGCGTACAAAGCCTTAAGGACCAGATATGGCAGACGGCGATCAAGAACAACAATCTGATGGATGAACTGGGGAAGGTGGAACGAGGTGAAACGATGAAAACAGTTCAATCCGATCTTGACCGATCGAGCATAGTGTCGGAGCAGATGAAATTCGTTCGCCAAGACGCCATCAATCTAAACAGTGACGTTTACAAGCTGAAGTTGAAGCTGAAATCTCTTGAGCCGGAGTGGGACACCAAGTTTGGAATGGCAGAGGAAAACGTCTCACAAACGTTTGGAAACATTCGCAAAGCAAAGGATAAGCTGAACGGTATCGAAGCTCTAGGGAAAATACAGGAGGAACGGTTCAAGGCGTGGAATCAATCGTTTTCCGAAAAGTTGCAGCAGTTACGCGATCAAATTGCACTCGCTAAGCATGCTGCCGAAGGAGTAAGTCACAAAACCAATATAGAAGTTTTATCATGATAATTTCAATGTATCCAATTCCCTCCATAACAGATTCGTGTCTCAATGGAATCAACAGACCAGTGCATACGTTCCTACGCACCAGCTAGTTTCGGACCATCGACAACCAATCGGATCGTAATGTCGATTGCGCTTACAAATCCGGACATTCACAATTCTCCACTTGCGTACATCGAAGGGGATGATCGACGTTTCATAGCAATCGAGCTGAAGCAGCGCAAGATTCGTATGCTTTGGAGTTTGGACGGTGGAACGGTCACAACGGTGACTCATCCTCAGGAGATACAGGTGCGTGATCTCAAGAACGATGCGGCTTGGTATTTTATTGATGCAACGCGTACCTTCAACGTGGGAACGCTCAATGTGCGACACATGTCTGCTGTGGGTGTGTTGAGCAATGCACGTCCAGTGACGGGTGCTAGTGGTCCAGCTTACTCCACGATCAACATTGGTCCAAGCAGTCGTATCTGGGTCGGTGGTATACCGGACGATTTGCGTGTGCCTGAGCTGGAACCGAGTCAAGGATTGGGCGTTGCAGTCAGTCAGTTGTATGTGGATCAACGACAGCTTGGCTTGTGGCACTTTACAAGCTCCAGTGGCAAGTGTGCGGGTGCAATGCTGGGCCCCCAGGAGGTGGCAAGCTCCACAAATGAGCGAAACTTCAACGGAAACGGATACGCGGTGTTACAACACACCGGCCGGCAGAGCAAGTCAGAATTCAGCTTGAGTCTTAGCTTTAAGACGCTCGACGAGGATGCGCTTATCTTCTTAGCGTTGGATGAAAAGAATGTAGGTTTTGTCGTCTTTGTGAACCCTTTGAGTTTTACTTATCCCATTTCACGTCTTCTTTTAGAATCGATCTGTATCACTCACACTCTATCAAGGGCGTCTGGTGTTCCGTGTGGACTATGGTGATGATGCACGGCTGGAGATCAACACTACGAAACGATACAACACCGGCTCGTGGGTCGTGGTGGAAGCCTCTCGCCAGTTCCGCAAATCTAGAACTGACGAAGGTGTGCTAAAGGTGGACGGTCTTGACAATATTCTTGGTTCGCCCACCAAACCAATCGGTTCCTCGATGCTGCCCGTCCTTAGTGACAAGTACTATCTTGGAGGAGTCCCACCTGGATTCAAAACGGGCACCACAAAGGCACCCGGAGCAGATCACGCGTTCTTGGGTTGTGTGAAGGGACTGCAGATCAGTGGTACTTCATACGATCCGCTTGACAGTACGACTCACTTCGGCATTGAAACATCTTGCGATAGTACGATCGTGAAGGCAGGCTTTTTCGGGGAAGGATACGTCGAGTTTCCATCGTTCCCGTTGAAGAAGCGAGCAAACTTTGGCTTTGTGTTCCGCACGATGCAACCGGATTGTCTGCTGCTTCTCTCTGGCTACCCCAGTCGAATTCACGACGAATACGATTCGAAGGATACGTTCGGAAACTACTCCGTATTCTTGTCGGAGGGTCGTCTTCATCTGTGGATGGACGCCGGTACCGGGCGAGTGGAGTTGACATCGAACGAAACACTAAACGATGGCGAGTATCATGTGTTAGCGGTGGTCAAGCAGGGTCGCCATGTGGAGCTGCGTGTCGACGATAAACTACAAATGTCGCGGACACTTCAATCTTCGCTAGTTAACATGCCAGGAGAAAGTGGAGGACTTTACATCGGAGGTGTACCGTACGATCCGGCATTCGCACCGCTAGCGAAGGTGTTTGACGGATTGAAGGGAGTCGTGGCAAACGTGGTATTCAACAATCAGACGCTTTCCTTCGGTCAAGCGCTTAACTTTACCGACGTTCAGATGGGTCGTACCGGGCCGGCCATGGGAAGCCAAGGACTGTACACGGCGCTTATGAAAACGGAACCGATTGGAAGAAGTTTTAAGGCAGCCCCGGAAGGTTGTCATCGAGTAAGTAGCAGGACGGAGTAACCGAAACATTCACACCACCAATAACTTCTCCTTATATTCGATTTATTAACCCCTTTAAACAAACCCTTCATGCAGATGAAACTGGAATGATTTTGTTAAAATGACTGTGGTTTAATTTTAATTCATTCTAAGCACGATCCTTTTAAAAGAATCTCTCCAAATACCTCTGCATAAGGGGCTTTAGATTAAGAGTTTGATCACATGTATTACAACAACTTTATCTTACATTTAACCTTTCTGTACTTACAGAGTGTTGAAAATGGTACTAACTCAAAGGAAGAAGCAGACAATTGTTAGACACTAAACACGCTGGAAATGGGTTTCATAGTGTAGCGTAGTTAATTGAAGGGGTGGTACCTGTACTGCAACTACTGCCTAGCTTTAAGCATCTAATCAGTTGGTGAACGGTTGGCTTATGTTAGTTCATTAGTTTTTGCATGATCGAGGTCGATTTCTGGACAATAAGAGAACACATCTTCCAAACGTAGAGCTTTGAAGGGGATTATAGGATTACGATATTTAGCATAGTTTGGTGTAGCATTAATATGGATGATTTCTACGAGTTAGAGACCATATCACAGAACCACACTCTAATCAACCATCGCCATCGATTTACTAACCGGGCTATATTAATCCCCATGCCGATATTACACATTTTGCACTGCTTTAGACACGCCTTTCCGTGAGTCTCGGGTACCCGTTCGGAAGGTAATTTCGAAGACGGTGCTGTCGTAATCCGTTGCCAGCTTGGCAGAGAACTGCTCTACATAACGGTGCGAACCTCTTTTTCCCAATTCGGTTGCAGGTTGGAAGCTATTCCTACGAGCCGAATGCGTTCAAGTACGGTGATAAGCCCCAAAGCTACTCCGTGGTGACGGTGCCAGCGAGGAACATCTGGCAACGCAATTTCCACATCGAGTTTGACTTCCGGACGTACTATCCAAATGGCATTTTGTTCGTTGCGTTGGTAAGTTTCCCATTTGTACTAAACGAGGTTTTTAAAGCGTCTAATGGCCTTCTAAACCCCTTTCTTTCAGGGTACCAAAGAGAAGGCGAAACATTTCATCATGCTGGCGTTGAAGGATGGCGTCCTGAAGCTGACGGTAAGGGGCCGCAAGCGAGACCAGTTGCTGCTAGCACCGAAGCTAAACGATGGCCAGTGGCACCGTGTGGCACTGAGCAGCGTGAAGAAGAAGGCCACGCTGAGCGTACAGATCGGCAGCAGCCATGCGTCGGCGCAGATTAAACTACCAAAGAAACTGAACGCGGCTAACACGCTGCACGTCGGTGGGCTGCCGGATGAGGTCCCTATACTGCCCAGGGAGCTACAACCTCGACCGGAAGCGTTCAAGGGCTGCCTGCGGAAGTTTATGGTGAACAACAACACACAGGATCTGGCACGGCCCGGCCGACATTTGCACGTCGGCCAGTGTTTCCCTCGCGTCGAGCGTGGTTCCTACTTCCCGGGGGATGCGTACGCCATTTACAGTGAGTGTTCGAAGAAAGATGTAGGAAATGAATTGATTCTTGATCGATACTGACTTTCTTGTTCGTAGAACGCAACTTCAACGTAGGAAAATTTGTGGAGATTGAGCTGGAGGTGCGAACGTCGGAAATGAACGGAATTCTCATGAGCGTCGCCGACCAGATCAATGGATTCCCAGCACTGTCATTAGAGATCTCTAACGGGAATGTAAGTACTGGTCAGGTAGTTGAAATTGATAAGCTATTAAACCACTTGTTCGTCTCCATATAGATCATCCTTTCGGTGGACAACGGTGATGGCAATCCAACGCGTCTGTCTACATCACTGCCCTCCAAGTACACACTTTGCGACAACCGGTGGCACAACATCTCGGCGCTGTACGAGGATCATCAGATGGCGCTGCGAGTGAACGAGTATCCCCCTTCGTTGCTGTTGCCACACGGCACGAATGGATTTGGGCGAGTCAACACTAAGGCTCCGCTATACATTGGTGGGCTTCCTGGTAAGAACACACGGAAACTGGACTGCTTTGCAAGGGAGATTACATGCATATCATCTTTCCTGTCTTCTAGATGCGGCATCCAGTGGCACACTGTTGATGAGGGAAAACTTCAAGGGCTGCATTCGGAACATTGTCATCCGCAACGAGCGCAAAGATTGGACGGACATGGACGATCTGCACAATGTGCTGCTTAGCGAATGTCTAGCGGTGAACTAGCGAGCCGAAGCGAGCCCTCTTCGCACTGTACATAGCCATAATGATTCAATACGCTTAGATGAAGGTGTTCCACGGTATGTAAGGGATCTAGGTTAAGCAGTTGAGGCGGCCACAGCGAGGTACTGTTTCCAGCAACAGCACGGCTCCGGATGATCCTCGGCGGACGGTTAAGCCAAATATAGAGCCTGAGCTTAAATAAAGTGACATCAGGATGGAAGGACTTTCGGAGCAGATTACGGTAAGATACGTGTTTAAGCTAGCAGATAGGCAGCCCACCTAACTTATGGACCTAACTTGTATTTATTTGAAAGCCCAAGTGCACAGAGTCTCTATTTATTCTCGATAGAACCGATTCCAGCAAAACATAAAAGCACACGCACACATAAGCAATGCAAACACACAAACTAGAACTCGTTCAATAAGATGCCATAGGAGAGATCGAGGGGAAAAATGTATTAGAGAAATGAAATGAAGGAACTGCCACCATCGAATCGATTCGAAGGTCAATACAATACGGGAGGGAAGAAAGGGGGAATCTTACTCTAAGCACAACAAACGAAAAGAGAAATGTAGTAGTGATAATGTTGTCATAGTTCTAACTAACAAAATCGTGTATAGATAAAACGAAACGAAATAGTTTTTGCGAGTTGAAAAACTGCAGTCCGTATGCAAACGACTACGGATCTCGAGCACAAACTGACCCTGTATCTGTTGCGGTATTACAATAAAACTACCCTTCATCTTCTAACCTCCTCCAGCGTGGGAGCGAGTACGTGAATGTCCAGCAAAAAGTGATGTGCGAATGAACGTGGTTTTTCCGTCCTTATCCGAACAAACGACGACCAAAGGAAATGAATGAAGAAAGCACGAACTAATGAATGGCGATTTCTGGCCGTGTGCGATTCTGCGCGATGTAATTGGATGATGGGGAACGTTGCACGCCGGACACTAATGGTGATGGCCTTCGTGCAACCTGGTTCGCCTTACTCGCTGCACTTAGCTGTGCCCGTGCCGTTAGACTATGGGACAAGCGTAGAGTGTGTTTTGAGTCAGACTTTTCAAACATGAAAACCGAAGGGGCTGAAAACGCCTAAAAGTATGCAATTTAAAAATTTCTTTTGATTTGTGTTTTAGCTTCAAGTTTTGATAGCTAGTGAACAAAATATGAAGAATAATGTTGAAGTAGTTTTGAAAATACATTAGACTAAATAAACAATTCCATCCATCATACGAGACCTTAAAAAACGACACCTATTTTGTCCACCTAAGTGAACACCCAATGTGCTCCAACACGGCTCAAGGGCAATGGTACCGGTTGGCAAGTGGCGGATTGCAGTCACGGCTTCGAAAACCGCCTTCCTTATGGTACCGTTGTTCCATACACGTGCATTACCTCTTTACCTCTCACTTCTTCTCCAGCTGTGCTTTTTGTGCCTAATGCCCTTTCCCCCGCCGTAATGGCAACCACCTTCCCCGTGGTTCTATATTCGTCAGACACGTTTTGCTGCTTTGAGCCTTGCAGAGCGCAGCGCACAAGGCAGCTTAGGTGACACACGCCCAGCCGCATAAGGTATAGGCCGCGCGAGGTGTGCACAGTACGCATCAGGAGCCCAATGGATCCTGGATGTCTGGAGGCTCATCTCGCTACGACACGGGTGCCGGGATCGACCGTTGCGATAACGAAAGTTTAATATCCTACGCTGGATCGCTCTGTCACTGTGCCGGGGTGTGAGTGTGATGCATCAGAGTGCAGGAGATTCATAGTTCGATATCGAGTGCGGTTTTTGGTAAGCTGCAATACATGCATGCCACTGTGCGAGTGTGTGCCGTTGGGTAGTGTTTAATGAAAGCAAGTTTAATGAATCCCAAGTACGACGACGACGACGACGACGAGGAAACGCCGGTGGTGAGCAGATACGGGCAGGTTTGCAGCTTCCTGTTTCACCTGAAAGTGA
Source organism: Anopheles epiroticus (assembly GCA_000349105.1). Taxonomy (NCBI): domain Eukaryota; kingdom Metazoa; phylum Arthropoda; class Insecta; order Diptera; family Culicidae; genus Anopheles; species Anopheles epiroticus. The sequence continues at coordinate 984,735 of KB670058.1, read as the reverse complement.
GTACGGCCGCTCAAGAGCAATCGCAACGCAATCAATCGAAGTAGCCAGCATATCCGTGATGTCACGGTTCGTGATGTTGAGCAAAACGTGATGCCTGTGCGTCGTGTATCTGACCATATCGGTCGCAATCCCTGCCTTAATAATCTAAGCTTCTCGAGGATGATGATCTTGCTCCAAGGTGATCGTTAGTACCGTCACTTCCTCGTGGCGAAGAGCGCACTCGCTGTCCAGAGATGTCATTAGAGTGATGTGTTTACTGCTAGCGAGTGATCACAGTTGCCAGGAATGGTGTTGTTTGTTTGCGAGCGGGGTGTATCGATCCAGGGCCTGCCTAGAATGGCGTTTGGCGTAAAAACGTTTCCCACGTGCTGGAGCAAGGAAAGCGGAATCTATTTCTAGAGAATAAACATAGATCGAAACAGAAACATGAGCTGTTTGAACAATAGCTTACCTACGCAATAGTGGTGTGTGTTTTGTTATTGTGTCGGATTTGAAGGATAAAGATTGATTCTTATTCTAGATGCTCCTGATGAAATTCTCTCTTCAATGATTGTTTGTTTTGTCTTGTACTTCCCGCAGGTCTTGATGGGATACGCCGTCTACAACTACTTCTCGCAGCACTTTGTGACCGTGTTTTTGCGCCGTCTCCTCTGCCCAGTGGTGGTAAGTCCTTAAACTCTGCGATATCTCACCTTTGTCCACTTTCGCGCGGACAACCTGCACACACAACAATATCGTCCTTGTCCCTGTCCGGCTCGTCCCGTCTTCGCGTAGGCCCCAAGAGCGACAACCAGCAAGTCGGATTGACCCCAACCTGCCACGCATCGAACCGATCGAAGAAAGATGATTTATTCTGACATTGGTGGAGCAAGCGAACCGTAAACCGCGTGGCCTTCGGTGAGGCCGCCCGGTAACTACCAGCTCCGTTCGTCCATTCCATCCTCTCCTTCCTTTCTGCAATCGGTAGGTGGGTGGATGGTGAACAGCGTCTTTGTCACACCGGTGCTTCGGCTGGAGGCCCTGATTCCGGTGTTGCTGGTGATACTTTCTTCCCATCAGCAAACAACCCTCACCGGGACGGAAAAACGTGTCTCTCCCTCTCGTGCTTCCGAAAAAGGATCGCTGTGTCCGGGCAGCGACCGAGGCCACACCGGAGCGCATTTACACAAGTTTCCCCATTCACAAATCAAAACTTTTCAACCCATTTCAGTCACACGAAAATGCGCGAAATGCTACTGCAAAACTGGAGGCATTCGAGCCAAAGTCACAGCTAACCCTTACAGGGCCAACAGAGAAAGCGAAGCAAAAGCAAAGGCAATGAAATCTTGCCGCAAAATGGTGCAATATTCCTTTCCGAGAAGGAGACGAAAGAGCTGCTAATGATCAGGAAATGAGATGAAAGCGATTGTATTGTGTCTGGGTTAGCTTACTTGTTGAGTTCTGTCCCCGACCGTGCGGAAAAGTATGCAAATGATCATTTATTGCACTCGTCCGTTGATAGAGATGTCAAGTCGATACGGAATCGCTTGTCCGTGCCCATATTGGATGAACCGGAATAAATTAACGATGGATTCGTGATGAGGCAGAAAATAACGTCTTTCATCCGCATGTTTACAGCTTACGAGGAGGAGAGACTGTAAAATACGTAAATGGAAAAATCAATTTTAATCATTATAAGAAAATACAGTGAATTTAAGCGAAAAAAAAAACACATTGAGCTGTGCACAGATCCTTAAAGGTTATGAACAATATCAATGTAAACGAACCACAACACCAAAACCTAACGACGCAAACAGAACCGACCAAAAAGTTTGTCATTAAAAAAAGTTAACAATCGTTTAGCTTCGTGCTTTTAATGTTTTACTTTCAAGCCGCTGTTCGCATCCAGAGCACTAACAGCGCTGGTAGGAACGGCAACCGATCGAAGCACATGCCGAAGACGACAACGACAGCGATGTCGCTCTGTAAGTGTGCTATGGTAAAAATCTGCAAACCACAAACTTTCGACTGCCGGTGGTAAGCAAGCCATCAGTCTTCGGACACAACAACCCGGGGACGGAAAAGTTCATGCTTTGGTCGGTATCTATTTTGGTCGGTGGTAAAGAAGACCATGGCAAGTAGTTAATTTGTTTACAACATTATTGATTAGACCAAATTCACCCTCCTGGCTTCTTCTCAACTGATTAGGATTGGATAAGCGGGGACCTCGGTTTGCAACGACGTCAAACAGTGCAAAGCGATTTAATCGACTGGTTCGGCTTGGGCGGAATTTGCTTTAAATTGTCTTATGATGCTGCAAAGCAAATGCCGTTTAGCGGAGCAATCAGGAAGCAACTTTCTTTTTCAAATATGATACAAAAAACAAACTCGCCCTTTTGGCCGCGCTTCAAACATACGCCGCACCGTGCAAAGACGCAACCGAGCGTTATCACCACTCCCGCGATCACCCGATGGTGCAATTAATCTGGCTTTTACGTTAATTAATCACATCTGCTTTTCTGCGCCGGCCACATTGAGTGCGATGGCCAGCTTCCCCGCCACCAAACAAACCGGATGCTCTTCCGTATCGTTCCGGATCAACTTCCGAAAGTCGATCGAGAGAGCGACGTGGCGAAGGTCGGAGGGAAGGAAGATTAGCGGCCACTCGGGTGCTGATTTTGAATCGCAAAACTTTCGATTTCACGATCACACTAACTTGATACCGATCGATGGGTGGGTTGGGATGTGTTGATCGTCTATTTGATTGCTTGCTTGAGGCATTTCTATCGCATCTGGCTGTTTGATGCGTTTGAGGAGGAAACTTTGGGTTGAGTTTGCTTTAAAATTAATTAAGTTAAGTCTGTTAGTTTTTAAAATCTTAAAAAAACCGGCTCGCACTAACAAATTTATTCTTGATATTTAGCAGTGATTAACTAATGGATAAATTCCTTTGAAGAAACATTCATCAATAAACCGAAATACACGTTCTCGTCCACATCCTTCAGCCAACAATAGAGTTGGTCGTCTAGGTTGGACCTTCCATATTAAAACCGCTTTGAAAATGTGACACTTCCTCCTCATTAATGCTTCCTTCAATGACTGTTAGCCCCTTACCACCTTCTAGAGCATCTGTCTGGGTAACTGCAATCGATTAGCGTTGAAAATAATATACCGACTCCTTCAAAGTTAGAACCTCTTTCCCAGACAGATTATCCCCTTTCAAGGGTCACGCATCTTCTCACGTTCGACCAGCGCCCAGTAGCGGCGATCAGCTCGATAAATCAACTATCTGAACTGCTTTACCGCATCTTGGTCGCTCCAAATCGGGACGGCTGCGACTCTCTGTCTACGTGAGATACGAAAAATGCGTCTCGCCGTGTACGCCGAACAAGTCGTCATCCTTCGATCGTTGCTCAGACTTCCGCAACACTCTACACGGGGCTGACCTTCGCATTGACACTTGCGTATTTACGGCCCGCTTAACGCAGCACCGTGCAAACGATCGTGCACAGAAACGTGAAGGTTTGACCCTAATGTCAGCTAAAAAAAAGAAGAAAGCTCCCTCGTGGGATTGGTGCGTTACTGTCACCTGAAACGTTTTTGGACACGCCAGGACGCTTCATTTCACCGTACGGCTTCCCAAATTGTACATTTTCCAAAACACGCGACTACGCTGATGGCGCTCCACGCTCCTCGTTGACCAACTTAAAGTATCCTTCGTGTGGCCATTCCACCCAGCAGGCTTCCGTAGAATGTGGCCTCATTTTCGTTTGTTCTAATTTGATTACCGAAGTTGTTGAGCCTGACAGAAGGTGCAACCGGACAATGTCGGGTGCTTGGGAGCGTTTCATGGCGGTGATTTGAATAATGTTCCCTCGACCCAAGCGCACTGCAATGGGCAGGATGTGGTGTCGTGTATGGACACGGAATTGCACAGTAAAACGTGCTACGAATGTGCACACGTTGGTGGAAACGATTTTTATCGGAAAAAGGCACACACAATGTTGGTTGGGAGGCTAGTCGGACCGGACAAAATAGAAGATTAGGCTGAAGCTACACAAAAAGGACAATTAAAACACAAACAATCCGTGGCGGAAATGCAACAATGGATACAATTGTCTGGCAAATGTAGATGGCTTGCTTGTGGTGAGTGATATTGCAAGTGTTTGCTCCGTGAGGTTCTGCACGTGCACGACACGGATCAACCGTCATTGTGCAGAGGAAGCGCTACAGCCTAGTGGTTTATCCTGTTTAGCGACAATGTGGTCTCGTCGCATTTCCTGGCCAGTTCTCAACCTCACCTTGCATGGTCGAAGAAAACTCGCTGAAAATCCAACCACTAATTACGCAAAACTCGGACGATACTCGAGCACGTTATGTTGCAGCTGAGTGCTGAACGCCCTACCATAAACAGCAAAGCCCTCCCACAGTCATGTGCAGGATGTGCTGCCAAGCAATGTACTACCCACACTATTCCCCCTCGCCCGTGAAAGCCACGTGAAGGAAAGGTGCACTGGGGAAAACTCGTCCGAGATCCGGAAATAGTTTTGCGCGCCCATTGTTTTTCCAGCAAATGTCGAAAAGTCCCCAACGCCTGGCGCCCACGCACGCGGGACGTTGACGCTTGGCGCAGATTTACTACGTGCACAATTGACACGTGCAAGCGCAAACGAGCGCGTGTGTGTGTGTGTGTGTGTGTGTGTGAGTGTGTTACTTCCGACTTTCGTCTCCACAATTCGACGCACATGTTTCTGTGCACATTTACTGTGTACTGCCGTCGTTCGGTAGCTTTGATTTTGGTCGGAAAGCCCACGAAACTCGACATGGGTCGAGGGGGATAAGTCTTCCAAAATGGGCATACGACACAGCGGAAGCATGTTTCCTCACCTTTTTGGCACAGAATGACATTAAAGAAAAGCGAACATTCTAACGATTCGTAACGTGAGTTAGAGTTTACGGTACGGGGCATGAGTTTGGGAGAAGAGGAAATAGAAACACTCACAACACGGGTTTCGTTTGTGATGCCAAATATGGAGCTGTGACGTACGGAAAGTTCATTAAACCGCTAGGCGGTCGTTACAATCCACCAGCTACCAAAATATTGAGTAAGAGTACAAGGGTAGAGTTTAATGTGGGAAGTTATTGCAATACAACTATTTTGAACTTGTGTTTACATCCACAATATTTTGAATCTGAATCTGAGCAGCATAAGAACCGAAGAAACACTGAAACAAACTCGCAACATTAGTCTGTTGCGTCCGATTAAAAGTGTAGCATGTCGCTTAAGGCTCACATTCACGGCATCAAATCGAGCTGAGATAAAACAAATAATTATAAAATATATACCAGCAGAAATCACATAGTAGCTAAGTTCATGTACATTTTAGGTTTTTTAAACTTTTTTTATTTACACTATTCCACAAATTTTATTTCCTCAAGATTTCAAACACTACTCGAATCGGAATCAATTTCAAAAGCCGAATTGCAAAGCAGCTTTAAATTAAGTTTTGTAAAATACGTTACATATCGCACTTATTGTAAAATTTCAGTTCCGTTAGTAAAACAGTTCGAATTCAGAACCATTAGGCCCGTCTTGCGTGCATCGTATACTATGTTGCGCATAATATATTCAAACATGTTCTTGCCACTGTACGCTGTTCCGTTCTCTTCTCTCGCTCGCCTTGCTCAAACTCTCAAACAACTCTTTGTTTGGACTCTTCCGCTCCGATACCACGCCGTTGTTTTGCATGCGACGACGAATGGGGAGACGCGGAACAACGGAAAGTGCGGGGATCTATGCTTTCAGGGCGAGAAACATAAATTGAAAAACACAAACTCTCATGCTCGCGACGAACGCATGCACCACAACCGCCCTGCTCGAGGGTTCTCTCGCGCAACCGTTTCTCTGTATTTTCATCCCCTAACTGCCTTTCACTCACCCCACCGCAGGGTGACGCGCCAACTTCGCGCACGCATCACACTCTCTCGCACTCTCTCGTTCCACCACGCTCTCGCGGATTGCACATCGGGCGCGTGCTTGGGGCTTGGAGCTACGCCTGCTGCGATACAACGGTTCAGAAGTGAAACAAGCGCGGTACGGTTCGGATTTTCCCTGGTCGTCGTCGTCTTCGTGGTCGTCTGCGTTTCTAAATACGCCCTCGGCGCCAAGATTCGACCAACTCGGAGTATCCCTTCCGGTGCAGTAGTAAACGTTACAAATCCTCCAACCTGGCTGTGCTGGTGTGCATTTTTGGTTAGAAGCGAAGCGAGAAGAGAAGCTAGAAGCGCCACCTTTTCCCTAGAAAGGCCGCGCGCGTGTCCAGAAGACATCTTCGTCTCTTCCGGAAGAGGCTGCTAGCCATTACAGCACTACCTGCCCACAGCGCGTAGAGCCAACCGAGCATCCCGCGGGTCCCCTAACATACAGAGCGTGTGCTTGTGTGTGACGAGTGCGTGTACTAATCGTGTCAGTGTGTGCGGGCAGCAAAGCATAGTTTCCTGCAGGGCCAACAGCGCACCACACCATCCAGAGCGCGAAAGCAATCTTCACAAATATTCGGGGAAGAAGCAAAGTGCATGCGAGTGTGAGGGCCACCCAACGCGAGGGCCACAGTCCCTGTTCTGCGAAAGGCAATCAAGGAGGATATATATCAAAGGCAGAAAAGGCAGGCAGAAGCCACTCTTCGCAGCAGAAGGGAAGAAAAGTGTGTACAGAGAGCAGTGTACGTGTGAGTGTTTGTATGTGTGCTTGTATGTGTGCGCGTAGAGCGGGGTAGAGTGTGTGCAGCATACAAATCAAAGAACACATTGCAGAGCTCGCAGTTCCAGTTCAACCCAGCACCACGCCACATTACCCCTAAACCATTCGATTGGATGCATTCGAGAGGAAGCGTGTGTGAGTAAGGCGAGATTAAACAACAAGGAAACAAAGCCACCGTCAACGTCCGTGGAGCAACGAGAGGAGGCCGCCGATTTCAAAGCCGACGTTCTGACGCTCCCTTTGTGCAGCGCATTGAAGAACGTTGAAAGGTAAGCATAGCCAAAGGGGAGCGGAGCAGCATCTCCAGAAGATTTTACTGTGCAAGTGATGCTCTCGGTCGCAGTAGGCCTGGAATACGGAGGCAATGGAAGAAGACTCTGCACTGCAAAGCATAATCTCGGCATTAACAAATAGAACGACATCGTGAAAAGCAAAAGTAAAGTGGACTGTTTGATGCCTTCCAGACAAGTGGCAGTAGCATTGCAGGCTTAACACCAGCTGCTGCTGTACTACTACACACATCGAGGTAGTGTGTCCACCCGTGTCTCGTTACAACATCCTGTTGAGATCTGCTTTCTGGATACCGTCACCTACACATACCCAGAAAGATGAAACAACATGCAGCATAGAATCTCTTCCTCGTTTCCCAATCCCCAATCCCCAATCCCCCACCAGCAACATTTACACCAAAACTGTACATCACAAACACAAGCAAGGACACACGCTGGTAGTGGTGTGATGCTGCATGCTGTACATGCTGGGATGAAAACAAAAGCATAAAGAACGCGCACGGAACGCTTTGCTGCTTCTGCCCAATGGTGGTGTTCGCTTTTCCATAGGCTTTTGCCAGCTTATTGCCACGAACGTGATAGTACCATTTATCCTTGCCTTGGTGTGGCGCACGAGCACGAGTCGGTGTGAACGTGTTGGTGTTGGTGCGACTGTTGTGTTATGCACGGGAGCATAGGAGCGAGCACCACCTCACAGCATCCTTTGTTGAGCTCCTCGTGTTCTGTCACGAGCGAGGACTCGTGTTCTGGATGTCTAGTGTGGAGAAGGACGGGGGGGGGGGAGGTTGTTGGGTTTGGGAGTTGGCAGGAGGTAGAAACCGAAGGACGGAACTCCGTTTTGTCGACCATCTTGTTTTTGATGGATCGGAGAAAAACGGAATTGTTTGCTCTGGCGTGTTCTGCGAGGATAACGTTAACGATGAATGTTAACGCCTCCGTCCGCATGAAGGTAATGTTGTATTGTAAAACATTTAAAGAACTTAAAAAAATAAGTTTAGCAGCCTTTTAAACTCATCGTGCAGTGAAGCGTAAAGTTTTCCAAAAATGTTGATGAACACTATTTTATCTCAAAGCACACGCGGCAGACGGAAGAGAATGAAACCATTTCCGGCAGCGTTTGCACGTTGCAAGAGTCACACATGGGCAGCGACAGTAATGGTGCCATAAATTTACCTTCCAGCTGATGAAAAACGCTTTAAATTTATGAATCCTTTAGCACGGCTTGTCCATTAACATCATTAAGCGTTTATTGAACTAAAATGTAAAACACTGTCTTGAAAATTCCAAGGTTCTTCTTTGCATTCTAGCGTAACTTTTCACATGGCCCTTAAAGTCACGGCTGTTGAGAGGTTAATAAACCCCATTTACGAAAGTTCAACTCCAATTGTACAGTAATAATCCACAAATGGGGCTAATGTGTGATTGTTCGTCGTACGAGTCGACTTCACCCTTCCCAAGAAAAAAAAAAACTCTTCCCTTCTAAAACGTAAACGATTCATTTCATAATTGATTGATTTCGTCAAACGCTTCCCAAAAAACCACATCGATTCGACGATGCTCTCCCTTTCGCTCGGCCGGGACACAAGACGCGGTTTTTGGGCTGCCGGGCGTGATTGATAACGATTTCAGTAACTGAAACCATTTATTTCCAACTCGAGCCGGTCGGTGTTTGTGTGCTTCGGGGCGGCGTACGACGGACGACAACCGATGAACCGTGAAGACCTCACCCTGTCTGCTCGCACCAAAAGGGAGAGACGAATAAATGTTCTCCTCTAATCGCTGGTACAATTCATCAAAGCGTCATTTTGGGGGGGCTGTATTCTCCGTGGAAACTTTCACCCTTGGCAGGGTTCGGTGTCGTCGGTCTCCGTTGCGGTCTAAACAGTCGTAAACTAGCGTTCTTAGTTTGGTCGGGGTGGGGGGGGGGGTTGTTTTGCCACGTACGCATGCGGTCCTTGCCGAAGGGACGCAGTGGTGCCATGAGGAAAATGCTGACTCTCGCAGACGCATCCGCTGAGTGAAAGAGGAAAAAAACTAATTGCCCCAATAATACAACTCTGGGTGGTACTGTGGATGGAGGGCTAAAGTAAAATGCTGTAAATTATAAACAAAGCCCCGAAACAGCGGAAAAGGCTGCGGGTGGTGAGCGAAAAACCCACATGCATTACATGTCTCGTCATCCCTTGGCTAAAGAAGCGAAATAAAAAAAAAAACGCTCAAACTCCACGTTCTGTGTGTGACGCTTGTAATGAATGTAATAAATTTTTTATCTATTTTCCCCACCTCGGACCCAGTTACGAAGGGTTTGAGGGGAAGAAGAGACGCAAACAGGGAGAGTGAGAGGGAGAGAGATGGTTTTTCCATTCCCGGTGGGAGAAAGCGTTGAAAATTCTAACCGGAAGCCACCCGCTTGTTACTGGTGCAGTGACAAAAAAGCGCCCGTATGTGTGTTTTGTACAACCATTTATGGGCTTTTAGCGTGGGACAGGGTGAAGGCAGTGGGTAGGTAGGTAATGTTTGGCCACCCAACCAAACAACGGCCCGGTGGGCAACAAATACACGTCGTGTGTACCGGCAGAAGGAGCAAAAAGCGGCTATAAACCAAAGGCTAAACAAAAACATTCTTTTGACCCGGAAAAGCGTATCGGGCAAAGGGGGCCTACTTTAGGCGGGTTGTGCTGGTGGTGGTACCGCCGCAGGTCGATCGTCACGACACGAACCATTCGCCCTCGCGCACTACTACATCGGTCGCCGATTGTTTGGTGATCAATTAGTTGTCTAACTATCTTGTTATACAATTTACTCGATGGCTTTTCTTGCCGGCCGTCGACATGCTTTTGCGGGCCTACGGGATGGTTTTCGGTAGTGTGTGTGTGTGTGTGTTTTACTAGTGCCTATTTACATCGTCTGTGGAACGAGGGCGAGAAAGGACGGGAAAAACTAAAACCACAACCACAAACTGCCTGGCATGCAATCACGTATTACGTTGCGAGGCATAGTCGGGCTAAGGGAGCCTTAAAAGACTATGCCGCGCGCGTAATGCCTAGCTTCCGGAACGTATCGTACCGTGCGGTGCCGTGCCGTACCGTACCGTACCGGTTCAGTTTGCCCCACACCGAGGATGAGTAAGTATTGTGGTTCCCATAAATTATAACCAATTACTAATGCAATTCCAGCGCGTTTGAATGGCAGCGAGGAAGCTCCTTCCTGCTGCAAGACAGTAGAGGGCGCAAGGGGAAAAAGTTTTCCCCCCACACGGAGCACTCTGATGTCATTTAGTTATAACCCTGCGATAAGAATCTGTATGCCGTGGAAAAGTTTGTCAATCGTTGCCGTCCTGCCATCGCCTGGTGATGGCTTCGACAACGTTTGTTTTGCCGAATGTGTTGTTTACAGTTTTGTTTTTGCTTCTCAACGAAACGAACAAACGCAAATTGTACTGCAGTATCAGCAGTATCACGAACTGTGGAGTTTGTTTAAAAGAAGAATTCAGGTTGGGTGAAATGAAATACAGAGCCTGAAGTGAATGGTGCAACGATAAATAAATCAATCTCACCAATCTTACCATCCTGCAATCGAAGATGAGGCAAAGGCAGCAAAGGATGGATGATGGGGCCAGGGTTTTTGGAGCAGAACCACTGCACCGTACAGCTTACACACAGCTCAATCTTACACCATCGACAAGCAGTGTGTTGCACTACTAATTTCTGTTATCAAATGGAGCAAGGTCTCCGCTGTCGAGACAAAGCGACAGTTCGCGCCAACGAGTCCGGTCGAAACTATCGAGTGATGCAATGGAAACTGTTTTGCTACACCTTCTTTTCGCTTGTCTTCCACTCCCCTCCTGTGAAGGAAAAGATGCGATAAGAAACTGTATGCGCATTGTGCCCGATAGTTTACCTTCCGCTGTGCATTACCACTTACGCCTTCACACCTTTTGGAGCGCAATGCCGCCGATGATTTCGATGATTGATCGGCGGTGGGGTTGTGGGGTGGTGGGGCACAGAGGAGGCTCGATTGTTGCACAATCCCTGTTTGGTCTTTCCTGCGTTGCGTTGGAAAACTGCGTCCGACCCGATATTAAGTGCTTGATTCGAACATTGTGAAGCAAGACCAATAGACGAAGAAAATCAAACACGACGATGACGATGGTGTGGTGGAAAACAGCAGACAGGCGGACGGCTCGTGGTAGAAAATTGAGTTTGGTGGTTTCATGGACAGAAAGAAGGAAAATTGTTAAAATTACGAATCAAATAACACATTTTTTCTGCTTTGTTTCGGGGGAGGGAAAATAGCTTTATATAATATCGACAAAGCCATTGACGCACTGCACCGTTCGCGGACGCAATGAACTTATTATTTGGCTGTGGTGCGACCGGCCGGACCGGCAAACCGATCGACCCGAGCATATCAGGCACGCCCGTGTTTTCCTGGGTCGAATTTCCCCCTCACACACATACACACACACACACACACGGCAAGCGAAAGAAAAATTCATTCGAAAGGGTAGATACACCTTTGCCCGCCTGCTAATGGCGCTGTAAATGAGCAGTTTAATGCAGTCGGCGGTGTGGAACTGCATTTACCGGATGCGTTTGAATGTCCCGCGCCACCCGTCTCCCGCTGGTCAGTTTTGTCCACCGACCGCACCGTTTCGGGTTCCTTATCGCGAACGAAGAACATCCCTCTTGACAAAAAAAAAAGGTATATAATGCTTCATCCCACTCGCACAATCAAATCACTTTATGTACCAGTTCAGAGGGTGAGGGAGCGCTGTTGCGTATGGCATATCGAATTATAGACCCTTTTTTAGTAACATTAATTTGAATGTACTTTTCCCCCCTTTGAGCTGCATCAAACCCTTTCCGTTCGGGTGTGTTTGTGTCCAGAGAGGGAAATGACCCACCGCTAGCTGCTCGTTCCACCATTTAATTTCCTTTTCCTTCCCACCATCGTGCGTCCAGCGCTGGAATCAGCAAAGCAGAACGAACGTCACCGCCGGTACCGTGCTGTGTCACCCTTTCGTTACTGCACTTTTCACCCTTCCCTGGTGGGTGGCGGCGGAAACTGTTGAGCTGAACACAATTACGCACATTCACCCAGTGTGTGCACCGGTCAGATTTATCGCAAAAGATCGCCAAGCGAGAGTGATACGACGATACGGCTGGACGTAACTGAGTGGGTGCGTGTGTGTGTGTGTGTGTGGGAGAGGAGGGGAGGGGAGGGAGGTATGGTGGTAGGATGTTGAAAGCATAAAACAAACAGTCCAGACACATTAAGCGCGTGCCCAAGCGTCGTCCCGTTATGCTGCCCCCTTGACAGCAAGCATGTTAATCTGTTCGTCACATTCCACATTTGGAGAGCAAAGGGAGTGAAAGAGACAAAAAAAATCGTAATCATTTGCTAAAACAAAAAATAATATACTTCTTCAGCATCATTCGGCCCGCACGCTTCATGCTTTGTTGTCTTTGTTTGCTTCTTGTATGCTACCCGGACCACACGCACTCACATAATGTGCTTTATTATGTTGTGCTGATAATGAGCGGATTGTTTGAGAACATCCTGACCTTAATCGTGCAGGCAATTAATAATCCAATCTGTGCTGCTGATGTTTAGCTTCTTTTAAAAGCAAAATAATCTTGTTCACTCTTCCTGGTGTGTCTTAGCATGACGCATTTAACCTCAATGTACCCTTCGAACGAGTGAGTGAGACAAAAAAAGCACTTTCTGGGCGCGGCTGTTCGTCTGTAATGCTGGATTTAACTCACTTTCCTTGATAAATATTTAATGTGACCGACAGGCAACGTCCCATCCGAAACCGAAAATGAAAATGCGCCCCATCTTCAGCTCACTCGCCTTTTTCATTGCTTATTTGTGCACATTTTTAATGCTTTCCTCTAGCAATCGGTTGTGCAACGGTCGTCTGGTGTGGTTCGTTTTCATTTGCGATACAAAGTTTTTAATTTCGGTTTCAAACCACCTTTCGGGTGTTTTGACATTTTCCCTCATATTCGTTAGTCATTGCCATCAATCTGCCGTTTAACACATGCAGTAAATGTAGATGAAGTACAACGTTTGCGTTTCTATCTCATCCATAATTTCATTTTCAATCTGCGCAAGTGCAATCGCGCACACCAAGCGGCCATCGGTTGGCCGCGCGGCGCTGCGTTTGTGTAGGAAGTGCACAATTTATTACCGCTCCAATAGAACCGTGACGAAAGTGACAGAAGGAGAGTGAGAGGTAGAGAGAGAGAGAGAGAGAGAGCCCTGCGGGCGATATAAATTAACGCCGGGCTGATGCTGTGCCCCCGGGGCGCGATGGTGCAAACATTGGTGCAACTGCAAAGCGCGATCGGCTGTTTCCGGAAGCGTTGTCTAGCGATTGGCTTGCCCGTTGGAGGCATACGCCCAAAGGACACTGACACGGGCTGCGTGCGTGTGTTTCATCTACTGCACGGTCGAACCATTTGCATCGTGCGTGCTCGCCACTCGGCCTGCACTGGTGTTGAGAAGAAAGGGCAGCAATAAATTATGCCGCGCGCTAAGCAACTAAATTGAAAGCTGGAGGGCAGTCGCAACAAGCCGGTGTAATGGTGTGCTTCAATTTGTCCACAATTAGTGGAGCTGTACAAAGATCACATCCTTTGCTAGTGGTGTGCAACCAAAGGGGAAACGGTGTTTCCTTATTAGGAAAGTGGAGTCGTCTTTTTTCGTTGTTGCACCACGGCATGGCAGGACTGGCTGTTGATACGTTTCCTGGCGTTAATCACAGCTCGTTGAAACTGCTCGGCGCTGTTAACGACTCTTAAAGGTGTCGTTGGTCAGCTGCAATGAGCATCTTTGGTGAGAAGAAAAACATAAAATGAAGTGACAGAGGAGTAAAACTGCAGTGGTAATGGGCCGTGAAGAGGGAGAATGAAGCGAAGGAAGAGTGCAAAAAGGTGACTGTATTTTCGGACGCAACAGTGGCATAACTCACTATTGATTTATTGATTTAATTAGATGATCGATAATGAAGCATCAATCCACCAGCAATCACCGGACTGTACTGTTACTGAGTGCAACACCCACCAACCTGTTGATTCGAGGTGAAGTTGACGCAATCGTTACGTGCGTGCGTTTGGTGCGGCAAGGTTGGAAAAATCGAACCCACAATTTCTCACCCCACCTGCTGCATAGCGAGCAGGCCAGTCCGATCGGAGGGAAACTGCACAGTGCAGCCCCCTTGTGTGCAGTTTCGACCGATTGCACCTGATTATGGGCGAAAACAAAGAGAGAAGCGCAGTTCGTTTTCCATTGGCAACTCCACTTACCGGTACTTAACGTCCAGTGGCTCGAGAGATGCACGTCCACTCGCCTGGGTCGTAAATGAGGTGTTTGCTCCAAATCCTAACAGCGCGTGAACAGTCGTTACCACCATCCAACCGTGCGCGGTGGCTCACGCGAATTCCGCCTCACGAATTCTCACGGCTCACGATCACCGTTGCGCACAGTAGCCGGGGCACCCCGAAACCGAACACTGCCCATTAATATGCGCTTTGGGAAAACTCCAGCACTCGCCGAGAAGGATGGCGGGGAGTGGGTAGGGTGTGTGTTCACATATGAGTTGCAAACACACCCCGACCGTACAATTTCCTCGACGCGATATTTGCGGAGATGCGTTAAGGCGCTTGCTTTTCGTTTCGTTTTCTTTTTCCTTCAAAAACAACCGCGACCTTATTTCTTCGCTTCACTAACCGCACCCGGGGATAGGAAGAAGCCGTGGGCTCTAAAAGGGGGTCTCGTTTTTGCGAAAATAAAAACCGCAATTCAAAAAACGCTTACGGCGCCTCCGGCTTGGCGTGCCGTTTGGCTGTGTGTGCGCGTCTGCGAGTGTCTTAGATTTACGAAAGCATACGCCCCACTGAGAGCCTCCCTATAGGCAAACCTTCCACCACGTTTGTGCGGGGACTGACAATAATAATTTTTGCAACACCTTCCCTTCACCACCTTCGCCAACGCTTTGGTTCGCAGCGATGTAACGCAGCGGAAAACAGACGGTCCTCGATTTCACTTGCTTTGCACTTGGCGTTAATGGCGTCTGGCTCCTCAGCCTTGCTTTGCCAGCACCCGTCCCATCCAATGGGCTTTGGGGCTTTGAGCGCTGACCAATCCTTCCTCATGACACGCGTTTTCGCCGTCGACCACGGCGCCGATGTCTCGCCCGAAGACACATTGTCTAAGTTCGCTGTTTTGATTGAGGCGTTGCAAATGACGAAATTGTGCCTGACAATTGTGCCGATGAGTTGATGAGCGCTCATTAAAATTAGATCATCTATGGAAGGGGCGCACCGGTCGTGCTGTGGATGAAACGAAATTTAAACAATTTGGTAAGCCGGTAAGGCTGAGGTCATAATTGGATGGCGCAAGATGCTGGGTCATGTGGGAAAAAAAGGTGTGTGATGAAACCGATAAAGCTGGCAGGATAATTAAGGTAATTTGTTATCGTTTGAATTTGAATTGAAATTATATTCAACAGAGACGCAAATTCAATTGCTGATGTGTTTTAATTTGCTAATATGTCTTACACACTCGCGTACTCCTAATGATGCACTCGTAACTGTTTTAAATTTGTTTCCTCAGGCCTTCTTGCAATAGCAGCAGGCGTACACAACGCTCGTAACATTAACCGACGCACTTAATCCCATTTACAAACCAAGGCCCCTCCTTGGCCCCCGGGGGCTGTTTGGCTTTTTCATTTTTTCCCCGCTAAATCACTTAATAGCTTCATTTGTTGTCGCTTCTCTGACACGAAACGGACAGCACGAGAGAGGGTGGTTAGTGAGGTGGAACTGCAATAAAAACCGAAAAGATCCACAACCCACAAACCATCAGGTCTTCTAACTAAGGCGGATCTATAAAAGAAATTTTAAGCAAACACCTTTCAAACCCATCGCAGGGCAGGGTGATGATGATGTGCGTGTCGATGTCTTGCATTAGGACGTCGACGAGGACGACGAAGGCGGTTTGAAGAGACGATGACCGTTTGAAGAGAGCCTGTCTCATATGTCAACATGGGCCCGGCGTGATGTAAGTCTAATCTAAATTTACTCTTCTTGTCTATTTTTTTTTGCAAACCAATCGGGTAAGCAGACCCAACACCGAAACCGGCGAATGGCAATGTTGACCGAAGATTAAATGAAGTCCACTTTCACTCGAAGGGACGCTCCCAGAAAGGTGCCCACCGAGCAGAGCGAGGGGGATTAGGATATATACGAGGTGACGGATGTAGGATAAACAATGAAACTTTCCCGGTCTTGATAAAGACACAAAGACACATACACACGAGAAAGAGAGAGAGAGAGAGAGGGCCCAACCTAGGAGAAGGTGCATGAGGTTGTGCAAGACTTTCTACAAGATCTGCACCAGCTTTTGGCCAGCAAACCCCATTGCGCCCAGTTCAAGGTGATGCACGGCGAACGATACAGAGCAAGCAAGAAAGCAAGCAGGTCAGGGTTTTGTAAAGTCAATATTGCCATCATTGCTTCCCAGAGCGCCCGCTTGACTGCTGACCCCCGGTCAGGACATGAACGGTGACGTAGAAAGACAAAACATTTGAAAAGAATTTGGTTCGTGGCTATGTTTAGCTCTGGAAGTCGCGTCTCGTCCATATGCAAACCGTTTTGCTTCGTTATATTTGCGAAGTAAAACGAAACACTCGCTTGTTTAGGCGGGTCTCGTGCCCCAAAAGCCACAAATTCAGGATTCATTCACAAACACAAGTTGTGTAAGTGCGGACAGTGACGCATAAAAATGGATTATTTGTCGATTTGGCGATGTGGAAAGAAATGTGGCTGAAACGAATACCCTGATACGGACACAACGATCCAATCAAGCAGTAGTTTACTGCTCAGGATAGGGAAATTGCATGCCCTGGTAGGTGAAGGGCAGTGTGGAAACGTGTCCCAGGACGACCTGTTGTCATTGTGTGTACAACTGCAAAGTCCTTCAATCGCCATGCCAATCGATTCGAGCGTACAGCGTAAGGTATTTGGCTCGGAGTTGCGTTATTGGCATTGGCTTTTCTAGGAATGGAGGTAATTGAGTTGAATCTTGGACCATTCCATACCGACACACGAAGCATTGAACTCGTCGCCCACAGCTTCTGAATCTGTGGAGTAAATGCCGAAATGAAGGCACAGGAATGACAGACGAGAGGCCAAAGGTGGTCAGTTGTGTAAGGTGAAGCAATGAAATTAAACTTTAAGTAATACCATCAAATTCCTAAAGCTCACCAAGCTCGTCTCTCTCTGTCTCACTCTGTCCTTCACTCTGAATTTCTGGATGGGAGTTCTATCCCGGTCAGACGTTCAAAGTAAAGAAGCAAAGTCAGCAGCACCGCCAACAACGGCAGGCCAACCGCCCGTGCGAAGGTCACAACGCGTCGTGGGCAAATAAGGGAGAAGAAATGAAGCGAGAGAACGTGCAATGCGAGGTAAGATGCTTGAATGAATCATGAATACCGGAAAAGATGTCTACCATTCTCAAGAACTGTGTTTCGGGAGCTCAGGAATCGAAATATACGCTTCAATCAAAGTGTGGATCGGGCCGAATTTGGTTGATTGAGATTTTATGTTTACTTAATTCAAGTTTAAATTAACGTAGAGTGATTCCTAGCAATACTGATAATTACCTTTGCAGGAAGCAAAACCAATGTCGAATCATCAAACTTTCGACTCACATCGAGAACATCAACAGAAATTTGATTAAATTAATTCTCAAACGAACAGTTTCTAATGTCTTCTCTGGAGGAAAAGCTGAAGGAGGCACTGGCGATGGCCCGAGGTTATTGATCTCGTTCGACTCGTCGTGCATCTCTTTCGTTGCTTCGTTCAAAACCGGTTAGTTCATTGAGTAACAATGGACGTGTTCTACTGGACTTCTTCCTCCAATATTCTATACGGCCTATCTGCGAGAGAAGAGCAGTGGTGCAGTGGTCATCTTGGTTTGTAGTGACCGTTTCCCCTCACCATCCGACAGCTCTTCGGGCTGCCTTGAGAATGCTCAGCATAAGCATATGATGATGGCGGACAGGGCACGGGAAATAGACCTTTGCCACCAAGCACGGTTCACAGAATGCACGGTTCGCATCTGTGAAAAAATCTTTGCTCTATGCGTTCCTGGAGCTTGGTGAGTCGTTCTGCGCGATTGGAGGAGGTGTAGCGCACAGGACGGCGAGTTACCCTGAGATAGAGCGGTGGACTCCCGGCTGTGAAGATGGCGCCCCACGGCAAAGTTAATTGAGAGTGATTGGCTGCGTCAAAGCGTGCTTGTGCGAATTATTAACGTGGGCAAACCCGATGATGAAACCCCGGGCAAGGATGCATGCCACCGCCGAGTTTATCGTTCCAATTGAAGGACAATCTCTCCACATATGTGCTAAGTGCAAACGCCTGTGTCGTTTGAGATAGGAAAGTTGCGTTCGGTTCACGGTCCAGCGGGCTAATTAGCACTTTCGATAACGCACCGACACTTCGGGGCGGTTGTGCTTGGAGGAGATAACAAATATAGACGGAAGGAAGGTGCCGTGTCGTTTGTGTGTTTTCACCGTTTGTGTGTGTGTTTTTCGATGGCGTTGATCGATAAGAGCGTTAGCCTTTCGGGATTGGTTTCACCTTCACCGAAAGCATCGCACTCTTTACCCGCCCTGGAGGCCTTACCGGTCAGGCAACTTCATGCGCATGCTTAAGAGAAATGCCTACCGGCCATTTCACCTAAAAAGCTTCCCACCCGACCAGACCGATCAATGGGCACGCTAATGAAAGGGATTTTCGGTGCGAAACGGATAAGGAAATCGCTCTCTCGCTCGTTGATGAAGTTGGTTCGAAAGCTGACCGACCAATGCAGCTGGTCCGCCCCATGGTGAGTTTGGAGGAAAATTTCATGGATATTAGTAACCCGCTGCTAATAATCGAGAAATTATGTTTCTAATTAAATGCGCGTTAACTTGCGGCAAACAAAAACACACAACACAGTGCGAACGGTTTAATGAAGCGATCGTTCGATTGGCGAGTAAAATATGTTATTGCCCCGATACTGCTGTTGAGACCTGAGAGGATGGTGCTCCATGCTTGAAACCATTTATTACAGTCATTTAAGGCTCTTCTTTGGATAATCTTCTTGGGAGCTCCACAAGCAGCGATGTGAGCAGCCGTTTCTCTTCACTAAAACCTTCTCAAACAAGCTCTTCAGCGACACCATGCACGACCCCACGACGCCAACAAGAAAGACACGCTTTTTTACATCTTCCAGGTGTGTCTCCAAGTGCAGCGGAATCGGAACATCATTCACATCGTGCTGCATTCCCAGACGCACCTCACCATTCGTTGGCGTCGTCAAAGACCTAAGCAAATACAGGAAAACTATGAGAAACACAAACCCTCGTCCTCAAACCGGGCTAGCCCAAGATATTCATAGAGTGCAGCAACTCGTTTTTCAAGTTCTGCCCCATTCCAAGCCTTGTTAGCGTAGTCGTACGCTGCTCCAATGCGCCCTCTCGCGGCATCAGCGGTTCCGCTTGTGCGAGTTCTACTCGGTCCTGCCATATGTGGCAGTACGCTCACGGCCACGGTTATGGTCGTGGACGCAGTGGAAATGGGCGTCCGCGCGTATATGTGTGAGGGTTGTTGTTGTTGTTGTTTATTAAAGAGACTTTGGCCTCATATGTGTGAGGGAGCATTTTTACTTTCACAGCCTTTCAGAAATCCCGCGTGTCCAGGCCATGGGATGCGTCGACCACCTGGGCTTCGGTGTGGTAAGGGTGTGGGTTGTTTTGTGTTTACTTTCTTCCTCGCCTTCTCCGAACCAATCCGGTCCGGTTCCGATGCGGGCAGTTTGTACAGTTATATTGCCCCAGGGCCTGAGCGTGTTATACCTTTTCCAGTCCCGCTGGAACCGCTAGTGTTGCCCGGGATGCGATCTGCTCGCAGCATCCTCCCGCTTCACGATCGTTTGGAGCAAGCTGGAAGTGAAATCTAATCTATCACCAGCAAATGTTTTGATTGGAAGAGTGTGTGTGTGTGTGTGTGGGAACGTGTGGCAAAAAAGCAAAACCGGTGAAACTCCTAGGGGAAGGGTGACAAATAGCAGAAATTAGGTTATCGCAGGGTATGACTCCGTGGACATCAATAACGTTACAATGTTAGGACGGTGCCCTACCGGCTCTTGCAATGATGAAACAACATCAAAAGACCGTATATGGTACGGTAGAATATGGTGCAAGAATAAGCCCAAAAGGTAATTGGGTCGCATACAAAGGGTTCGGTGTGACAGGGACTCATGTCTATCAGAACTCCGACACCCACAGGGAGGACGACTGATGAGCTCCAAGATGCGATCGATAACTCGCTTCACGCAACGGCCCTATCGTCTGGTTCACCTTCTGCACGTCCAGAACGCTGTCCCTGAACTACTTCCTAAGGGTAGCAACACACACCACCTCGATAACAAATTGGATGACTGTGAATCACTCACACACAAACCTGTATCCATCGGGATGGTCGATAGCCGTCGCGCAAGAAGCCGTTAGCCTGTTCTGCTTGTCTTGTGGAAAGATAGTTAACAGCAAAACCGAGTGCACTCATATTACCTTGGATGGAACGGCCATGAACGCTTGCACTGGAACTGCATCCACGAAAGACGTTCAGAAATCTCGCTCCAGGAGTTGCTCTGTGTCCCTGCGTCCAATCCAGGACAGTGTCGTCTCTTCATAAAGCAAATAACAGCTAGTCCATAGAGGAGAATCCATAAAAGATCTTGCGTTTGTTTTTTGTGCCGAGCATCTGATTAGTTTTACCTTTTCCGGCTTCGACGAGAGCCATAAATCCGATTCGTGAATGAATGGGCTGCCATTTAGCAACTGCTTGGAACCAATTAAAAGCGCTTCGAATTCTACCGGTTGACATTTATCGAGAATTCACAATCCGCAATAGCGGATGATTCAACTATCGGAAAAGTCCCCACAGTGTAAAGTGCATTCTAAGTGATTAGCGATACAATCCGCACCGGAAGCGGTAAGTTAAGCGTAAAGTAAGGCAGCACCGTGTCACACAATCGTTCGCTCACT
This sequence comes from Anopheles epiroticus, assembly GCA_000349105.1. Classification (NCBI taxonomy): domain Eukaryota; kingdom Metazoa; phylum Arthropoda; class Insecta; order Diptera; family Culicidae; genus Anopheles; species Anopheles epiroticus. Next base: position 963,602 of record KB670058.1, on the reverse strand, counting down.
TCATCAGCTGCTTAGTGTGTTGGACCAGATCCAACCTAATTTACCCACCAAAACTCACGGCCCCCTCGAAAGCTTGTTGGCCGAGGTTCTACACCGGATGCATATCGTAATCTTTCCGCGTCCTCAATACGCCACAGGGAGGTGGGCCGAGGTCGTGGCGATGACGACTGGTGATGCAATTTGAGCGCACCAAGGAAATAGCCAGACATAAAAGAATCACGTAGAATTATAAATAGTTTAATCTAAAATTAGCCCACCATTAGTCTTACACACCCGGTGTTGATTGTGCGTTGGATATCGAGACTACCAGCTTGTTGGAGTGGGTCACTGAGCCACCGTTAAATCATTATCGAAGGCACCAACTCCCTGGTGTGTCTGCATTAGAAAATTAGCGCCAATTACGCACTGATTGTGGCATGGTTCTGTCCTCAATCACGGTGCACCACATTCCCGCAGTTACCGCTCGTTTGCAGCTGTTGGCACATTCAATTATCATCTTGCTAGCTGGTGCAATGAATCAGGCCGGCTGGGAACTCGGCGCACATGTGGGCAAGATGTTTTGTAAGCATAAAATATCATCTGATGCCACTCTACATCGCACTAGAACGAGATGGGTTATTGGAAGTTCTGCTGTCACTGTGATGAGTGAGTCCCGCTTTACTCTTGCCAAGAGGACCAACATCATCGACGGATCGAAAGATCACTTCCTCGCAGAGTGTCGGGGACGGATTTTCGGCTAACCCGCTCTCGTTTGACCGAGGACCAGTAAAAATAGTTCGTCCGTTTCCTAGCTCGCTTAGAAATACGCCGTCCGGCTCTGTGTGTGACGACGACGGTGTTGCCAAAAATAAGTTTTCAATGTTACACGCACCCACCAGACACACGCCGTGACGTTTTGCTTGCTTTTTACGCAAGATTTGTGTGTGTGTGTGTGTGTGTGTGTGTATCTGTGTTTATTTGTTGTTTTGGTTTTTGGGCGGTAACAAGCCGATTTGTCGCCTTTGTGTCGCTCCGGAAAACCAGTTCGATTATCACACGATGCACGCGTCAGTGAGAGTTTCCAGTAAGCAGCATCTCGTAGCTGATCAAAACCCACTTAACAGATATGTGAATCAGTGATCTGGCTATCCGATTGACTCATGGTGCTGTTCGTTCATGAGTACGACAACTTCTCACTAATTGACACCCGATGGCCGATGAATCACGGCGGATTCTGGGCGGCAAAGTGCGCTCTGCAGCAAAGTGGGCCATACCTTGGGCAAAACGGCATGTTCATCTTGCTTATGCATCGCCACCCCCTTGCGACTTGACGCATCATTGTGAGGTACGCTGACGGCCTCCGTCCTCGGCACGCTTTTAGAGTGAGGGCGATTGGCGCTACCATGCACCGCGAATCATCCAACGACCTTCTTTTCGCTCGCCGAGCTGGCGTATCGATTCCGTTAGGTCTGGAATCGATGGTCACAGCAAGGATGGACTGACATCGCACCCGGGCGCGAATTTTCGACAGTGCCACAGTGAAGGGGAGTTCAATACATCGCTCCACGGCCAGAAGGGAAGGAAAGTGCAATACGACAGGCTCTCGGGGATGGAATGGTGGCCGGGTGCAACAACGCTGCAATTGCGAGTATCGCAAGCAACGAAACACCAACAATAAACAAGCGGCATGAGAAGGAGCCGAAAATATAACGGGGATAAACACGACACAATCCGGCGGGTACCTTTCGCGGAAATGGCCTCAAACGAGGCGTTAAAGGACGCGTGCGGGTGTCTGGGTCATGTCCGAGTGAAAAGGCGACAGGCGCAAGGGAATTTCATTGCAATTTTAATAATTTAATGTTCTCGATAATAGAACACCACAACACTTCTGTGACACATTAAACTAAATGAAAGGATGTAAGTGCGGAAAATGCTCGCTGACGTCTGCAGCACACTTTTGCTTCCGTTTTGGATGGCGTATAACATTTCATTAACAATCGCATCGTGAACCCATTTGAATGGCCGCGGGAATTTCCGCGTGATCGTAAAAACAAAAGGCACCACCCTATCCTTGCCGTCTCTGTCTGACAGGTCGGGAAAACATTCAAATATGAACACTCACAGTGTGTTTTGAGGATTTTTAAAGTTTCCAAACAATCGCTGCTCACAAGTGGAGCAACACCAGAACCAGTGCAAGACGTCGGCGTTCGCCTCGCTGTCTTCCGTTTCGCTCATTCGCCGGTCCCTAACACCTGTCACGGTTTGGGGCCTCAGGATTGCCTTGCTTTTATTTTTGAATTGATGTTTGTAGAGCACACTCTGTCCACCGTTTGTTGTGTTTTCCCTTCGCTGCAGACTGGTGGTGTGCTCGTTCGCCCTCGTGCTCACATTTATGCTTTTCGTTTTGGCGTGAAAAACTCGCCACCAAGCGACAACTGCTTTTTGGTTGTTTTAAAACGGAAGAAAAACCCACACCGATTGCAAAAATGGCGACGGGGAGAGGAAAAAAAAGACAACGCAAAGCGCAAGCATCGGCAGTCACTTGGGAGCCTGACTAGGTTGCGTTTGTGTGTTTTCGTTGGTGGTCGTGGTGGCGGTTTTTTCGCGTCGATATCGACCGTCGGCCGTCGTTTTCCCGGCACTCCGAGCGAGAGACCCTCTCAGACGGAACCGAAAACCGCCTTACCGCATCTCACCCTCGTTACGTGTACCTCCTCTTCCACGCATCGCGAACGAAAGTGAATTTGATGAGTGAGACGAAACCGACCGCGCTGCTACTAGAAGCGAAACGACGCACTTTTTCCTCTCGATTTCCACCAAAAACGGGCGGGTCGGAGCAGTGTGTGGAGCGGTGGGGACTCGTACGCGATTTCACTGCCGTTTGATAATGGGTTCGTTCTGCTGTTTTATTTATTTTCCCTTTCGTCTCGGACCTCGACGCACGCGTGTATGCTCTGACGTGCGCGTTTCCTGCGAGACCTTCGGCGAGTGTGTGCTTGGGTTTGCGTTTTTCTTTGCCCAATTTTCCCTTCCAAAACCGCTAACAAAGCGCACTTGGAACCGGTTCCGGTGAAGGTCTCGGACGAGCGAGGGGTTTTTCTTTTGAGTTTTCCCTGCTGCATACATGGTAGGAGAGCCTTCTGCTATTGCGGGCGTACGTAGGCATTTAATTAAATGCCGAACGGTCGAAGGATTTGCTTTCCCTTGCTCGACCGCTTATTCGATTTCCATCCAGTGCGCGCCATTTTCAAGGTAAAATATTAATGTAATCCGAAATTGTACCGGGCACGGTTTCCACCACCGCCCAAGGAAAGCCGCCACTAACCACCGCGAGCCAACCAAATGTTGATCACTTTTCGCAAATTGGCTTCCACCATCGTTGCGGGCGTTGGCGTTGCAGTCGAACTGCTTATCAAGGTCAGGGAAGCAAAGCACCTGAAAACACGGACACCAACAATTTGATTTTGAAGGCTCTAGCGTATTATCAGCAGTAAGATAATGAGGCTTGCAATGTCTAGTACACAATTTTTACATTATGGAAAATAATAGAGAAACATTCACGATTAAAAATTCCTCAGAAAATTGCACATAAATTCCTCTTCTTGATTACACATGATCAATTTGCTGACAAAATTTAATTATTTTCTTATTACTTTTCTGCAGAATAAAACATTAAGACTTCACCTCTTAGTCTAAAGCGTCACATGTTGCACCGATCAATTCGGCGATAAGCTGCTTGCAGTTTGGCAAAAAGCAACTCCCCTCCCCCGCCTCAATTGATCTTTACCGGCGTCGTGAAGTGAAGGTAGTTGTTGCTCGTTTAACCACTGATTGGATTAAGTGTAATTGAGCTTCAACCTACCACGCTGGGGAATACCTTCCACTAGAGAGAGGAGAGAGGGGACAGTGAATACAGATTCGATTCGAGATATTACCAGCGCGAAGACAGGATAAAAGGATGTGTTGTAAAGAAATCCAATTGCTTGGATTATTGCACACTCTCGGCATTGCTCTCTTCTTCAATTCTGACTTCCTTTTCGGTGCCTTCACAGCGCTATCGTGCACTGTAGTGGGCTTTCGTACCGAAAAGCTGAACCACCCACCGGAAAGCAACTGCGGCAAATTATGAAATGGAGTGGAGTGTATGTATGATAATAAATTTGCCACATTTACATAAAGGCATGTGTACCAGGGGACTTTAGGGCCGAGATTCGACCTTTTTTGTTTTGTTTTATTGCTGTTTTTGCTGTCAGTGATGGGAGGAAGGCCGTTGGAGGACGTGACGCGGATTCCGTTCGGTGTCGAAGTCGTTAACAAAAAGGACGTGCCGATTGTGACATTTTCGACGATTTCCGATTAAAACGGTGTAGAAAGCAGCCATTTCTATCGGCTCATCGAATCGAGTATCGGACCAGCGTTTTCGCTTGTTAGGGATTTCGTTTCGTGCGCTTCTGAGGGCGGAAAAAATGGCAACATCACGTAATCGTGGTAGATACTGAATGTGTAATGTTTGAGGAGATTAAGAAAGGTTTTCCACAACGAAACGAAACAGTTTTAGGGTGACGAAAATTATATTGCAAAACGAGATAGTAGTAAAGAAAGGGATAAAAATTACTGAGATTAAAGCGTAAAACAAGCGAATACCATTAAACCCTTACTGCTACCCGCAGAAGATATCATCTCGCGTGAGCAAGGGTACAAGAAAATATGTTTTTATCAAGATCACTATCTTTCGCAGTGCAAGGAGACCACAACTTCTTGTGCTTTGAATTCTAATCCTTTTACTGACAGGTTTTTTTTCTTGTCCTACGAGAAAAGTACATCTCGTCCCAGTGCTTCTCAACTTATGCTGCTGCTTTGTTACAATACCAGCCCGCAGATACCACTGGCTATGCGCTTCATCAAGTCAGCTACTGCCAATTTGCCAGCTGAAGACTATCTGCAGCCAATTGTTTGAGTGTATGTGTGTGTGTGTGTGCTCTGTTTCTTAATTTACATATTATGATTGCCCTGCTGCTTCAGGCACTGCCCGCATTGGCATGCCTGAATGGAGCCGACGATTGGTGCGTAGGACGAAGACATGGAAAGTGCAGTTAAGGAGTGGAACTGACAGACGAAGGGTTTTGTACTCCCGTCCTGTCTCGTTTCGTTCTTTGTTGTGGTTTAATTATTCGTGCAACCTTAATTAATCTACTGCAGCAGTGTTGTAGATGGGTGGAAAAAGCGAACCGGGTGAAGATAAATTATTCCCCACGGATGTCCAGCGGGCAGCTCAGACCCTGATTGCCGTGAAATAGTTACATCCCAATGGAGAAGTGGGTTGTTTGAAGACTTCGAAACAAGAAAACCGGGAGCCATTCCGTTTTTACCACGCCGGTGTACGATAGTGATCAAAAGGTAGACGGTGAGTTATTGACTGGAACAAGTCATCGACAAGTGGTTTCCAACCGAGCGTACATAATGGTCTAGATAAGATATGGCCTACACACCGTCCACTGTCCAAAACTTCATGTTTTACCAGACGCATCCGATAGGGACTTGTATAGGAAGAATTGATTGCGCATTCTAGTATTGCTCTGACATCACAAGAAACGTCCACGATTGTTTCGCCAACTAAAACTACACTCTTGGAATTTCCTAGCTGGGTTTTGGACCTTTGAACCGGCCTCAACCGTTGTTGCAACGGACAGTAAACTGACACCGAAAACCATGATGGATAGGCAAACATTGCCCCGGAACAGCAGCGCGTGTTGTCCACACAAAATAAGGCAAAAAAAAACAAACTTTTCAGTGGAAACTGTAGCCACTAATTGAAGATGTAAGGAAGACACGGAAAATTGCCTCAGGGAATGGTGATACATTTTTCCGGATTCCAACGGCAACGGCAGCATCAGGTTACGGAAGAAGCCACCGGTGCCATCTTGCCTTGGCAATCTATACGCTGTCAAGCTGCGAACAGGGGAAGATCATGTTTAAGCTTGCGATGAGTCACCCAACGATCGCTCGATAGGATAAATTTAGTTACGTTCCGTCTCGTTATGTTCAGCCTGCTTGGTCGCTGTTCGGTAGGTTCTGCAATTTGCTGTACCGGTGTATTAGTCAGTCAAGTTCACATGCGGCAGCGTGGATGGTAATTATTCATTTCCTTTCCACTGTCGACCGGGGGTATGCTATCCATATTGGTGGTGGTTGTCATGCAGTTGGGGGTATCGTCATACCGTGGAGGAGACGGGGTGGCAGTTCGTTCACCTTTTTTTCGGAGGTGGACAGAAGACGCTGGTGAGGTAAGCTCTCGTTTTTCGTGCCAAGCTATAGCCTGTGTACTCGGTGCGTGGTGTTAATTAGAATTATCATAACATCATCGCACCAGCTGCAGTGCTCAGAGTCGTTGGAGATGGACCGTTACCGTGCGTCACACATGGGAGGTGTGTTGGTGTTGCGTCAGATGGTGGACAAGGTGTGATCTTTCGGGTACAGACAGCTAAGAAAGTGAAAGTGGCGAAACATCAGCAACAGAACAAGCTAACAGTTTTCCTCACGACACAAGTACTTCAATTAGTGGCCATTAATTGGCTCCTCCGTGAGTGAAATGTTGTATTCCGAACCTGTCAGAACCTTTTGGGCAATTAAGAATCGACGAAGAAAAAAAAAAGAAAGGGTTTTCAAAAAACGAAGAGTGAACAGCTCACCGTTCCCGAGGCTTCTGGTTGGGGCTGCATTTTAATGACCTTCCGGAGAGGATCGCTTATCTTTTGGCTTGCAGTGGATGTGGGGTTTAAATTAATCGTCTTGATGAGCTACCTTTTCCGAAAACTTTTGGGTTACCTGGGCCGGGAACTCTTGGTGGCTCTTTCAATTAACGACGCTCGTCACGTTTTACCTGTTCGAGTCGCTTCCTGTTGCAGGGACATGAATCTCTGGAAATCGGGGGTGCGAAGAAAGGTGCTTTGAAATTTGAGGAATTATTCAGATTTATTCTTGAAAGAGTTTCTTTTTTAGGATGTGAAAAATGAAGGTTCAGCCGTCGCTACCATTTATGGCCGGGTATAACCGGTGTACCGTAAACCCTTTCCCGCCTCACGCTGCTTGAAATTGCCCTTGACAGTTGATCGCCAAATGAAAAACGAAACATTCTCGGGTTTAGAGGTTAGTGCTCTTTTTTCTCTCACCACGCAATGCAAAACCAGACCGAATTGTGTGTGAGCGGTACTCTGCCCAGTCGTTTCTAGCTTTTAGCGGCTATGCGTGCGCCCGAGATTTCCCAACCACTGTCGCCCTTCAGAACCGCAAGAACGGGAGTGGATCCGGGCCTACGCATGCGATTACAATCTGCGTACACAAGCAATCCAGCTTCGAGAACCAAGAACTGAAACCACCTGGATTGCTGTCCCGTCCTACAGAAATATTGTCTCGCCTTAACTCGCCAGTCACACCGCCATCGCCACCGCCGCTGTCACAGCTGGTGCTCGTTTTTCAATGGATGTTAATTAAATTAAGTAATCATACTTTACGACATCGTGCGGGCCACGCACGATCCTCCCACGGGTTCCCGCAACCGCGAGACGCCGCTACGGTTGCACGGCTCCGCTGCAGCCTAGTCTACTTTAGCCGCCGACTAAGCAACAGATGGTTTGAGGTTGGAGTGCACGTTTACACCTTCTTAAAGGTGTGTGAGCGAAATTTGATACACCTCCTCCCTGAAGTCGGTTGAGCAGGCTGGATGTGTTGGGAGGAAGAACCGTGGGTTGGACACGACACACAAATGAGCAGAAGCACACAACATACAGAAGAGATAGCCTGGGACCATATTTGGAAAGAGATTAGAGAAGACTCACCGATACATATGTACAGTAGCTTGAGCCCACCGGAAGACATTAATTACTTCTTTTGTGCGCGAATCACGTGCCACGGCCCTATTATTGTACCAAGAGGAGAGATTATGCACCAAATGGGAGGGATTTTCTACCACGAATTGATGTCTGAGTTAATGCCTTAAGAAGGCGGCCTCCGCACAGCAGTACATTGTATCGTTCGCTGTACTTGCAACTGCAGCTGACGCTACTGCGGGGCTCCATTAGTGGAGAATATGTGGAAGGCTTATGACGTTTATTGCCCGACCGTCTTGTTCGTTTCGTCACGTTTTCCGTGTGGGTCTGGGTGAGGGATTGCATCAAGATGTCAGCTTTAGCTGCACGTGTGAGCACACTTTGGTGGACGGTCGTGGAAAAAATGGCATTTGGTTGTCGGTGGGCAGATTTATCTTCGATACCTTGAAGTTCTACGGCCTGTGATGTAAGCGGACAGAGCTGTATGATGCAGTTGACCCGCTTTTCCGCCCATTAGAGCTCTACTAGAGAGACTAAAGACATTTTCAGAAATTAATATCTTCTTTGACGTAAAAAAAACGACGACACAAAACCTCCGTTACGTTGCCTTCGTGATAGTGCGAGAGATAGCTCATGCACGGCTCACGAACGTATTGCATAATTTACATGCCACTTAAAAGGGGGGTGGTGGAGGTTGGTTGGGTGGTGAGTGAAAAAATGTGCGTCCTAATATGTTTACACCTCTCCATTTCATTGTTCTTGGCAGTAGCTCATTTCTCACCGACTCTAAATGACGACTCGCTCCAACCAGACCCAACCAGTCGCATCGCTGTGCTAAATAGCTTCCCATAACATTAGCATTCGTTTCCCAGCTACCTGCTGCCTGATTGGTATGCGCGGTTGCCTCGCTCCCTTTCGGCGTCTTCACTTCTCTGCCGTGTTGTGACTAACTCGACGGTTAGTACACAGTATCAGAATTTTATGTCCTACGCCGCGTCAAAAACGTGCCACAAATTCCGATATGGGCTTTGGCGCGGTTTACCCACACACACGCCGAAGCTCAATGAGCATGGGGCGCGCTCCGCTGTATCTGCTTTCCCAGCCCAAAGATGATGGGTGATGAGCCAAGATATTGGCAAAAGCAGAATAAACAAACAACTTGCCCAAAAAACTCACAACCGTGAGCCGAGTGTAGACAGGTGTGCAGGCGAGGAGGGGTCGCTGGGTGGGTGGTAATGGGGCGTGAGCCACGATACTGGCATTCAAATACGTCTCCGTCTAGTGCTTCTCGGGCAGGTCTTCGTTTTTCCTTTTTGCTGTCTCCATCTCCGAGGTGGGGATTCCGGTGATTACGTTAGGATGAAAGTGAAAATCTCCCACTCCAACGATGCCGAATATTTGGCAAAGGTGTAACGACTTTTGAATTTTTCATCAAACCGGCGCAAGCGGCAGAGTCAATCCGGGGGATCGTGTGGCCGTGCCTGAAGACGTGCGCTTGAACGGGTTTTCTCAGGTAATGATGCTTTGACAATGCGTCATTCTTCGATACGCGGAAGAGTGTCCTGGGTCGGCTGGGAATGCAAGAGTTAGATTAGATCTAAGGTGTGTTATGCGTTAAATGCGTTATGAAGGTAGCTTAAGAATACTTTTATAAAAGATTTCCCTTTGTTGCATGGAGAGGCATGAGAAATTCAATAGTTCAACGCGAGTCGTGTTTTTATGGAAATCAATTAGAAATTTCTTTTAAATAATCGTCCAATAACGGTCAGCTATCCTTCCTTCTGACCTTTGGTACAGTTACTGCTAATAAATCATTATATCCACGGGCAAGGAATTGATCAGAAATCAGTAAAAGGCCGTTAAACAAAAGCAACACAAGAAGGTACGCGAAATTATTCTAATTTTAGCAGCATGAAATGAACCGTAGTGAAACCATGGTGAGGAAAAACCTAACCTAACCTATGTACACACAAACACACTTAAACAGTTTTCGCGATGTGCGGAAAAACGGCACAAAACAAATTTCGCCCATCGACCCAGAACATTGCCAATTTGTGTGCGGACATGCACATGATCTGGTAGACGATCTTGGCCTGATCGAGGCTATCGATGCTGATTGCCGACAGTGGAAGACGGAATTCGGAAGAGGAAGACGGCAACTAAGGCACCCTGCAGCAGTTTGGCCCTGACATGATAGAGTCACTTGGGAGAGAACAGGCGGAAGAGGACGACTGTTTACCAACAACGCGCGCGCGTCACTCCGATCGATCGTAGCACGAGGTTTTTTCCCCCTCTTGGGGGTTTGTGGTCGATCGAGGCAGCGTTCTGCTGGCGCGTCAAACACACCCGTCGAACTAAATATAGTTGCCAACCGAATCGAAACCCATTTTTGGAGGAATGCAGGCGTCACTTCAATCTCTGGGTGTGTTTGAGCGGATGGGTGGGTGGTATTAGAATTTTGTTTTGCCTTTTGGTCACTACGTTGTGTCGGCACTTGATCTACGACCGTCACTGACCGGACCTCAAGAGGTTCCGCACCAAGACACGGTCCAAGGGGATGGCAGATCAACTCCGTCAAAAGGTGTTTTGAATTACGCAAAATGTTGATCGTTGTTCGATTATTGAAGCAGCTTAGTAAACCGAGTGAATTGTAGAGCGCCTTTAATTAGTTTTGAGCACATAATATAAACGCTTGTAGATAATGAAACGTCCAAGTGGTTATGCAAAACATTTGGATCGCTCCGTCAAGTCTTTTCGCTTCACAAACACTCACGCCACACACACTTTTCACTTCATCGTTGGCGGTCATATAATTTCACAGCCCTTCGTGAAAAACATATTGATTGCTTCCCAGTACTTATTAATGTACGTACCCCACACGGCTGTGTAACAACGCTGCTGTGGTGATTGGAAAGGGTTTTTCTCATTTACAACCGGCCATTTTTTGTTGCTTTGAACTGCAACGACTCATTCCTCGCAGCTTCAGCACACTTACCATGCCGGGTGTGTTAAATTTCTCCACACGCCAGCCCTTAGTCTTTTGTCCTACGCCTGTATTTATCTATGGCAGGCAGAAGCGAAAAAAAACCTCCTCTATGCCACGTGTGGAAAGCGTAACCAATTTTCCTCCATCCGTAATATATCAATTACCACGCCACCATCGCTCCCGCCGGCGTTCGTTCCATGTCGACAGTGATTTGCCACCGGAATGTAAACTGAAATGTCGAACAATTTTATCATCTTACCATACGCCGCGTTGCATGCGTTGCATGGCCCTAATGCACTCTCCAATCCCTGTCTGTTTGTATGTTGGATGCGGTCAGTATGCATGTTTTCATTTCCTTTAACACTATCCCTTCACCGTTTGGAAAATTGAATCCATCGCTCGTCGTCTTCGGGGCAATGTTTACCGGATCGCGTCTCATCCCATAACATCCGCAGATGGTAAGGATAGTTCATCTGGCGTCTCCCCAAAAACCGTACCGCGATGTGTGTAGTCTGAGTGGAAACTATTTTTATCACACTCCCCGTGTGCCGGGTTGTACCAACTGCAAGACAGCAACCGGCAACTCCACGGTGGCCACTCTTTCAACGGGTTAGAGGCGCATAACTTGGTGATCGAGATGCGTTTATTTTGGCACGAAAACTCGCGTCAAGTTCGCTGTCGGGCAGAAATTGATTACCTTTGGATCTTCTCGGGTTGCTTGCTTGTTGGATCGCTACCCTTGGTGTGTTCTAGAAAGCAGTTACTTAAATGCAACGGTTTGCAATAAATTTGAGTATGCTGATATTAGTGGTACACGGTTCTGTACTGGCAGTTTGCCAGAGCGAAGTGTTATTCTAGCGATCGAGATCAGATCACTTGAGAGCACGGATGAGTGCGAACGTAGTAAATCCTGGTGTTATCTTCTCTTAGAGACTAATTGGTAACATATTGTTCATAATCCCAGCCTCCTTCCTAATCTCTAGAACCCACATAATTACACAGAAAACAAGCATTACTTTTTTGTGCTTGCTTTAACATCCAAAGCACACACTTACCAACCATTAATTGCTGGAGCCAGCTCTAGCTCAGACTCTCGCCTTTACAGAAATCGGAGTTGGAGGAACCAGTTTCAGCGGCGAGAATCAAGTTTTGAAACGGGGCTTGTTGAGGGTGTACCACACAGCCAACGCACCAATACTTCGCCGTCGGCAGTACGAGCTTCGGGAAGACTTCAGTGCGCCCTGGTCCTTAGATTCCGCAGTTGACGGAGTGCCTAAGATAGTCGCCCTCGCACAGCAGAACCTCTTTTCACCGTCAGGGCTTGAACGTTGATAGAACTACACCGTTCATACGCCCATGCGCGATTAGACGCAACATTGCTTACACACACACACACACACACAGACCAATGAATTTAGCATGGAGTTTATCTGAGTGGTTTGTCGCTTTTTTGTTCGTTCCTATGCAAATCAGTGGTGCTGTCTGGTCGAGTAAGCGTCTGCGTGGGCATCTTGTTTAGCGGTGCATATCAATTAAAAGTGAAAAGAAAACTTTACCCAAGTGGAGAGCGGGTACTATACGAGCGGGTAGAATACTTTATATCACTTTTACTGAACCTGAAACAGTGACATCGATAGCGCTGAAGCAAGATGAGCCTGCTCTTCAGTTGTCAATACACTTGCGGTCGGTTATTAATAAAGCAGTTAAGCTGCCATCTTCTCCTCCAATGTTCCACCACCACAGAGTTTCCAGCGTGATTGATGGTGGTGCCTTTGATTAAAACTCCATTGGAGAGCTTTTTCTTGAAGAAAACCCTGCGGCACGAACTCAGCACGAACTGCAGAGCAAGCCGCGCATTGTACGGTGCATGCGAAACGATTTTCGAACCGATTTTGCCATTAACGCTTGCAGGGAAGTAATTATGATCGGGGCTGCCTTCATTCGCGCTGCCTCTTCCATTTCGTGCCCCTTTCTGTCTGCTGCACTCGCGACCAAACAAAGATCTCGTGCTCTCATTTATCACTGCGGTGTACAGTTAGGAGCTGAGACGTGTGTGAGTTTCTAATGCCACACGTCAGTGTCGAGCAATGGAACCAGCACAAAGGCAAAGCGAGCTGCAATAAAAGATGCTCACATGGTATGAAACTCGAACCACCCAGCTCTGCGGTTCGCGAGTCCAATTAAAGAGGAACGGGACGGAGGGACGTTCGGTTGTGGATGCGCTATTGCAACCGCTTTGTAGCACCGCTGCACCGCTGTCCAACTGCGAAAGCGCGTCTAGTGTGTGAAAAATGAGCCACCAATTTCGCCAACCCACCGACGACATGCACCTTGCGGATGGGAATTAAGTTTCGAATTATTCGATTGATATGCAACGGATCGGAAAGGCTGTCATGGAAAGTCTTTGCGAGGTGGAGATGGAGGTGGAGGTGGTGCCATAAATGTGTAAAACCGGCACACATCGCCCAGCGAGCCTAACGAAGGATCAAACTTAATAAATCGACACCGCAGCGGAGCCCGCAACTGCCCTCAAGTTCACCCTGCGTGCTGCAAGAAGGTCGGGTGATGGACAAATTGGCAATGGCAAAAGTTTTCCTGACCCATGTTCCATTTAGGTGTTGGATCGCGTTTTATGATGGACGGGGCACGGGGCATTAATAACCTTTCGTCTGCACGGCTCGCTTCCCGCACAAAATTGACGGAGTTCGGATCTTCCAGGGGGCACCAAAGCGCAAGATGTGCACCACCGTGTGATGTCCAGTTGGGAATACGTTCAATTTTATGATCATCCAACAGTATCCAACAGGTACAACCATGTCAGAAGGGAGTGGAAGAGCAGAAAGGCCAAACATTTTATAACCACGCCAACCCCAGGTCGGGTGAGGGGTTTGGTTCCGCTTTTCCTGCCTGTTTTCTGCGCAAAGCCGGCAAGGAAGGAGTTCATCGGAATCGTGTGTGAGCGAGATGTTACGGGTATTTTTAGAAGATAAAGTCGTTAAATGCGAAACCAATAAGTCTTTATGGTGTTGACTGGCGAACCGCGCGTTTTCGAAGGATAATAAATACTGACGGACACACTTTAGGGGGATCTAGCAGGCGGTGTGGGATCTACGTGTGGGATAAAGAAAGCGTTTTGCTGGAAACACTTCATCAAACAGCTTAGCGTCACCATAAAGCCTGGAACAGGCGGCGGGCACCGTTGTCGTATCATTCTTGTAAAACTATTGCTTCAAATTGCAAATGCGTGCCATAAATTATCGCATTCCAAATTCATCTCAACCATTCCATTCATCAGCACCGAGCCACGATAAATCATGTGCTGGGCGACATTTTGCAGTGGCTCTGAGCCGACGAACACAAAACGGCTCGACCGCGGCCAATCGACGGTCGGCAAATCCGTCGACCATGCACAAATATGGGCCCGCGAGCCAAGAGCGCGCCAAGAACAAAGGCAGCCTCAGAACTTTTAATCTTGCACAGCCCGCGCAGACCCTGGTGTCGATTTCGGTTAAAACTGGTATGTCAGCTGATTTGTAGTTCGTTCGTTCGTTCGTTCGCTCGCTCGCATTCCTCGCCACGATCGAGCGTTCTGGCGCGTTGTGTGGTATGAAGGCGGAACCACAGCTTATCGGTGGGAGTCTCACCGGTTCTGTGGTCTGGGAAGTTCCGAGGGGCAGTGTGGACACACGGGCGGTATCAACCATTATGCATTCACTTTCAAACGCTACACCACACAAAATAGACGGTGGAGAAGCTAACGAACACGTGCGCAGTCCGCTACGAGCCACTTGAGACGGCGGCGCAACGGACAACGGCAAACAAAGAGTGAAATTGCGATTGGGGTGCGCTTGAATGCTGCGAGTAGTAGATCTACGGTGCTTTTAACTGTTGACTTGATAATAGGCTGCAGTGGATGAGCAGCTGCCCATGAGGATGGGAGAAAAACACGCAAAAACAAAGGCTAACGCAACTGTTACACTATATGCACCGATTTGACTTTTTAACCTCGCTTATAAGAGCTTATAAACCTTCCGTCGCTGCTCATCTCGTTACTGCAAACGCGACCGAGATGCGTCCTTCGATGGCACTATCGGATGGCAGCAGGGAACGCTCTTCCGGTGTTGTGCAGTGACGACGAAGTGAATGCACTTCTCGGCCGATCGAACCCGTGATTGACAGGATTGCGACAACTTCCTGCGGTTAAAGCGGCATTGCCACGAGCCCCGACCGATAACGTCGGGCCGGACAGGGTCGTCCTTTAGCACCGCACCGCGTTCTTGGGAGCTACAGATAATGTAATGTGCCTTTTCGCTTTGTCGTTCGACATCAGTAAGACGAGCAATTGATAGACACCCGAACGAACCGGGCAAATGAGCGAATGGAGGGCAATTACTTACAGTGCCTTACGAGATTTGACGCATTGGACGGGCGATAAGAGCTGATCCAGATGGTACACTGGTAAAGGGGGGCTTTTGCTTGTAAATACAGTATAAGACATCGAGTAAACAACTGTGGCGCTTTCTAAACAAACACATGTACCATCATCGACGGCTGATTCATGACTTGCGACGCAGCTGGATGAGGAGCAGCTGACGAGAAGTCTGCTGATGACTCGGCAAATCTTTGTCTCCAGATGGGCGATCTATAAAATATTTTGATTAGAAAACTTGCAACTTTAGCCTTCTTCAAATGAAAATAAGACATCGTTTGCAATTTGCGCACTCGCTACCCCGTTTGACACAAAGCAATTTCATATAACCCCACGATTTTCTTATCGATTTTATGTCCCGTCTGGTCAGCGTTCAGCTCAAACCTTGAACTACAAAGAGACGGTTGAGAGTGCACTTGCCAGACGTGACATTCAAATCATGTTCTATTCCACTATGCTCCTATAAGCTCGCTCCCACCGGGACTGGGTTGGGTCGAAGTTGCAGAGAATGAAAATGTAATTAATTTTAAATTGGCTTATCAAGGGGCATTGCGGTGGAGCTGCAAGAGGAGAGACGTCGTCTGATCGGTTGATTTGTCTTGAACCTGACCGGAATCGTTGAATGATTATGATAATTTAAATCACCCGTCGCAAGCGCCCAACCTGCTGTTGCAATTGCACACACCTGTCTGGAAGCGGCAAGAATATTCAAAGCGCATTCTTTGTGATGGACAGAGATTCGCTTTATAATAATAGAGTCAATCCATTTGAGCTCGGTAAAACATTGTTACCACCAAATTTCATTTCCGCTTCGCGTTGTAAAACCAAAACAACATTCCACAAATATCTTTCGACAACACACGACAATGTTGGGCTTATCCCCGACTTGCCCGATTGCTCATCCAACAGTGACGTATTCAAATACACACTCTTGCGTGACTCAACGCCGGTTCACCGGAACTCTAGTAGCGGCAGCACACGGCGCGGATTATGCGCATCGTCCCTTACGAAAGCTACGCTGTCGCCCTGATAAGCTGCTGGCGCACTCATCGTTCAGTTGAGTGTGGCGACGGACCCAGCATGGTGAGCAGCTGCACAAAACAGAGCTTGTATTGGAGTGATTTCGGTGAATGAAAAGTGCAAGGGCAGCTTCAGAAGTGCACCATGCGGGGACTCCTTCAGGTGAGGCTCAATCTGCAGCGAATTGTTTTGCAATGCACTCTTGAACAGCCCTCGGGGGGGGGGGGGGTTGGGTGGGGGGTTGTAGTTGTTGCATACAAAACAAATCACACACGGGGCGGAAAAGTCAACGGACGCGAGCTACGTGCGGCGGGAAGAAGAACTTAATCAAAACCTGCGTTTGTGCTGGCAGTGGGTTGGTGTATTTGTGAAGTACGTGTGTATGTGCGGCTTTACTATATTCGCACTTTTTGATAACGATAAGTGACGTTTGAGGTTGCAATCTACTGTCGCACAGTTCGCACCGTTCCAAGAAGCCAGATAGCGCTCAGTTTGTGGTTTGCAGTGCGTGGAGTTGCCAGGCAAATGCCGCTTGGAGTGTCGCTTGCTTTCTGTGCTACCATCCAGAGAGGTGCATACAATGTGCATCTGCACTGCGCTCGCCAGACGTTACGCTCGGTGAATTTCTCGGTGCAACAACAGTTGCGTAGGCTACCGCGATGGTGAAGATGTCACGCAAATCGTTCCGTCAAAAGCTGCTCTCATCGAGT
The DNA here is from genome assembly GCA_000349105.1 of Anopheles epiroticus. Taxonomy (NCBI): domain Eukaryota; kingdom Metazoa; phylum Arthropoda; class Insecta; order Diptera; family Culicidae; genus Anopheles; species Anopheles epiroticus. The sequence continues at coordinate 946,652 of KB670058.1, read as the reverse complement.
TGCCTTTGCCTTTTGCCGGCGAAACAGCAGTCGATCAAGGATGTCGAAGAAAAGCTGCTGCCCCGACCGCCGTCCAAGGTGCTTCATCCGCCATACAGTCCGTGCAAAGTCGGACGGTCGAACCGTCATCGAAATCACTTCCCTCGTTGGTCCCCATATATACTCACTACTTCGAGCTCATTAAGATAAGCGAAGCTATCTCATTATCTAATCCGACGTTTGGTTTTGTTTTCTCTCTCCCCCCCCCCTCCCCCATGCTTTCTGTTGTGGTCGGTGTGGGCGCAGGTTCAGCTGGACGGTGGGAAGTGTACGCGAGAGCGCGACCAGACAACGCAGCTGTACGAGGCGAACCGGCCGGAGCTTGCCGGCTTGAGCGGTACCAGGAACGTCTTCCGAGCTGGCCGCAGCAGCAACGGCACCGGCACCAACATGATTGACGCCCACGGCAACGCCCTACCCCCGCTCAGTCCCTCCAGCAACAACAACACCACGACCGAGCTGGAAAATGACAAACCGATGCTACCGATGACACCCGCAAGTAAGTACCAGACCAGAGTGGTGAGAATCCCTACAAGCTGTCGGGGAAGGAGCAACGCCTTTGGGGGTGTAATCTCTGGGCAGTAGTGTCTGAAAGACGGAACCACGTGTGTTTTGTGGCGAACGGGCATCGATTGGATTGCTAGACGTTAGTGTCTGAAGCAGGGAACAAAACGGGTCAAAGAAGTCGTCGCTAGTGTGTTTGTGTGTGTGTGTGTGTTTGTGTGTGTGTGTGTGGCCGTTCGCCATCGATACACGTTCATCGAAACGTGTCCTGTTTATGCGACTCCCTAATCCTTCGAGGATTAGTCTCGGTAGCACGTTGCTTTTCGTGTTGATACACCATGTTCTACTAGGAAACGATCCTCGGTACACTCGGCATAGATTTAGTTTACCTCAGTGTAAGTGATTCAATTAACTATTTTGTTTGTGAAATATCGCTCATGCACGTGTTGATTACACACAGCTACAGAACGCAGGCTTAAGACTACATGCTTTTATCGAAAAATTTAGGTAACAAACTAACTAACGAAAAGCATCTACATCGAGCTTCGAACGATTGTAATATTTTCGTCTGGATGAGTTCGACGGACAGGTTGTTTGGTAGAAGAGAAATCCTTACCATTCTATTAGCTTCCAGTTCAACAAACCGTAGTTGCGAATTTAACGAGCCCTTTTAGATCCCAAATACCCTTTGCGCTCCCCATCGGAACGGCAGCCATGCAACACTAACAGGAACCCAAAACATAAATGAAACCCCAAACACGTGATGGTGTAACGGTGGCTGGGGTAATACGTTCGCTTCGCTTATTGTAAATGCCTTATCAATAACAATTTTTCTTTCTCCGCACTCGCCCCCAACTTCCCTCCGTGCTTGACGTCATCGGGCCCTTCGGTTTTCTCCGATACAAAGTATTTGGCATAATACGCATTCAATACCATGCCGGTTCCGAAATGGCAACCAGAAGCTCCTTTCCATTTCCTGGGTAATAACTTCGTTAAGGCACCTGGCAAACTAGTGCTGACTTTCTCAGGTCCAGTCTATCATTGCCATCATCATCATCATGATTGCCGTCGTCGTTTCCTTCGTACTGACGAACAGAAAGCACTTTTTTCCGAACCGTCCGCAGCGAGAGGTAGAAAATCGAATCAGGACGATTTTTCGCTCCATCACCCTTCGCATGTGTTGCTTTTTCGCACTGTCGCGTTGGGTTGCCGGTTGGGTGAGTTAATTTTGAGACTTCGAAAAATCACAAAAAAAACCAACTCGACGGCAGATGAATAACACATCGAGCGCTGGGTATCGAGGCGAAATGGACGGTTTTGTTTTTCTTGCCGCTGTTTTGTCGTGCTACTATTACAACAAACGCTTGTTATTACAAAACACACCATAACGGCCAAAAGGAGCATACCATGCCAGCAACGTTCGACCGTGGCAATGCCCTAAACCCCACAGGTGACCGCGCACAGGTTGGCTCCAACCTACCAAACCAATTCAATTATTTTGTTATAGATTTTGTCCGCCAACCCCACACACGGGCTGTTTGTTAGTTAAAAATAAATCATGAATATGTCGATCCTGTCAGGTGAAGTTCGCTTCCAAGCGGGATTTACGGCTACGGATGACATTACGCCGGTATCAAAGGTGGAGCTCAATAGGTTGCGGCAATCGATGGCTATTACACTCCCTATCATCCGTCCCAACCTGGTCCTATCATTCATTTCCCGCCCAACGCGCGGGCTGCTATCAAAACAAAATAGCTGCAGCCCTCTTCCTTGCCACCCATCAAACCACATATTTGCCGGCACACGCTTTCTAAGAACCAACGATAGCGATAGCGGCGTCCCCGAATCCACGATGCGGTCTAGTGGTCTTGCGCTGGGCTTCCTTAGTCCCTTGCATACGGGGGGCGTGATACATGTTGCGTGCCGTAAGGTTCGTTTGGCAGTCGTTATCCTCCATCGAGAGCGTGGCGGAGGACGACTTGGCGACCCTGGTGCTTCTGTAATTCTCGACCTCCGGGGGTGAGCATAACCAAACTGGCCCTCACCTTGCAACGTGGGTGAGCCGAACCAGACGGAAAGTGATTAGTGTCTGAGGCTTCGCCAAAGAAGCGTTGGTGAAAGACAGGAGCCCAATTTGCATTTTCCGCCCGTAAAAGCCGTCACAGAGTCCGAGAAACATACCACATTACCGGAAGTTGGGTGATCAAATTCAATTCCCCTTGCGGCATTTCTGGCTCTGGATGGAGCTTGTTACATTGTTACGAATTTAGCGAAGATACTAGTATTTTGGGGCAAAAGTTTGCTATTTTTGGGGACGTGGAATCAACTACTATGTTGCCGGAACTGGTATCGTGAGTGGCGAATTATCTGCATTGCTGTCGCAGTCAGGCACAGCGGGACTTCTTTGCTCGTGGAACGTGCTGCCCGAACACCAAGTAAAGCAAGAAACAAGACACTGTGGTTTGCTGGAAAGTTTTACTGTGTGGGCTTTATTTCCATAAACGTGAATTGTTTAATGGATTCGCTTCTCTAAAGCTATTGCTTTACAAGAGTCGATGTTGCTCCTTCCGGTGTCTTGTTACATATTATGTGTATGTTACGCCCGGCGCCAATAATAGAACCTCATTCTATTAGAATGTTTGGGAAGATTTTTTGGCAGACTCATGGTGACAAGTGTGGGAAAGCCTAAACTAACCGTGAAACATAACGTTTCAAGGCCACCTCAAGGCAAGATGATCAAGAGATAACAACACCTGTTTACGTGAAAGTCTAGTGCCAAATATGGTCTTTTTATTTTTCGCTGATGCGAGTGTGGCACCCTGACACGGGTGTCATGCGGTTGCCCAACGCTTGTACAATCCCAAGCGACATCCACTTGACATGACTCAGCAGCTCGTAGCCCTCCAACACACAAACACACACAAAACCATCCATCCAAAGGATGGACGAATGTTGGAATGCCAAATCAGCAGCGTTTCTTCCCATACGGAACCGCACCGTACATGCGACACGTTTACGGCTTTGCTCAGGGACAAGGGCTCCACGGCTCCACACAACTTCACGATGGCACGTTGGCACGCGGACTGCACTTATGCTGCGGCACCAGCCAACCGTTTGATGATAAAGCAAAGCCTTCCGGCAAGGAACGGGCTAGATGCACGGGACGCACGAACGCAGAAGAAGCCACGGGTACCTTCACGTGCCCGTGGGTTGTGAATTATAAATAACTAAACGCGCACACGAACGCTCCCGACTTCCTCAACTGTTCCTGGCCCGGAGTTATGCACCGTGTGGTACGTCTTTATTATCATCCAAACTTGCTCTCCATTTACACATCAGGCTAAGGGAGCAGCAGGGCTGGTAAAGAGCATAGTGCTGCGATAGTGGTTACCGTGAGTTTCGTCATCCTCTTGGGAGCTGTACAGTTGGCAGGGTTGGGTCACCGGTAGGGAGGTGTTAATTTAATATTTCCCGTCCGCATTAGTCTTTGGCGTTACGAACACTCCCGCAAATGAAGGTGTACACGGTTTGACTGATTCTTTCCTTTTCCTGTCCATCCTTGCAGAAGCGCTCGATTACCATGGAGTACACTTGACGGACTACGAGAAGCAGGAAATCGAGAAGTACAAGGAAATTTACTATCTCGGTCTGGACGCACGCAAAATCAACGCAAAGCCTGGCGTCGGCGCAAACTCGGGTTTCGATGACGAGAACGGATGCTATCAGAAGGTAAGGAAATGGAGCGCTTCCGGTCGACCGAGGGCTGGAATTGATGCATTACAAGCAGCTCACTTTGCGTGTTTTGTTGGTTTGCTTTGCAGATTGTGCACGATCACATTTGCTACCGGTACGAGATCCTGGAGATCATTGGCAAGGGCAGCTTCGGCCAGGTGATTCGGGCGCTGGACCACAAAACCAAGCAGTACGTGGCAATCAAGATCATCCGCAACAAGAAGCGCTTCCACCATCAGGCCCTCGTTGAAGTTCGGATACTGGACGAGCTGCGGAAGAAGGATGCCGACGGAAGCCACCATGTCATCCACATGCTAGACTACTTCTACTTCCGCAACCATCTCTGCATCACGTTCGAGCTTATGAGGTAAGAGGGCGGTTTTCGGGTATTGTCAATGTCACGGCAACAAGGGATTGCACACCGCGTCGTGACACGCCGCGGCTCCTGATTGAGCAATAGCACCGGTTGGACCGTTTGGGGTCGATTTCGCTACAACAAACTCATCCCGCAGTACCGGCACGAGCGACCAACCCGTCGTCATAAATCTTTCCACACCCGATAGTAAATGGCGTGCAATTTGGGAGCTATTAGCGGGAACATGCACTCTGCCTGCGTGGAACCATCGCGAACGCTGCTTCTGGGCTGGAAAGTAGTTGGAACAGAAACTTCTGAACCTCTAGCTCTCGTGTCCCGTGAGGTAGCTTTGCAGAGGTTTACCCAGCACTATATCTGTTACATCACATGTCCCTCGGACGGTGGTAAAGCTCAATCCCGGTCGGACAGGTTGGTAATGGAATTTGCGTTTGAAAGTGCAAAGTTTCATGTTTTCCAATTGGCCCTGAACTTTTTTGAGTATTCCCTGTTTTTGCGCTGTATTTAAAGCGGGAAAACACAATACGGTGGCCTTTGGTGGGAAAGAAGCATGTATTTTCTTTTGCCCAAATCCGCTTAGTGTCGAACAGGGATGGTAACTTTTAGGTTTGCCCGCTCGTGACCGTTCCGGACAGTAGCAATTGAACGGGCAACAGAGCGGTCGGCATACGATACCAAGGGTTACCACCCAGTTTATGACTTTTCCTTATTTTACTCGTTAAACTTTCGCCCTTCGTCAGCAGTTAGGACGTTCGCTGGCAGGGGTCGGGAGTGTTTATTTTGATTTTTTCCAAAACGCAAAGCAAAAACTATACACCTTCGGCTAAAAATAATCCATTGCGAACCGAAAATAAATCCAATATATTTGCCATTTTTTCTCCTTATGTCGAACACAAAACCTTCCAAATGTTGAAAGGGGTTTGACTGTTTTGATTTCCTTCCCCAGCAAACAGAGCTCCCACGAATGTGTTTGTTTTCGTTTTTCCCCGTTTTTCTTAAACGTATGCTTTCAATCTCATTTTCCCCAACTTCAACTCGCAGCGGTGGAAAACACCGAACCCTTATTAGACCGATTTTCCTACCTCTCTACCGGCGGCCCTCGGCGCATATTCGTCATTCGTGTGGCTTCTCTGGAGCGCCCGGTGAAGGAGATAGTGCGGAATGCTCACCCTCGCAACGGATCAGCCAACCGAAAAAAATGCCCCAAACCGCAACATGGCGCATTGAAACGTAACCTTTTGCTTATTGTGGTGCGGTTCGGTAGCAGTGAGGGCGGAGTGTGGTGCAACGCCATGATTTTTGCCGGTTGGCCGATAGTTCGGGCGAGATAAGCTTGTTTGCCGTAGCCAAAATGTTGTTTTAATTAAATCTTACCAACCAATGTTCCACCTTTTTCCCGCTACGGTTATGCTGGTAAGCATTATGCTAGACGAAGGTAAATGTTTGCTCCATGATGTATTGCTTGCGATGGGGTTTTTTTTCTCTGTTTTTCCTGCGCCCTTCCGCGAGCTATCAGCACCATGATATGCAAATAAATCTCAGCAAAAGATAAATCCACCTCGTTGACCTCTGGCTGCCAGCGCGAATGGTTGTTGCTTGCAGGGCCGGGTGAGGCAACCGTCGAACCTGTTTCATTGTTTGAACCGGTGAAAAACGGAAATCATTCGAGTTTGGGTATTTGCGTACGTGCGGCGCATTTAACGAGCTGGCCGGGCGAAAAGGATTTATGGGCTGAGTTTTTGATTGGCGGATTGAACAATGTTATAATGCAATATAGATATGCTTGGAAGAGCCCCTCGTTGACTTATTGTTTAATGAGCTTTTAACGATCGATCAGATGCTATGTGTTCCTTACCGTTGTGCCATACCGCCGATGCCGATTTTAATCTATGACTTTTATGAATTTTGAATTTAATTCGCAAGGCAACGAAGCATTCCTTTATTTGTGGTAATAAGAAGTAAACATAAATGTCCATTGAATAAAAAAAAAACGCGTTCAAAACTACTGTTCCCACCCTGCCTCTTGGCCCTTCATTGTAAACAAACAATCATTTCCATATCCTCTTCCATTGGGTTTTCTCGTTAATTTACCACTATCTGTCCTTGCGATCTGGCCGTACGATAAACTATTATTCGCCTACTAATTAACTTTAATAAAATGGTTCACCACAACTCCTTAACTTTGCTAGCACGCACCCAGCTCCGCTGGTTCAATAATAACCCGTCAGAAGCAAAAGAAAAACGAACCCCTTGTAAAGTTTTGCCCTCCTGCAGCTACAAACAACGCAGCCCCATAATGGAAATTGCGTACGCTGTCAATGCGCGTGTGAGCAAAAAAAACGGCTACTTTGCGACCTTTAACGCATATTTGCGGGAAGGACAACCGCCGAGTGAACGATAAAGTTTTGTAAGTAAAAATGAAAAATCACATCCATTGGCAAACTTGCTCCTTGCTGGTACATGGCTGTTCACTCTTGCGTGGGAACTTCCTTACATTAAGCAGATGATAGAGTTCCCATCGTGCTTTGGAATGGGTGTATTCCTTTCGCCCGATGCAGACATCTAACAGATAAACGCCATTCAGATTGACTCTCCAGTGGGGTGTGCGGGTGTTGTGCTTCACTAGCATAATGTATCGTTTCGCAATAGAGCTACTTAATGTTTTCTAGGTTAAGGGTAAACTTTCTGTGACGTTGCAACAAAATTCTATTTTTGGCTAGGTTCAACGATAACCGTATCTTTGGCATGTTATAACCATCGTGAAAAAGAATCGAAACAAAACGGACTAATCTAAGTTACATATTATTGACACCAACAAGACGTATTTTTTTTTTCGTGTTGTTTCATCAAACATCCATTTTACATCAGTTCATCAAGAAGGGAGCGTGCAGCGAGACGGAAGGTCACCTTAGATAGGATTTTCACCGTCTCGCAAAACTCTCTCCTAAATCACCGTTACATGTCAAACTTTATCCACAAATGAGCCTTCATTGCTGTAACGACCTTCATAAATCAACACACACACACACACACAAGCGTGCCTCAGCACGCTCCAGCGGCCTATCACCCTTCTATTTAGCGGTGAGTTGAAATTCGTGGGATATTGTTGCATTCCTGCGGCAAAGTTCTGCCATTATGGTCACCCGTTTGCCAGTGCGTGTCCCTTGCACTTTGCCCACGTTGTTGATTCTCAACGCTCATCGCTAGGCTGTTGCAACGAGGACGAAATTTTAATGCTCCCTGTTTAAAAGCACCACACACAAAATCCCGTGATAATGCGCGAGTTGAAGGTCATGCCATGCACACTGCACACTGCACAATGGGGGATGCACTTTCTGTGCACTTCTTTCGGGTGCACGCCATGCAAAGGTAAATTACTGTGAGCAGAAACGGACAGCTATGGTTATGAAAAGGTCGTCATACGCTTTGTGTTGTGTCATTTGTTGTTTGACTTTTAGAAAAATTGCCTGCCGTTCGAAAGAAAAGGTATTATGGTATGGATTATTCCTGCCGAGCTAATTTGAAGCAATTAGTTAGGAGGAAATGCGCTGCGCTGCCGGTGCTTGGATGGCGTGTCTCCGTGCAATCGCTGCCATTAAGTTGTTTGGCAAGAGGGGACACGGTGGGGATGATTATCATTCTGCAAGGATCGGCAACAACATCGTGGCCACAATCCTCCCTCTCCGAGCCCAAGCTCGCGGCAACCGAGAAAGATGGGTTTTCTGACCCGGGCGGTAAACAAGAAGCCGGTGTTACATCAATTGAAAGCTTGTGCTGTGAAAAAGCAGCCTCGGGCCGTGGTCAGGGAGTCATTGGCATTGGTGAAAATGAGTTGGAAAATGTCTAGCCGAAGCAGAAATCTCCAAGTTGCGATAAGAAGCACGTTTGACGAAAACAACCAAATCCTGCTGGAAGATATTTTTGACGCAGCAAAAGACAAAGCTTTGAGGGTAAAGCTCAAAGGTTTTGGGGCTAGTGAACGAGTGATTCAATGATATAATTAAGACTAACTTTCGCTCATTGCCCGCAAACATGAACCGAGAGGGCGCTAATTCTGTTTATTTCTACAGTTTTCGAACAACAGTGAATGCGTTTGTTTGCTGGTAATGTAAAAAGTTGACAAAAATCAAGTCGTTTTCTGTATGCTATTGTTGCAGGATTCGACCCGCGGGTGTTTTTGTATAAACGGGTAAACTTTTGCCCTACCGTTTGTGTCATCCCGGTGGGCTGAACTTTTTCCCTTTCACGCGGTATTTAACAGTTCCGGTCGTTGCGTTTAATGGGAAACGGGCATCAAGCATGACATATCGCCGTTAAGCTAATTGATGCATTTCACAAACTTTTGTTTGCTTTCCGCGTATCTCCCAACCCCGTAGCCTCAACCTATACGAGCTGATCAAGAAGAACAACTACCAAGGATTCAGCCTGAGCCTCATCAAGCGGTTCTGCAACTCGATCGTCAAGTGTTTGAGATTTCTCGATGAGTTGGACATCATTCACTGTGATCTGAAACCGGTAAGTCCACCTGATTCAAATCCCTTCGAGCATGCTGATCTCATGAGTTCTTGCCTTTTTCGTTTTTTTTTTTGCAGGAAAACGTGCTACTGAAACAGCGTGGCAGCAGCACGATAAAGGTCATCGATTTCGGCAGCTCATGCTTCTCGGACCGGACCGTCTACACCTACATCCAGTCGCGCTTCTACCGGTCACCAGAAGTCATCCTCGGTTATCCGTACGACAAAGCGATCGACATGTGGAGCTTAGGTAAGCATCCCCCTCGCTTTTATTTTTTCGTTTTGTGTTTTCGCTTCGCGTTGAAAGGACGAGATCTAAACGACGGACGAGTCTAAACGACGGACGAGAAAGAGCATCTGGAATACATACCCGCAGCTGGGGGCCAATGTCCTCCTTTTATTGGTTTTGTTTTATTGTTGAGTTTGTCTTTTACGCCCGCTCGTTTTGGTGATACGGCCTAATGAATTTTAGATGATCCCCCGACGAGTTCCAGAAACTTACCCACCAGCAGACGGGAAATGGTTCTCTCCCACCGGTTGACCTCGTATAATCGAATAGTGTCGGAACGGGAATGAATATTTAACCGAATAATCAATCCGATCCCACGCGCCCGTAAGCCTGATTGCAAAATGGGAGCAATAACACGCCCCAACTGTTTATAGGGTGGGAAAGAAAGCGCACGAAAAAAAGGGAGCAAAGACAAACTGTTCTGCTTCGTGCGGAGTATTAAAAATTTACTTGAAACGATGGTTAATGAGACGCAGACGACATCAAAAGTTTAAATTCACTCCTTGATAAATGAGCCCAAAGTTCATCTTGAAATCATTTAAATAATCCAATATCTAAATTAATCGTCAAAAGGATACCTCCGATAAAGGAACCTAGTATTAAAGCTTTCAACGGTGATGGAGACGCACGGTGTTTCATGGCACCCAAACTCTAGTGATGCCTCGTTTCCATCGCTTAAAGCTAATAGAAATTGATTGCACCCAACGAAAACAGCCCCGAGCTCTTTCAATCGTGTGCTGACCTACAGGCGAAGGGAAATGCTGACGCTGGCTGCACTCCGATTCCGAAAACAAACACCCAATCAAGCGGTGGCCAGCCTCGGGTGAGCTTTTTTCCAATCTTGGTCACGATCGCTCGCAGCAGTTCCGCGTGTGCGTTTGTGTGTGTGTGTGTGTGTGAGTGTTTCCGTGCATTCTTCAGTTTATCAAGCGCACGTGGAAATAATCGATTGGCCTTCCTTGCCCACCATGCCCTGGCAATGGCCGCCTGCTTCTGTTCGTGTGCTTTTGTTTTCGTCGTCCTCCTGTGGGCCGGAATGTGGATCCGCAGTGCGCTTCGCGTGCAAATTATGTGTCCACCACCCGCTGCACGATGTGCGATGTTTGTTCTATTTTTTTATTAACGACGGAATGGAGAACTGTAATTGGAAAAAGGTATCGTGTGAGCATACACAAGCTCATACCGGTGCCGCTAGGGGCAGCAGGATTTATTGCAAAGGGGTTTAACGGTTATGTAAATTTCTATTCAACTCATAATGTGCGGAAGTGAGGCTATCAACGCGTGTGTGAATGATTAGCAAAACGCACATAATTTCAAATCTATCGTAAAAAAGGAATCCACCCGTCGGTATGTGCTGTGCCGATTGATTCAGGAGGGTACTTTTCGCATTAGTGTTCAATTAGTGCGAGGGCGAGGGTGTTGAGTGGTGACCGTGAACAGTAGTAGTGCACCAACATTGGCCTCGGCACGCTCGCCATCGACAGATGCACGGTGCGTTGGAGGACGATGTGTGGAGGGAAGGGACACACTTAACACACAACACCCCTTTTCACGCCGCTTCTAACCACTTAGTGGTAATTGAATCGAACATGCAACACTCATACGCGCGTGTATGTGGGGTGCGCCAGGAAGTTGGGAAGGGAGACAGTTGGTCTATTGAACGTTCACACTCGTTGAATACCGTGTGAAGCGTGGGTTAATCCTTTTTTCTCTCATTGTTTGTTTTGTGTCTAAACGGGTGACAGAGGAGCAGAAACACTAATTTTCAAGTGTTGAGGGACGATGAAAGGGCTTTGTGCCATAGACCAATAATTAGAATCCGATTCGTGCGGCATTTGCGGTGCTTCCGCTATTTATAGTGCATCGATTTCCACTAATGGTCAAACTGTTCACTAACGCACACCTTCTTTCTTCTCTCAGGATGCATTTTGGCCGAGCTGTACACCGGATATCCACTGTTCCCGGGCGAGAATGAAGTCGAGCAGCTGGCGTGCATAATGGAAATACTGGGCGTACCGTCCAAGGAGATCTTCCAGCTGGCGACCAGGAAACGACTATTCTTCGGTCAGTACTTAAGGGCAGCAAAACACCAAACACCGAGCACGGAAATGGCAGCGAGTGGCCTCGTGACCTGATTACGCTTTCTTCCTTTCCTTGTCTTCAAAACGATCAAAAAACACACTCCGGGTAAACGGGAGCAACCAAATGATTAACAATATTATGTTTCTTTCTCTCTCTCCCTCTCTCTTTCTCTCGCTGCTCCGGGTTTTCCGTTGCCACCATGTAGACTCGCGAGGAGTGCCACGGTGCATAACCAACTCGAAGGGACGCAAAAGGAAACCGGGCTCCAAGACCCTGTCCCAAGCGCTGCGATGCAACGATACCGTGTTCATCGATTTCGTCAGCAAATGTTTGGAGTAAGTTTCTCTCCCTCTTTCGCCGTTACGTTTACAGGACGCAAGGGAAAGGGACGGGTGGACGGGTGGACGGGTGAAAACATTTTCATAATTATGACCAAACCAGCAACCGCCTACGAACGGCGAGGACCTTCGATAGCTTCGGCGCGACCTGCGGCGAACAAAAACTAACCCGGAAAAGCGATTCGTAGTTTTTCCTCGTTTCGAGTGTTTTACCCACTTTCGCGTGTGAATGAGTGTTTCCGTCATCAAGGATGGAGAAGCACCGGTTTGCTCCGTTGCGTGCCAAGTGTGTCAAATTGAGTTTGAGTCGAGCGGTTGCTGCTGGCCCGGTTCGGTTGGTCCGAATCGTTAACACAAATCGAAAACCGTGGCAGGATTAGCGAGCCGGACCGTCCCGCTGACCCTGTGACCTGGTGGAAGGGAAATTTTACTGCAGTCAGTATTTATCGGTGCTGTGGGGTGGCATTACGCCCGGTGGCTTTGCGTGTTGTAATGACCGAGCAGTTGAAATAGTGCAGGAAAAGCGTCGCTGCCACAAGGGCGCCTCACGTGCACGTGAGACAATCGGTTTAAACAAAAGTGTGCGAGTAGTTGGAAGAAGAAGAATGAAATGGACTGAACGTGCATTTTGAAACTATTGATTAGCTTTTTATGAAAATGACCTGCTAACCCGTCTTTTCGCTCTTTCCAGGTGGGATCCTCATAAGCGCATGACGCCGGAACAGGCGGCACGCCACGAATGGCTCCAGATGAGCGCGTCCAAGGCCTACTTCGGCTCCAAGTCCAAGGAAAGCAGCGACACCCAGCTGAACTTCCTACACAAGCAGCAACGATCTCAGCCAATGACACCAAACACCATCCTGCCAGAGATAAAGACTCCCTCCAACCGTACGCTGCGGTTTACCAAAGAGCGCGTCAAAGGTAACGCATCCCAAGGCCCATCCTTAGATACACCCTCTGCCCCTGTGTGTGCGTTTGTGTGTGAGCGTGAGCTAGTGGGTGAACAGTTGGTTCCACCCGTGTGCCGTTTGAACGTCTTGTCAGGTCGCGTGGCGTGACGGGACGCTCCACCGAAACGAAACGATACGTTACTGAAAGACGTTACGCACTCGTTGCATGCAAGTCCCTGTTGTTGTTGTTGTTGCTGTTGCTGTTGCTGTTGCTATGTGTCCTATGCTTAGGTGCCGGTCTAATGCTGCTATGAACGCACGCCCCCTGCCTCTTTCTTTCCCGCTTTTTTCGGCTGTAGGTAAAGCTAGCACGAGCGAAGGCGACGGAAAAGCGGCGACCGGTCAGAAGCAACCGCTAACCAAACTGCTCATTAGTTGTACGACCGTAAAGGATCTGATTTCGATATTCGATAAGCAGAAGGAGAAGTGAGCCGCAGCGACGTTCGCGTGATCGAAGGCTGTTGTACAAGATGTGCATATCGCATAACGTTCCAAACCATCGTTCTCATCATCGTCGTCCTCTCATCAGCAACGAAACGCAGTGCCTTATTGTGTTCTTATGTCCCGCCGCCTGTACGATGCTTTTAACAGTTCCTCTTTTGTAAGCTTTTGGCTGCAGGTTAGTTGATACGCGTGTGCTTGTATTTGTGTGGGTTATTGTGTGCTTTTCGTAAGGGCGTCCGTTCGTCGCCCTTCACCATTCGCCATCGACATCGATGTTGAACATCACACATTGTGCAACGGAACAACTCTACTAACTGTTGTATGTGCGTGAATGTGCCATCTGTATGCGATTTGATGTGGGTAAAGTGCTTGGCGTATCTTTACTTTCCCACACAGAAAAGCACGAAAGAAGACAAACCAAAAAACACGTTTTGTTCTCACCCCTTCTTCCAGACCTATTGGAAACGACACCCTTTGGACACTTGTTAGAATCTGAATTGTGATTGATGAATTATTTGGAAGGAAAATAGCAAACAAAACGTAAGAAATTGGCCAGAAAATGGGTGCTTCAAATTCAAATTGCTTGAACCGGGAAGCGTTCGATCTTGTTTTGGGCAGCAAAGTGATCATGATTCATTTGTGCTTTGTGACGTTGCATCTGTCGCTCATCAAACCAAACCATGCGTTTCATTATCTTCAATATAAAAGAGTTCTTTACGAATTGAAATATACAACCCAATAAGCTAGAGTGGATTCCTTGAAGTAGTTTGCTCGAAACAAAGTAATGCTCGTCAGTAACTGATAATGTGTTGATACTCTTTAATAACGCACTTAACCTTCTCTGTTACCAATTTCGGCTGACCATCTCTCTATACTGTTTTCTATCATTTCTATGTTCCGACGCGCTCTACAGACTAACCCACTCTCCTCCAGGAGTCGTGTCAGTGTGATAGAATAGAGCCCTGAAAGGTACGGATTCATACTCTGCATGTCCTCAGCCCATTCCTTCCGGTGATGCATTTCGTTCGTCCGATCGTCCTCCGTTCCATTAGTATTTGGATCGTTCATTCTGCAACATGTCGTTTACACCTTGTGCGCTGCATCCTCGACCGTTTCTGTCCACCTCATCGTAACAAAGTGCATTTGATCCATTTCCGACCGTCGTTCCTTCATGCGCATTAACTCTCTTTCGCATCTTTCAGGCCCCTTCTACAAATGCCACCATCAACAGCTAATCGTGTTCTTTCTCCATTCCTGTTTTCTTTTAGCAACCGATCTCGAAACGGCACAACAGCAATCCTCATTGCATCGGTTGACCAACGTCCGGAAAGTAACTGCCACCGGCCTAACGAACCTAACCAACAACAACAGTGGCCACGGGCTCAGTAGTCTTCACGGTGGTGGTGGAAGTGGCAGCAGTAACAACAACAACAACACCATCAGCACTAGCGGCAGCACGCAGACAATAAACGGTACGTCCAAGTACGCTTCGTCCACGTCGTCCGCGCACCATCATCACCATCATCACGGTAGCGCGATGCCCCACTCGCAGAGTACCGGCGATGTGTCGGCCATCTTCGGTCGGGCATGACATGAAACGTTGGCCCGCGCGAAGGATACCAGCAAGATCATCAGCCTCATATAGGGCGTCCTTTCCCTCGTCGTGCCGAGGGCTGGCGCTAGCCGTTGCTCCAGCCACTCTCGGACAGGGGACACCGGGCGACGTCTGTTGTCGCCGAGCCGTTCTTCAGGGGTAGTTCAGGGTAGCTTGTAGATAGCCGACCGTTTCAGGTGATAGCTTGTATCCGGTTTGTGGTCCGGTTAGCTCTCTCTCTCTCTTTCGTTCAAGACAAGACGCTTCCAATGTACTTCCTCCCAGAAAGTGTGTTTCGTTCGGCGACCAAATCAGCCACAATCGCCATATCTTCGATGGAAGGTGCTGCCGGTATCTGGTACGGCAGCAGGATTGACTGTGACAAAACAACAACCACTTAGCATCCATACAAACGTTGTGCATAATGCAAAACTATTAAAACGAATACTAAGCCTAAGGGTAGTGTAGCGTAGGGTGCAGATTAAGGACACAAACGCGGGGCGTTTGGGAAGAAGGTCAAGATTTCCGGTTATTTTTTCGCGTTTTCTTTGTGTTTGGCGCAGCTATTGCGCGGCCAAAACGTGAGCAATTTTCAAACATAGCATGGCGCAACGAAACCGTCTATCCGCCATAGGCAAATTCCTGTAGAAAGGAGACAAAGTTCTACAAATTCTAGTGCACCTAACATGCGTAGGCCTCGCGAGGGCGCAGAGAAGAAGGCGTCATGACAGAGGATCCCTTTGTAGAAAGTACTAAATTCGACCGAATCGTACCAGAAAGCGACTAGCTGTGTGTGTATGTGCAGAGGCGTAGGACAGATGCAGATGTATTCTTTATATATATACAAGCATGCATACACATATATATTTATTACGGTATAACAATGAACGGTGGTAATCGGCTAGGGATATAGGTGACGTATCTAGGAGATCAGCCACAGCGATCGGTAGTAGAGTTAGAGAGCTCCAGCACCGGTGATAGCTGGGTCTCAGTGATGTGTATCGAGCGAAGTGCCAGACTCGCTGGAAAGAAAGCTAGTGACTAATCATTAAACTGTAAGTAATCGTTCTCCCTTCTCATCCCGTAAGCATAGTGATGGTATCGTTTCTTCTCCCTGTATCTTCTCTGTATTTCAGTTCGTTTGTTGAGTACGTTCATACTTGTTTAAGGCAAAAGTCAAAATCAATCCCTATTACTACGGTCTTATTAGAGCTTAAATACACGAATGTGGCACCAGTCGAAGTGTTTGTTTCGCTCCACCAGCTGCCATTATTTTATTGGGCAGATTAGAGCGATGGGCAAGCGGATAGAGTTGAGGAAATATCCCCGAGACCCCCGATAACTCTTAGGATAGGAATGTGCAGGACAGCAAAGCCACACGGCAACAATAAATATGTGTATAACAAATCATTTAATCAGCAACACACCTTGATGTTGGAGCGATCGTTCCTCGGTTCCGTAAAGGCACGAAATGAAATGCCATGAAAGTAGTCCCTTACTTGTACTGTACATTTTTGCGGGTATTGATTACAAACGGAGAGTCAACGAAGAAGGAAGCTCGGGGCGCATTACAGAAAGACAGACAGACAGGTGGCCAAAAGGTGCCAGTAGATGGTGTGGCGATTGGGGAGAGAACATTAATAGCAGGGGTGATGATAATAGTACGCGTAAGCAAACGAATATATATATAAAAAGAATAAAGTTTTAAACTCATTAATATATACGACAAGATGGTATAACTGGCGTGTTGTGATGAGTCAAAGCGAATCCATCCGAAGCTTGCTGTACTTCTCAATATTTCTTACTGCCTGCAAAAGATTCTATAGCTACCCGTTTCACTAAATTGAACGTTATATTTGAACGCGATTAAAGATTCTGAATACATGGAATATATAATGGTAAATGCCTTCCCAGCACCACTTAGCTTACAGTTAGTGTTAGGCAGTTTGCTTAGTAAAATGTGGTGTTGCGGCTAAACGCTCCGCACAGACGAAACTCTTGTGGCGTCAGAATCGCTCTACAAAGAAAACAAAAACGTATTATAATTGACTCCTGTCGTAGTCCGGCTCAAACCGGATGCAAACCTCAAGAATTGCGGCGTTCCTGCACCCTTGCTGACGGTGTTGCCACTCAGTCGCAGTGTAAATTGCTTCTCAATCGGATCCGGCAAGCTCTGCAAATGTTAAAAGGGAAGGTAAAATCGACTGTTCATACACGAATCGGAAAGTTACTTACATTGCCACCCGTTTGTTGCTGCTCGCCCTGCTCATTGGGCGCCCGTTTTGCTTCTCCAAACAACGCCATCAGTCGGCTAGCCACGGGACTGCTAGCGCCCTCTGGTAGATCCGTTTCGCATGACCGAAGCAACCCCTGTACAAGCTTTTCCTCGTTGCCCGATGAGCTTTCGCCCGGCGGCGCGGAAAACAGCTTTCGTCGCAAGCTCCTGGCCTGCGTGACGGTGCACTCGAGCTGCATCATTTCGGTGAGCAGCTGCTGTTCGTACTTTGTCTGGGAGTTGGCACGGGGCCCGGGACCGGTGCTTGTCGTGTGGCTGCTTGTCCAATTTTCCCGTGACAATCGACAACAGGCCGCCGTCATGCGATCGATCGTTTCATCAAACGCCGGAACGACGGCCCGTTCCGGCGTGGCCTTTTGGGTTAGCGTGAGCACTCCGACGTGAAACAGTGTTGCCATGGTAAGCTGAGCGATCTGGCCGATCGTACGCGACTCGAGAAAATGAAGAACTTTCTCCGCTTCGCGCGTATCGTCGAACAGGCGCTTCTGACGGCGAGCTGGAATGGCTCGGGCTCCTTCCCACACCGTCTGCCACGTGTTGCCGGGAATGAGCATCCTGGCGCTTAGATGTCCCTTCCTACCGAACGGATCCTGCTCGTCGACCGGCTCGTCCTCGATCCAATCGCGCGGACTATACCAACGAATGAAGTCCTCCAGCTGGCCGGCTGGATTGGCTGCCTTGAAGCTCTCCATGTCCGACAGCAGCGAGGCGCTCATCATCTGCGTGCACAGTTCACTGCCTGGTCCCAGCTTCAGCATTACCTCTGCATCGTCCTCGAGCTGATCTTCCGTCTTTGGGACGGGTTCTTGCGTGACCGGAATGTACAGCGGTTCGTCCGAGCTGACGAGCAGCATGTTACCGAGCCGAGACAACCGGCCCGTCGCTCCCGATTCCTGCTCCTCGTCCGAACAGTCGAAGAACTCCTCGTCCGACTGTTCGGCCTGTCCGGTGGAGGACGACGTTGCCGTTGGTCCGGTGCCACTGGCTCGCATCGCAAACGGGAGTCCACCGTCGCGCAGCGTGCGCCGCTCCATGCACACGTTCAGCATCTGAAGCTTCTGGTGTAGCAGGCAGGTTCTCGAGTCCGGGAATCCGCTCGCCACGCTGCAAAGAACGGACAACAGAGAAACGAAAAGAGATGAGAACGATGCGGATGATGATCGTGATGATGGGGCCTAATTGTGTTCTCGTGATCGACAGCTGGCAGGCGCGCGTGATGGACCAAAGAACGCGTTAGAACAACATATACACACACACACAAACAGGCGTGGCGGACATGCAAACCCACACATAAGACAAAACACCCATCCAAGCGCCACATTTACATGTTTTCTTATGCTTTTGCTTGCCGTTGTAGCTCCCCCGTCGTCCGATCCCCCGATCGAACGCTTCTTTTCACGTTCTCCACGTACGAATCATATTAGGTGATTATGCACTTTAAAAGCTGCCATTACCACGGATAGACGTGGACATGGAGGTGTGAGTGTGTGTGAAGAAACAAATGCCTGGAAGCTTGTTAAGGAGATGCCACACACTTAGGCGCTGTCTCACCACCGAGAGATTGTTTTGGGAAGGATCATAAACGGTGCGGCTGGTACAGTTCCCGCGGGAATGGCTTCTTAACGCTCAACGAGCAGGAACAAATGAAGTAGATGAGCTTTTGGGGTGTCTAGGTTGTGTGAGGATGATGTTGATGATGATCGTTTAGCCAGTGCAGAAACGGTGCGAAACTGTAACTCTTGTGAGGCAGTGAAGCTGAAACGCGAAGAGCCGTTGGTTGTTGTTGCTTGTTTGTTTGATTTAAACATTCCTTTAATCACTTCAACCTGGCTACCACTCGGCTTGGGCTTGGTCTGGTTGGCAAAACAAAGCAACCCGCAATTCGGTGGTGCACTGTTCCGTTGCTCCGACCGATAGAGCGCTAGCTGTTAATGAGTGAAGAATCTGTTTGTTAAACGAGCAAAACCACATCTTCAAATAGTTGATGGATCATCTGATCTACTTTTGTATATATGGCTTTTGTTTGAACTTTCTGCGCACCAAACGTTTGCTTATCTCAATTTCACCAAAATATTAGCTGATCTTATTCTGGGATAAATATCTCGATCTGTGCAGTGATGTTTTCTCTTACCAACTTAATCAAGGCTTGGCTCTCCCTCGAGTATTGTCGGTTTAATTGTAACAGTACCGTATTTCGTCGAGCCGGTTTCCGAATCGGTGTGAAAAATATGTGCGAAGCCGTAAAGCGCACCTGAGACTTCCAAGACTGTCAAGTGTGTGAATCTAGTGTTTCAAAATTATTAGACTTTGTGTTTTAGTGAAATGCACAATCGAAACGAGAAATTAAGAATCTTTATAGAACTAACAGAAGTTCAAAGTATCCTACGAAACTCCATAAACCCTGCACATCTTCTTACAGTCGCTCTGCACTTTGTTTTGAGCTGCAATGTTCCGTCCCTGCGTCTCTGCTGCGTACACGATGGGCCCCACCAAACAGCATCGAGCTACTCTGGGCAAACTTTGGCAGGTTATCTTCTGCCTCCATGTCTTTGGGACGGAACTTTTCGAAACAACCAAGCTTCTGCCGGGACAGGAAGAAGAGCAGCAAGAAAGATGCAAACAATTGGAAAATAATGGTAATATGGTGGCAGACTTCTTCCGGATCATATCTTGCCGAGGTTTTCTGGTTTTGCGGTTCCTTACACGGGAAGAAGGCAGGCGAAGGCACCATCATCAGCTGGAGAAACATTTTCAAGTTCAACCAAGCAAACCAACCAGCGCCCTCTCGGGAGAAGTGTTGGAAGTTCACTGACCTGCTAAGTAGGCGAGGTGGCGCGAAAATTGCTCCCGGCTCATGGTAATGTGTTTGTTTCGCGATTATTGTACCTGCCCGGTAGGCAAAACGTTGCAAAATAGGTGCAAAAGAGTTATCGTAATTGAAGTAATCAAGTACATCAGCGCTCGAATGGGAGTGTGAGAAACTTTGTGTTGAGCAGTTTGTTCGAATCATTATGGCAGCGTGTCCTGCTAGTCGTCGGTAGAGTAGTAAATCTAACGGCTATTAGCAAAGCGTCGGTACCGCCATGCTAACAGGGTGTTGCGGTTATTGCTTAGAAATAAAGCCACTGGCCATTCCACGGTTGAGCTTGCTCGTACCTTCATTGCTGGAACACCCTTGTCACCGCAGCCCGATACTGTGTTGTGCGGGCTTTGCGGGAGATGACAACATTTTTCCATCCCATCAGCGTCCCCTTTACCGGAAAACACCGTGCAGCGTGCCGTCCTCGGTGTAACAGCTGCTGCGACATTACCATTTCACAAAATGACTTCCTTCCTGACGCACCCGATTCCTGGCAACATGCAACGTGCAGAGAACAGCAGCGCCACCATCCTGCTGCCGCCAGTCAATTAAAATCCAATAAAGAAGAGTCGGAATAGTATTCTAACGCAGCAGTCAGCATAATTTACAGCAGGATTATGAGATGAAATAAAAGCTTGGCGAGCGGTGGGAAGAAGTTATTGTTTTGCACAAGAAAATGGAGTCTTTTCTTTTAATCCTGAGCACACACCTAGGCATCGCTCTTTTGCGTACAAAACAAAAAATTGTGGACATTCATCAAATGTTTTCAAAACTCACTCCAATGCAAAAAGGACCAAACATTTAAGCACTTGATGGTCATGTCTGTTTTTTCCTCGGCCGTTCAGGAAATAGAGAACGCATCTTGCGCTTCTCCACAATCTCATCTTTCTTTCTTCTAACCCTTGTCAATCCTAAATGATTTCCTACTTTGTGTTTAATTTACCTTTTTTCGCCATCGACTTCCGTGTCCTCAGTCGCCCTTTGCTCATTACCATAAATTTGTGTTTCTTTTCTGTTGCATTTCGCTATGCTTTTGGGTTTCCTTTCTGCTGGCTTTTCCACCGAAAGCAACGAGAAAATGTGACTCCTGCAGGATGTTGTGTACGTGAGCAGAAATGGAAATGGCTGTTGGCGCTTGTGGACGTTAATTTTGTTTGTATATTTTTGTAGCCTTTTCCACCGTCTTTACTTTAAAATACCGTTTGTGCCCGAATCCGCTGGGAATAAGACGGAAATCCAACCCAGAATCCTTCGCCAGCGGTAAGAATCTAATCCCCGATAGAAGGATATGCCATTTGCGAAAAGCCGACGTACGGCGTACGTTCTGCCTGCTAAAGGCTTCCGGCTTTACGGTCGTGTGACGTCGCTACCGATCACGTACCACCAGCATCGCGTGTGGCGCGCTCACTGACGTCATCAGCGACACACCCTCGTTCCCCGAGTGTCCCGGTCGGGCATACACTACTTGCCTAATGGAACGTGAATGATTTATTGACCTTTGCCAGGACGCCCCCGAACGCCCTCGAGCTGGCGGCGGAAGAATTTTATTAACCACCAACTCCCCCTTATAATCCGCCCTCTCCCATTCCGCCCTGTACAGTCAAGGCGTACAGTGCCTTTAGACTTTTCTCGTAGATTTGCCTTCCCTTCCGGTTTATTTTCCAGACAAACTGTCACGCGGTTTCGGTGGGTCAGAATAGAAAGAGAGAGAGAGAGAGAGAGAGAGAGAGAGAGAAAGAGCGACGACAATTTATTGGATCGCGTACCTTGCACGGCATAAACCTACTTTGTGTCCAATAGATGCGAGTTAAAGGAACATGTACGTACATCGAAGACGCGTTCTGGGTGTCCGGTTCTGGCGGGTTGTGTTTGTCTCACATTCATGTAAATTTTGGTGGCATGTTTTTGGCACTTTGGCTTGCCGCCCACAATATAATGATAAGAAAATGGCACAAAAGGGCGCGAACGAAACGCCATTAATCAGTGCGCCAGCTCGCCGGCAAGAGACGACCGCGAGGTGAACGATTTACGATGGCAGCTGACATATGTGTCAATCCGCGGTTTATCTTCCGAGGCTCGTGGTCCCCCGAAGGCCGATGCCTTGAAGATGCGATGCCAGTTTTTGCTCTTGACATAATTAATGATTCGTGGCTTTTCGATCCGATCTGGCTTCTTTCCTTTATGCCGTCGATTTCCCGGTGGCTTTATTAAGCCCTTTATCCTTTCTCCATCGCGCGAGATGAAGCGAGACGAGGATCAACTTTAGTGCGCACTCATCAAGAAATTTTCCCGCACACCGATGTGCGTGCGGATTTAAAGCCATTTCCCGGCGATTTTTTGTACTCCCTACTCCCTTGCACCATCATCAAAAGAAACACGAAACGAGCGTTGGCCTTGGAGAGGCGGGAAAAGCGCAAGCGGTGGCACAATTTAAATTATGGCAGATTCCACCACGCACCGTGGCCGTGGCGCTCCGAAACCGATGGATCGACCTCATTAATTTGTGATTTAATGTTCTAATGAAAAATTTATTGCCTTTTTCGGAAATCTGCATTCCCGCCGCCTGTTCGGCCATCGTACTAATCAATTCCGTCCAGAGCATGGAGTAAAATAGGGGAGTGGAGGGGAGAGTAGGAGAGCGTTAGGCATGAAAGGTGAGACGGAAAGCGTTTGCTTCCTGCTGTTTGTGCGAAAAGCCGGAAGTCATTCTGAATGGGATTAATGATTGGATGGTGGAATATGAACTGATAAAACACATCCTCGCAGCCGTTCTACCCTCCGAAAGGTTCATTTTCAAGCGTGTTCATTTCGGAGGGGAAGTTGTAGGAAGCGTTCATTCCAGTTTCGATGCAAACGTGCCGGTATGACGGCTAACCCATTTTATGGAACGCGATGAATGGAATAAGGCAGAGAGAAAGGGCAAACTGATGACGGGTGATGGGGCATTTCCGGGACGGAGTGGTCATGGGTTTGGAATTTGGACGCTGCTGAACACTTTCACGTGCATTTAGAATGTGCGAAATGGAACATTAAATCCCAAATTGAATGCTTTTTCATAAAGCTTTTTAAATAAAAGACCGATTACGATCGATAAAGTTGAAATAAAGGAAACACCAAGCAAGAGATAAAAGGAAAGAAGAGGCAGAACTAGCTTCAAAGCTTCGTCTTGGGCTGTCCGCAGGGTAGAAAGAGCTAAAGGCAAAAACATTAAAATGCACTAGCATAAGTGATTATGCAGTTTGTAGCACATCATCCAGACAAGCGCAGAATGGGACAAAAAAAAATAACAAGAGGAGACAAAAGGAGTGATAAACAACATTAGCAACATGAAGGAAAAATGTGCAACACAACGCAAATCACTCGTGGTGCGGGTGGCCACACTTGCTCCAGTTCTGCGTCCGCGAAACAATATTTATCCATTCGACACACACAACCACATAGCAGTAGCGTTCCTTCCAGTGGTGACGGGTCACGGGGGTAGTAGCGCATACCAACCCCCTAACCGGCGTGACGCGACGAGGTGCTAACCGCACAACAAAAGACGGAGGACGAAACGGGACGGAAGAAGAAAAAAAAGCTAGACAAAGCTTTCGCTGTCCAGCCCCCCAACACACCCGTAGATGCTGGCCCGAAAGAACAGTTACTTTTCCGACGCTGATGACGACTCGGACGACGATGACGATGATGGCGACAGCAACAACAACGACATCGTGGCGCTCACCGCAGCTGAGTGCCGTGAGTGTCTTCGCCGCATGGCGCGAGAGCGAAAGCGTGTCAGCAGCGACTTTTCCGAACCGGCGGCGGCGTGTGTCAGGCATCGGATGCTGCGAATGTTTTCCTCGGACATAGCGAGAGAGAGAGAGAGAGAGAGAGAGAGAGAGAGAAAAAAGCGTGGAAAATTCGCAGAACAAGCCCCATTTCTCAGCGTGTGAGAGTGTGCGAGCGAGCGAACGGAGCCGAAAGGATGCGAACGTCAGCTGCCCGTGGATGGCTGTTATCCTTGGTCCTTGGAGGCTTTATGCTTGCCGCCGCTCTCGAGCCGAGCGCATTCACAACGGAAAAGCGGTCGGGAGAAAACCTCATCGTCCGGAAAAACCGGGCGCAAACATTTGGTGTGAACTTTTGCGAAAGCGTTTTGCGTGTGTGGGATGGAAGTGACAGTGAGCAATAGTGACTGGAAGGACTAGGCGAAATCGACGTACAAGTGCTTGGACCAGCGCGCGACCAGCACTGCCGTACACCGATCACGATCCAGAGAGATGCTGTACGCAGGGCGAAAGCGCGAGATGATCGCATCGACGGAAAGTGCGCGCGAGTGGCCAACCGATGGCCAACCAGCATCACCACCGAGCGCCGCCGGAGCACGCCGAGCCGAGCAGTGTGCGCCACCAGCAGTTAGTCACCTGTGAACGTTCGAGCCGGCCGGAGCAAAACACACTCCTGCTCTTTGCGGTAGCTGCTGGCGGATGCTCTTTACGCACCTTCTTTCCCTCTTAAGCGGTTCGCGATCGCGATCGGACTGCTCCATTGCGTGCATGCGCCCGTACGTGTGTGTGTGAGTGTGCCACAAACAAACATCCGACACGTGTGTGTGCGTGTGCGAGTGCGTGTGTGTGTGTGTGTGTGTGTGTGTGGGTTCGATTCGTGCGCAAAGATAACGAAGAACGGTGGGGAAGAGAAATAAAAACGGGAACGTTGGCCTTCTTCGGTGCGAAGAGCGAAGAAGCAACGGGATCTACACTCACCCACCTTGCCGCCACCGCCCAACCCGCGGGAAGGTGAGCCGCCCATTCTTCGCCGCGGATCTAGCGTGTGTATGCGCGAGTGCGCGCGCTCGCGATCAACGAGTCAGTAGTAGTCAGCGTGCAGCCCTCCGCCGTCGCGTGGTAAGGTGAAAACACGGGCGTTCGTTGCTTGCGGCTAGTTGAAGTTATTCCGTCGCGAACGGTCGTTCGATAGATAGATCGGGCATTAGCGGTGGGTTCGGTTAATACTTTCCGCTCCATTCTCGCGATCACGTGTGTGTATGTAGGTGCGTTCGAGAAGTTATAGAAAACTTTTCCTTAATTTTATGCTCGTTTCGGTTTCGAGTCGATCGGTCTTTTAACGCGCCACACAGGTGTGTCCCCAATCTTTGTCATTCTCGTCGCAAAAGAAGAAAGTGCCGTTAGTACGATTGAATTCTTCCTTCCCGAAACTCCCGATTGCGTCAGCGACACCGAGAACGTGACGGTATTTCGGTAAGCAACTCCGGACCAAAACTCTCCAAATCCGACGCAACCCAATCTGCTCGCACAACAAAGGCATGTAAAATCGAGCCACCCTACCAGCCTTTCCCCGTCTGTGACGTAAAACACCCATTACCCCCGCAAGAGCGGGAATTGTTTCTAAGTGAAGTTAATCAGCGTGATCATAACCATCGTTTGCGGTGCGTTTTCAATTGCAAAGAGTGTGTCCCACAATGACCTGCACTGCGCCTCTTGATTCAATTCGTCGCTGGACGTGCGTGTAGTGTGTGGTGTGCTGTTTCGGTGTGTTTACGTGTGTAGCTTCCACGGTTCGAATGCGGGCATCTGCCGGGTGTGGAGGGCTGTGAAACGAGAAAAGGTTGTTGTTTGTGCAAACGCCCGAAAAGTGAAGCGCGTCTGTTGTATTTTTTGTTTTTTGCGACGTTATCGTGTTGCCATCTTCATCATCCAGCCCCGAAAATCTCGGCCCCGGTTGTGATACTATCGCGCTCAATTACAATAACATAAAACGAGTGATTAAGGTTAAGTGTGTTCGTTCGTAAATTGGAAAGCATCAAGCAGGTGCAGCCGGAGTCGGGACGGCGTGATTTACGGTCAGCGGCAGCAAGGGCTCCCAGGCCAAAGGCATCGAAAGCGGAAGGTGTACGTGTTACTGTTTTTTTTTTCCGAAACGCATTAATGACTAATTTAGGATAGGCTGCTCCTTTTCACTAACTCCAGTCAAAGGCCTCTCGTTATCAGGTTTCCCCTCTGCTGTTTGATGCTGGCTTTCGCGAGCTGTCATTTATTGTGCCTCTGTCGTTAGATTTTTGCCTTGCTTTATGAGTTTATACGGCCGTGTCTGCACACGCACCGTGCGGGTTTACAATGCTGTAAAAGTACACAGAGAAAGTGTTCAATAATTTCCTCGTGCGATATCGCGCTTGATGGAAAGTCCACTTTAGCGTTTGTTTACGGCTGTTTTCATGTGAACACAGGGTTGACTTAGGAGTAGAGTCTTGCAAGAGCGACAAAGTCGCCAAAGAGAATGGTTGAGAATGGTTCTCTTAGATAGCTTGAGGTCCCCGAGAGTGGATCGGGGATCCTCGTCTACTAAGAGTTTTTGGAACTCATGAGCGACGTCAACGTTTGAGGTAATCGAGGGGTCCAAAATTTTAGTCCCCAACTTACGCCTACAGTACGCTTCCAGACCTGTCACAGTAGAGTCTGCTGCTTGATAAGACGTAAAGATTTAATTATAGATGATACAATGTTGAAACCTGATCACAACAAGCTGATCTAATTACGCATATTAAATCAGATAGCGCGGCACTTCCTCCTCGATACATCTTCCACTAATTGGGACGCTTGTCCCAATCCCAACGGAATGTCGCCTGTGTAGCAGGTTATGATTGGATCGTCTGCTCGTTATTAGAACCTCCTCATGCAACAAGATCCTCCACAATCACAACTCCTCCCGATCGTCTCCCTGATCGAGGCGTAATCTTCCCTTTCGCAACAACACTTTGCATAAAATGGTGCGTCTTTGAAATATGAAGAACAGCACAACACCGCGTAGCGGAAAAAGAAACATTCCTGGCCTCGTTCAGCAAGGTGCTCCTGTCGTGCAGGAAACATCATTACCCACCTGCCCTCCGGAGGGCTGCAATGCACCTACCTTACCGATGCCTGCTGATTCCGGTTTGACGAGATTTCTCGCGTCTCGACGCGATGATGGAATGGAACGGGCGTGGCGTGTGGTACCGCCCTGGTAAGACACGTTTGGCGTATGCAAGAACATGGCATACACCATTATATCGTGTACCGTGTTCTCGTCGAGTGAAGAGGGAAGCATCTGGCTAGAATGCTTCCGATCATGACGCCACCCGATTGAGGCCTGCATTTCTAGCGGGCCTTCTTGTTTTTTCCTTGCCATCGGTTCTTTCTTCATACCAGCTAACATGACAGCACCGTAATAATCAATTTACCTAGCTTCCTTTCCGGACGTGTGTCTGCAAACCGTACAGCTCCGGATCTAATCCTTCCCTTACGGGTGATGGGAGACGACCAATCTGCTAGATTAACCAAACGCTCCAACAAGAATCTCTTTCACCATGGTTTTGCACATTCCTAAAAGCAACAGCATTGAATGCTTTCACGGATGCGAAACAAACGAGAGATGGAACGATTGAATGGAATTGGGCTCGTCTGAAAGATTGGAACACCAGCAAATGTTCCATCCCAATACATATTGTGATGCGCTTGAAGAATAGCTAATATTGCATTCGAGAGGCACACACAAAAAAATCTCATCCAACTGTGTCCACGCAATTGCACATACGTACATCCCTTTACCACGCACAAAAAAAATATTTCTCTCCGTACAGTTTATCTCCGCCCATACATGCATACACTCCCCCGTAGGGAGAATGATGACGAATTTTGTTTCATTTTTATTATTATTATCGCCAACACATCAATCAACCGAAGGAGAAAAGGACCTTCACGCTCGGGCCTCGGGGGGATATATTGGACTAGTGTGCCATTCATTCGTTGTCGCAACGTCCGTGTGTTTGCCCAAAGTGGCCACAAAAAAAAGGAGGAAAAACGTTTCCAATAAAAAACCGCTTAAACAAACCACACTGGTACACAACATTCCGGCACGTTTTGTGTTTGTGGTGCACGGTTAATAAAGAAATTCTTCACGGCCGACGTGACACACCAGCGTCATCGGTGGATAATCGGGGCCAGGTCGGTTTTCGTACGATAGAGAGATACACACATAAATATTGATTAGCGACCGGTGGAGTCATAACACTTTTAAGACCACCCTTGCCGTTTCTAGCATGATGGTGCCAGGGTGAAAGAACGGAACCTATGGGGCGTTGAGGATTTTGTTGGACTGATGCTCGGGAGGTAATTAGCGTCTTTTGGTGAGCTTTCTCGGGGGAGCGACAGAGCGAGAGGTTGCGATTGGTGCGTGCCAGAGGAAACGGATTCGCATTTATTATTACGATCCGTGTCGCCATGCAAGCGTGGATGAGTGTGTTTTTCTTTCCCGAATTTAGCGCATCGCAGCGTGATTGATGACGTGAAGCAAAGAAAATTGTAGTTTGCGTCATTGATGAGACACATTTCATGGCATTTTTATTTGTGACACACTTTGACTTAGAGATGAAAGATGCAAAAACCTCTCAAAAGACAATTAATGAAACTCCCAAAGCTAAACTCCTTTCATTTCTTTCCATTTCGGAAATCCATTGCACAGAAGTTATTCGACTTCCAATCCGAATCATCCAATAACTCATTTGTTTCAAAATCGTTAAACGGTTTTCTGATAGCGAACGATACATATCTCAACAGTCCAAAGCACTGTAAATCCATTCCAATGTCCCCGAAAGCACTCTCTTTCGCGAAACCGATGCTTGAAGTTCGATGTCCAGTGGACGTTTATTGGTGCAGCGAGTGGAATTAAAATCCCCTTGCTAGCTGTACGCCATACCCGCCGCTTGTGGTGGTCCATACGGTTTCGAGGCTCCACTGCCTGTGGTACTAGTTGTTGGTTGTCCCGTTTTGCTTTTTCCGATCGGCCATCCAGGGCAAACAATTTTTCCGACGGTTCAATTCGCTGCCTCGTGGGATATCAAGAGCAGGCAGCGAGTGAAAAAGGCATATTTTACTGCTGTTTGGTTGTACGCTTGCCGGGCGATTGAGCTGTTTGGGACACAACGTAGGCAAAAGGGGCAATCATGTATCTCCAGGTCCAGCGCTTCAGTTTAATGTGCTTCAGTGGAAAATAAAACTCAGCCCATTCTTTACGACCTTTACAGCGCAAGCAATATTCTAACGTCATCACTCCGGTGTTGGTGGCGGAAGTGAACGTACAGTTCTGTGGGCCATCTAAACGGGAGTTGATTATTTTATAATTGAAGCACCTCATAAATTAACCACCGCGTATCGAAGCCCCCAAAAGACACTCACAAAACCCTCCTCGAGACGCGCGTTCTGTAGCGCAAAGCGCGACCGAGACAATTGTGTCCCCGAAGGTGTAACTACCGACCCGGTCGGCCCGATTTGGTATGCAACGGAGCAGCATGTGGGGGAGATTGTAATCGCCCCCCCTGCAACTTAACCCTTCCGCCCACCCCTTTTCGATCCAAAGGGCTTGCCAGGTTGTCTCCCAGGGCTAACAAAACCGGCTTCTCGCGCTGCTCGTCAAACCACTAACACTACACTAGCACTGCACGCTAGAAAAAGTGCACACTTTCTAGGTCAATCTGCACAATCTGCCAGCCCAAGTGCTGTGTGTGGAATGCTGTCCACAGGGGTACCGTTTTTCCTGCCACTCGACCGGTGTGTGTGTGTGTGTGTGTGTGTGTTTCTGTGAGTGACACATACGGGAGCTGGATAACGTTAATGGGGAAGCAACCGGACCGAAGTGGTGACAAAGCGTAACCGAGGCACGGCGCGCACGTCTCGGAAGGAAGAAGGATGAAGGGAAGGAAGCAAAAAAAAACATTAACGGACATTTGTATTCCCGGTGTGCGTTGTACGGTACAGATAGAAGGGTACGGGTGGTTTGTATTTATTTGCGGAAAATTATGAAATACGCTGTGTGATAACGGGAAACAGAATGTCGGACGGTTGGACGGTTGCTCGGTTGGTCGGTTGGATTAGGATTGAGATGCTTTTGGCGAAAGAAAAGGGTAAAAGGGATAACCATTACACTGATGAACCTGCTCACATTTGATTGAAGTTGAAACACAAATTGGAACATTAAATGAGTATGTCGTATTAATGTGTTCAATGTGTAATTTTATGCAAAATTCCAACCAACCAACGCAACTAATGCACGTCAAAGTTTTCAAGTGTAAACGCTAAACACACTCGTTCATCTTTCCACCCTAGATGGAAAGAGCTTAATTTGCAATTTCGATCAACTTTCGCTGGCATCGCGTTCCGCTAATCGGTGCAAACTGATGCTGCAAATACCAAACATCCAGCCGGCACATCGAGCTCGTGCCTATAACGCGCTAAAAGGGTGCGTGCGAGTCCACCAACTCCATGAAGCGCAAAAGCTGTAAACCTATTAGCGCATTAACACCGCTTCTTACCCACCGTGCTTGATCTTTAAAGGGACTTGCGTGGAGTTGGTAAGATACACGTTCCTGGGTGATGTTTAAGGCGGAAAAAGGAGAATAGAAACGAGGACACACACGCCCGACACAAAATAAAAACGTTCGATGAGAACTTTAATCATCTAACGATTGGGGTCACCACGACTCCACAATGGCTTTGATCGCTAGCCAGTGATGTGAAGAAGCGTCTTTTCTGTGAAGAGATGAGGTTTTACAACAACAATCCGGACGCTCATTACAACTCGATTAGCTGGCAAGGGCGGGACGGTACAATAAAGCAAAGACCCGTCGTGCCATCATCATTAATCGTTCGATCGTACCAAATGAGGTTTCAATTCTGTCCTTTCCTTAGCACAACAACACCCGGGACGCTAGAATCAACTCCTGAATAACGCTCAATTTTCCGTCTAACGCGCTGCGAAAGCATCCCAAACGGTACTTGTACGCACGAACCTTCGCTTTCCAATCGAATGATAGCCCGCCGCATGGGTGGTTCGTTTCCTTTCCGGTATTGATGCGCATCGGCACATCGGGGAAGAACGCACGCAAACAATACGTCCGGGATTGGAACCTGTTGGAAAACAAAGGCAAAATCAAACCATCGCTCCACCGGGAACAAATAGAAAACCCATCGATGGATGGACACGATGACGTTCTCTTTCTATCTTTCTGTGTTACGTTATTGCGCCACATAATTTTCTTACGTGCGCGCCAGCACGCCAGCATGCTGGAAAATGTACCGTTCAGCTTTCGAGTGTTTAAATAGCCACATGGAAAACGGCTTTTCCGCGCGGCGCTTTCTCTGCACCACGATCGAGCCCGGGTCTCTCCCTCTCTCTCTCCCCCTCTCTATCTTTCCCTCTCCATCGCAACGGGGTGTTCGTCGCTTATCGCATCGCAAGTCTCTCGACGCCACTCGTTTCACGCCTTTCTTCCGTTACTCGGCGTCGAGTGATGCGCTTTACTTTATCAGAGACTGGAACGGTCAGTCATAATATTTGAGCACTTGAGTCGCAAATCCCGCAAACTCTTTGAACAGGGAATTTCATTTGTTTTGCCGAAAGCGATAAGGATGCATACCGTTTGCTCAATGCTATTGATTGAAATTAGTTTGCGTGGCCATGGAAGCTCCTCCGCATGCTACAAATTCGCGTGAAGCAATAACGACGGCATAAAGGTGTGAAAAGGGTATTTTATTTTACTGCTGCTTATCATGAGTACGCCGCGAACTGGCGAGCATTATCATGGACGCACTAAAGGGAAAGGCTGATTAGAGGGGGAAAAAACATTCCTCTAACTATCCATCGATTTACACCTCGTCTTAAAACCAGGTTTCGCTAAAGAAAGATCGATTTAATTACAATCAACACAAACACAAAAAATACAATGCCCTTTTGCGAGTGGAGAATGAAAATTGCCCTTCCGCTTCTTCGTGTGTTAAGTAACTGCTTTAAGCTTCGCCTCATTGAAGGCTTGTTTCATCCATCTCAGTGGCTATGTGTTATTGTTGTTTTTTGCTTCTCCCTCTCTCTCTCTCTCTCTCTCTCTCTCTCTCTCTCTCTCTCTCTCTTACCCTCTGTACAAACGGCTTTACGCTATTAACCAAAAAACAATAATACCTGTGCTCTAAATAACGCACTCCAGGTACTCGTACATACATGCGAGTTGATTAACATGCAGATCATTCCCAAGGTAAGCAGGAGTTGCCCGAATTTGGTTCAGTAGGGCCACAAGAACGTTGTTGTTTGCGTTTTTTTTTGTTGGATGCGGTGGAAAATGGGTTACTCACTACTCTTTTAGGCAGCAAACGGTGGATTTGGGTTACGATAATTAAAATCTAGTGCCTGTGCTTGTTTTTGCTTTGCGTGTTGTGAGCGCACTTGTGTTCCTGTTGTAATTAGGCAGAAATAAGACATCACTCAGGCTATTTTAATGTATTTTGTTGGCTCAATACTTGCTCCAACAGCTTTACATTAAAACCATCCCTAACGCTCTTGAGGAAGAAGCACAGTTTTCTTCCGATAATTGATTTAATAATTTCCTGTCAGCTCACAATCAGTCATGCGGGTCAGCCGCTTTCTTCACACTTAACTACTTCAACTGCAGCCAAACATCTCACCCGGGTGACGATGGGTTTGAGTGATTTTCCTTCCAGTGGGTGGCGGTATTGGCGAAAAGTTGTGCAAGCGTTGGCGCAAAAGTTGTCGCTTACTCCCGCGGATGCAGAAATTCTTCTGCAGCAAGGCATCCGCTGCAGCGATTTCGAAACGCATTCTCACATCAAGACGAACTTCTTGCTTTGATTGAGTGGAAGTTCTTCATGGGTTCCCTCTGTTCACAGCACTATCCCGGCGCTTCGGAGATGGAACGAAGTTTGCCGAATAAAGAAAGAAAGAACAAGAAACGCCACGCTGAATCGCAAAACAAAAAGAAGTTTGCACAAATCAACAACATCGACCGGGATGGTGGGTCCAAAACGGGACGCTCCTACCCAACTGCTGCCCTTTCCCAAGCCGTTTTGTATGAGATTCAAAGTTTAACATAATTCCATTACCTTCGGCGCGATCCGGTTACGGGACTACTACGGGACGTCCGAATGCATTTAAACCTGCCGCTGCTTTCCCTGCTGCCGAGCGGCCTTTAACGCTTCTGTCAAGTGGCACGGGTGACGAACTGCAAAGGCCGGATCAGAACAACAAATCCTTTCCGATAAAAACTCTCCAACCTTCCGAACTCAGCCGTCTATGGGAGCGCGAGGCATTTTTGAATAAACATAAGAAATTGTTTGCGAAAGTTTTACGCTTTCTTGCTTCCTTTTCTTCCGCGTTGCGACCGTCGTCACGTATGTCCGGTCGAGTGCCGGAAAGGACGCTGCTTGGTCGCTCGTTGTGCAAAAGAAAGTTTACTTTTGAACGTTTTTTGCAAAGCGTCCGGGGCGCAACGCGGAAGGAAGGAAGTAAGGCGCGAATTCACATTACGGTGCTTTCCGTTCTGGAATGCTTTGCAATTCGGAGTCACAAGGAGCGCCTGTTTTGAAGCTGCTGTCCGTGGGGAGTGGATTTCAAAGAGGAATTAACATTTTCTACATTTCGGTGGCGGCAGAGATGCCAAACAGAGTTTGAAAACAGTATTCTAAAGCATAGCTACAAATTGGAAACCAAAAATGAACCACGTAGTCCAACAAAATACCCCAAACTCATCACATTGCACGCTTCCCAAAAGCGAACACACCGCCAAACCGTGTGCGTCTGTCCATCTGGAATTGGAGCAAGATTTATGGAACCATAGGGTCGAAAAGCTTAAGCCCACAGCAGTGTTGAAGAAGATGCCTACACACAGAAAACACAGTGAGAATGCCTTCAAGAAGCTCCCGCACCGTAGGATTTTAATGGTAACCGAAATCATCCCCAGAAATCACTCCGTCAGGGAGGAATCCTCTTCGCCTTCGTCTCTCGATCCTCCCCGTTCCCTCCCTAATGGAATCGGAATTGGTGCTAGCACCAAAAATCCCCGAAACGGTGGGCCAATGGATAGAAAAACATGTTTAATGGTTTTTCCATTTGCAACCCTCAACAACGCTTACTTCCAACATTCTCCGTCTCATTCCAAAGCCTCCCATTGACTTTGGTTGACGAAGGCGACAATGTATCTTTTTCCTTTTTTTTCGGACACTTCACGCAAGTTCAGCGTATCTTTAAGGAGACTAGAAGTTTTGAAGATGGTAACTTTTTTGAGAATGACTTTTTTACGACTAACGTTTTCAATGTTCACCCTATTAAGATGCCTTACCTTTCTATTTCCGTAGTGAAGGAGGTGAGGTTTTCCAGTGTCTTTTGACCTTTCTGCAAGCCCCTAGGCCCTCATCAGCGAGTACAGAAGAGTGTAGTTGAAAGGAAGCCCTGGAAGAAAGACACCTTCTTCTGCTTTTGGGCAGAGTTTCGATTTTTGTGTAGTTCACTCTCCTTTTTTACGTGTGAGTGATTTCAATTTACTTCCTTTTTTGTGGTCCAAATTCTAGGCAGAGGAGCACAAACCGAAAAAAATAAACAAATAGTCAGTTTTTGTAAGTTTGTGAAGGAGTGCGGGGTTCTTCTGTTTTTGTCTTTCGACATCTCTCATGACAAGCTTGGAGGCAAGTGCAAATGGGTTTGTTCCAGTTGATGTGCTTCATTTGATTGACCTCTCACGTTCACACACCGCGTTCACGCGAAAGTAATTATTCAATTAATCAAATCCACCAAACCCTTATCAATCAAATCGCCGATTTTGGTTCTCGATACTGTTTGGGAGAAGTAGCAGAAGGTACAACTTTCGTCCGAGCTCCTCGAACGGTGAAGGAAAACGGCCAAGAATCACCAACCGCGAACCGTAAGCGGAGCTCCCTTCGCTTCAACCACGACCAACACCCCGGCCGGCGGCGCCATTGACCGATCGATTGGTTGTGACTAATGGGTGAAAAGCTAGCGGTAAATCCGCAAATGGCTTTGTAACCGTTTTCCAAAAACTGTGGCTTGCGGTCACCGTACAAGGGACGCAGCGCTCCGCGCCTGGTGACGTGCCAAGCAGAACAACAATCTTCACCCTTTGCCGTGGTCCGTAGAAGGGAGAGCTGCTTGAGGCGCATTAATCGACCGGATGTGCACGTCGATAAGCGGTCTACCTTGGGTGAGGAGAGTATGCAAACCAAAGTTTTGGGTTCGACCGGAAAGGAAATGAACTGCAAACACGGTAGCGACACCTTACGCGAACGCTTCACCCGGGGAGGGAAAATCCATAAAAGATGCTCGTTTGGGGTGATTTTGGTAAGGGTTTTGGTGGCGAGCGGTTTTCGCACTCCATTTGCAATTCGTTTCGGGTGTTTGTGTGGTTGAAAAAGGGCACACAGATGCTTTCGCTTTATTAGGTGGCAAAGGACTGTTGAGGATGGATGGTTTCTTAGTACGGTACTCCTCTCTTAGCGAGCTATTATTGCGGTGTGGTAACTGCTTGCCGAAAACAAAGCATTAAGCATAAGCCGTGTGTCAAGTATCATTATCGATCCGTTGAACTCCACCGTTTACTGTACGATACTTCTAAGTGTTTCGCAATTGTTTGGGAAGAGCGGTTTAGTTAGAACAAGATGAGTAAATTATAATTGACCACTTTGAAGATAATCGAACAGCAATCAAATTCTGATGTTAAAGCAGATATGATAACCGGGTTTCAGCCTGATTAAATAAGCGAGCCTGTTCCCGAACGTTGGTTCCTATGATTAATAAACAATCAGTGTTTGATGACATGCTTTAGTGTTAGGTGAAAAACCAAAAGAGTCAACTGTATTGTCAATCATTTTAACCAATCGTTTAAAAATGTTTAACACTAACAGGAAAGTCTTCGTCTTGTCTTCTCGACCGCACACTTGCACTTAAATTGTCATTATTTGCTACTTCTACACATTACTCCCGTTTGGGCCCTCCTACCTAATTTAAAAGGAAAATTCCATTTTTCGCAACACACGCACCCACTTCTCCATGCGTTTGTGCGTGTGTCCAAAGCGAAAAAGCACACCCAGCGAAAATAGACAGAAGCAGCAAAAAAAAAGGATTTGTTGCCCTCAAATTTCTATTCCACCAGTGTGGCCCGTTGCGTTGAAGGAGTGAATGGATGGGCGAGGGCGTGTTGTTATGATGGAAGTGAAACATCGTGGTTGAAGTTTGGAGGCCATCCACAGCACAAACCACACGACCCGACGATGCCACGGAAGCCACGAGACAAGACAAATGATGATGAGGATGATGCCGATGATGATGGTGATGATGATGAGGCGAGCTGATTTTAATCTCATGAGATCTTCGTACCGGGCACGCGAGTGGGTTAGTTGGTTAGCCTACCAAAGGGGGAGGGGGAGGGGGGGGGTAGGTGAACAGGGAAAGGGGGAAACGTTTTTTGTGCGAGGCAGCCATGGAGCCCGAGTTCGCACGTACATGCGGAAAAGAGAGGAACACACGAACAAACGATGCTTACTGCCCCTGACCGTGGCATCAGCTGCAGCAGCACCATCTTCTTCGTAAGTTCAAGCGATCGACCCCAAAAAAAAAAAACGAATAGTCGAGAAAAAAGAAAAGCAGACAGCAGAAAGAAAAAGGCCCCGATTCCAAACCATCTGGTCCACGACCTTAAACGTGGTCAAAGAGCTTTTCCGGACATTGGAGCAGTACCGGCATGTGAAGGATTGGACGTTGCGCACTCTTCTCCCTCGCCTCTAGCTAAACGGGTAAAGAAAACTCAGAAAGAAAAGCGACCACATGACAATCGGCCTCTCAATCGCTTGTTGAGGTTTTCCGCTCATTTCCATCGACCCTTCACCCATTCCCAGAAAGCTACCGAGACTAACGTCCACTCACTGTAAAACTAACGATCATCGGAACGAAGTCTCATCGAGTTTTTCCCCTTTTCCCCATTCCACACCACCGCAAATCTCTCATCCAGAACGGAGAAGCCACACGATGCCCGCAAGGATTGGCAACAAGCACGAAATTATATATGTCAAGTGTTGGCTGATGCTTGCAAAACCGCAAATAACGCTCTCGAACTTCCCCGACCGTTCCCAGTTGCGGTCCCATACCAAGAAGAGGCCGGGAGGTGGTACGGACTATGGGATAAAGGACAAAAAAGGACGGCCTAGGCACAAACGCCTTTCAGTTGCCAGCTACCGAGCAACTATCCTTTAAGCCCTGCAGCCATTTCCATTGGAAGCTCCAAGTCGGAGGCTTTCGTCGCAAAATTCGGATGACAAATATGGTACTGCCCTTTTCCCTCCAGTTTTCTCCGCCTCATCGTAGCTTCTGGATGGAGATTGCTTGTGTTTACCGAGCGACCACCGAAAGTGCGTACTTGTTTCACGGGGTGGAAAGTGGCAGCAGCCGAAGGCAGGAAAAAGCATATTAGAACCATTCTTCTAAAGACACGCACCCGCTCAGGACAGGGAAGCGAAGGCATTCGCATATTTTCATGGCCGGGTGTGGTGCGGTTTTTTTTCTGTCAGTGTTGCCTTCCATCTGTGTCGTTTCATGCTTCCTTACGAGCAGGAGATTCAGTTACATATCCGATGGAGGCCTTTATGCCGCCAGAGGCCGTAAGCTCCGCCGATGTGTGGCAGGACGACCACAATTTGCTCCTCCTGCACCTTTACACAATGGTCGGGTGTCTGTTCCGTTTCTCCTTTTTTCATTCCCAGTGTGTGAGTGTGTGGGGTTGGGACCATGTTACGCATATATCAATCTGATAAAAAGGGTCACACTCAAGGAGCAGGAAGAAAAAAGTGAATCCTTCAAACCATTTTAGCTCCATTAAAAGCAAACGAGCTCGGGGAAGGATCCAGATGACACATGATTTTACCACCAACCACCCCGTGAAAATAAATATAAAAAAGATACCGAGTAAAGGGTGCGAAAATGTTACCGCCAGACCTTTCATCAACAAACAGAATGGGATTGCTTGTGTAAAACAATATGAGGTAACTATTTAAAGTTAAACCGGTTGCACTTTTTCACGAGTATGGTTGGAAAGGCTTGAGATGATTGCAGCAATTTCTTAGAATTAATTATGAAAGGAAATCATGAGGCTTGTGTTTTACTGATCTCCAGCAAAAAAGGGTTTGGCTTTATGATCTCCTACCGCCACGGCTTTGTTAAAGCTTAGCGTATTTAAGGACGTTATGTTTTGACACCACAAAGGCAACTTCATCCCAGGGAACATCGAAACCAGCCCAGGTTGGTCTCGCTGCATGGACGACACTGCCGTTTCGCTTTGTGCCTTACAGGACTGGGATGTAATAAATAATAAAGCGCCTGTAGTTCCATCCACTCGCAGTGCTCACTAACTACTGAAAAACCGTGAGTGTGTGTTTCTTGCGGTGCAGACACTAAACCATCATCGTTTGCGCAGTACGCCAAAGCCGTGTTTCTCTGTTTAGATTTCGCTCATCGGAGCAATGCGTTGCATGTTAACGGCGTGTATGGCGCGTCCGGGCGTGTATGTTTGCATTGTATCGCTAAAGGACATACGTAGGTTTTATCGTTCTGAGCTCGTGTTGCAAAAACCGCACACCAAATACTCCTGGCTGATGAAACTGGCCAGCGGCCAGTGATGAGGACGATTGTCACCGTTGTGCCCAAGAGCAGGCCTGAGGCTGTGCTGACCTCATCACATGCAAGCTAGACATCTGCAATGGGCAAATGCATCGGACCCGTCCGATTCTGGGTCCAAATCCTTCGACCTTTCCGGATGTGGGACGATGAAATATTGACATTATTATGATTCCATTCCCGGAACCTGAGTGCAGTAGGCTTAGTCCTGCCCTTGCGTAGTTCAATTGGTCTCGTTGTGAAGAGCTGCATCGGTAGAAGCATGGAATGCAATTTTCGTTTTAAAGCACGCAGATCATTCAGGGTGAAGCAGAACCTATGGACACTCGTCAGTAGCCTGCCCGAATGCTAATGGGTTGTGTGCGATATTAAATCATCTTGTGGCGCCCATTTTGAGTTCTGTTGATTGTGTACGATGGTTAAACAGTGGTTTGTTTCTTTCGGTACACCTGCAGGTGTGCAAAGAATCGAGTCTCGTTGTTACCACGGGCCACATACCACAGAGGACGGCTGTGTGCTTTTGATTAACATGCAACTGCACGGAACATCAACGAGCATGTGTGTATTTGCCACGGCTCAGACACCATTACTGAGGCCGTATGGACTTGGTAAACATTACAGGACGAAATGAAAGGAAGTAATTATGAATTACGGTCCTCATTCTGAACCGTACTGCCTGTGAAAAAGATTTCAGACCTCTAGGGAAAATCAATACATATTTGACATTTGGGGGTTTTGGAACAACTCTTCCCAATGCTCTCTGCATCGAGAGTCAGAAACAAATAGTTACATTCTATGGACTCCTTTATCAACTATATATCTTCAAGCCAAAATGAGCAAAAACCAATGCAAACTCCCGTTAACGCTTCTTTTGTCTCGTAATTAAAAAAGAAGGTTCTTTCGTGCAGCACAACATAAAATGCAATTTTACAGCCCATTTCCTATGGACCCACTGGGTGAACAACCGAAAATCCCCCGAAGAACACCGAGGACAAACTTTCGCTCCCCTTGCGGGTTGAACAGAACGACAATTAAAACCATTCATTTCCTTATGCGGAAGCGGATGTCGAAATTATCATCGCTTAGTCGCTGCTGTCTTCATTGTTGCCTTTCTCTTCGGCAGGTAAGAGGAAGAGAGAAGAAAGTGACTGCAACATGCACACCCGGCGACGACATTGTACGTGATCGAAGAGAGTGGAGGGCAAGGGCTTCCACTGATTGTTCTTTCCGAAGACCAAAAATGCAACGGAAGTGCACCCGCGGCAGTAACTAATGAAACATTGGCATCGGAGAGGGCGAGAAAGGGTCGGTTCTATCTTTTTAAACGATCGCTGCTACCACATCCCGCTTTACGGCAATGGTGCTCGGAGGCGGTTGGCGGTAAGAACATTAATTAGAGTTCCCATACGCCACATGCTCGGGCAGGGTCAACGAACAACAACGCATTTAATTTCGGTGCCGAAGTAGGAGACATTTGTAGAATTAAGTATGTGCTTCCGGGTTTTGCTTTCTTTGGAATCGGAAATGCATTGCGTTTTGTGCGCTCTATGCTTAAGAAAGAACACAATGTGAGGAGTCTTTTTGTGTCGTGTAATTCCAACTCCAAGGTGTAAAATACATTGCGTTTCTGCTACTAAGTAACGCAGGACAAATGACGGAAGAGCATGTTACAGAAAACCTTAAAAGCCTTTGAAGTAACGAAGAATGCTACGCCCAACCAAAGACGTTCACTGCAGGTGTTCTGCGCCCAGCATCTTCTACGAAGGCAACGCACTTAACACGGTGCAGTTAGACAACGATGAAACTAATTTGTGCCGCGCCTTGCCTCAAACTTCCAAAGAACCGTACCGAAACCAGCGGCTGACGTACTTCCGGTGTGCGAAACGCTTGTAGAAAAGAACGGACGCTCGGAACAGGCATTAGAACAAAAGTTGCTTCTTCGCTTCTTCGCCTTCTTGCTGACGGGCCAACCAACCGACCGACCGGACCTCCTTACGGTGGAGAATTAATTTTCGAAATTAATTACGCCCAGCGTGTTTTACACTTTAGAGGCTGAGCCGCTTCTTAGGAGGCGTTAAAGTAGCAGCGAAAGCCAAAAACACCAGCAAGACAGAACACACAGTCAAGGAGGGATCGTGAAGAACGGAATGAAAAGTGGACCCGGCGTGAAATATCTCACGCTCGTGGGCTCTGTTTTGCTTCCACGTTAGGATTAGGCACGGCTTTTAGCGAAGCCTAGTAAAGAAGGCACACCATCTAAGCGATCGTTTAACGCAAAGATGAACGATCGGAGTGGACTTGTCTTTGGACTTAACAGAAGCACAAACAATCCACGGGCTCCAACCCATTTTTTGTCCGCTGAGAAAGTGCAAATCATCTTACAGAAATAAAATATCCAACGTGGCTCGTGGATGTTGCGGCACAGTGGCTTGCCGGTTCCCTTTTCTTGGGAGGGAGGCACATTCTTGGGCCTAGAAATTTCAACGTCAAATATTTCGCATATCCACTGAAGATCCAGTCTTGGGTTGCTGCCGGCTGTGCCCTAAGATTAAGACCTACGACCCTGTTATTTACGGCTTAATGGAGGTGCATTTGAACCGTTTCGATGAATGACATCCCCTCGACGATCCCTAAAACGTCAATCGGATGCCATGGCTTCGATGTCCCGGTACGCAACACGCATTGTCATTACCACACGGGCCACACTGGCATCTAATTTCTCTTCATTAGTCTAATGGGAATGTAATTGTATGGTAATTAAATCTTTCTATTTCACTACATGGCAGCACCCGTTTCGCCTTCGTGGAAGGAATTCCCGCCTTGCCGTGATACCAGCATAGTCCTCTAGTCCACCCCAAAAATCTTGAACGAAAGCGAAGAGCGGGAAGCGAGAGCTTATCTAATTAATTGGTTTAGTTTTAGCAGCATCCTGCATGGTGCATAGTTAGTTGGAGGAGTTCGTGTGACAGGCTGTCGAAATGGCATTCCGATCTGCAAGGATGAGGGCACAGCTGCAAACTATTGTTAGCGGACTGGGAAGCATCATGTTCAGCCATTCTGTGGGGTTAACCAAATTTAGCTTGTGTCGAGATGGCACCCAGCAGGATGGCAGCAGCTCGTCATGTGTCCATCGTGCGGTTTTAGTTCAACGGAATGCGCCCACAGCCTCCCGGAAGTAACACGAAGCACATAATGGATAAGTTGATTAGATTAGTCCTTGTGTTATGGCTCGGAGAAAAACCCACCACGCGGAACACAAAGCAACGGAAAAAAATAGCACAGCACCTAGTCCACGTCAGTCGACGCACAAACGGACAGCCATCCAAAAGGAAGGATAATTAAAATGAATGAAGATGAATCTCGACGCGACACCCAGGACGGCAGCATGCTTCCAGGGAGTTGGTGGAGTCTGGTGAAGTTTGGTGTAGAATCGGGGAGCCGATCCAAACAAAAAGGATGGGTCCTTTGTATGAGTAGTTGAGCGGTGAGCGGAGTTGGTGGTTTCAGCTGTGTTGCCTGTGCTTTCATCACTTTAATCTGGGATGTACTGCTGCGATTTAAAACTGCAACTTAGTGATGACTGATTTAAGATTGCAACACTCAAGCGCCATGTGAATTATGGTACGCAAAGAGAACTTTTTCATTTGAAAAATTGCGAGTGAGTGTATAACACGGAGTGAGGAAGGTGGCGAGAAGCATTCAATCTTGGAAGATCCAAAATGATACTTTTTAATTAACGTGAAACAAAACAGGAAGCGTGCGGAGCGATGCCTTGAAGTAGCACATCCTTATTACGTCTTCGTTAATAATTAAACTTTAAATTCATTTTTAAACAAAGGTCCAAATTCCGTCTCTTAAAAGATCCTTGTCAGCTGTCTCTACGAGCTTGAAAAAATAATAACCCAAATACCGAATGTACACTCTACGAAGCCAGTAAATAGAGGACTAATTTGCTCACTCCCGAGCTCCATGCGTGCACGAAACCAACCGAAGTGCCATAAATAACATTAGCATACATAAATTTTGGGCACTCGGATGACGACGGTGCCCTTTTTCCGGGGGTTTGTCTTTGTGGCGCTAAAACTCGACTGTCTGCCGGCCGAAGAAGTTGGGGTCAGACGCCTTACGTCCGTTGAAAAATGCTGCAAAGCCATCGCCCGTTGTAGTACGGAAGATCGTTTCCCGCCAAAGAACCCAAGGCGAGCGTCGTCCAAATACAATCAAGCGAAAAGGCGTGCAAGCAAGCAAAGGACAATATCTGCTCGCTAATGTTTACCTTCATTTCGTTCGCTTTCACGGTGCGACTGCTGACAGCTTCTACATAGCTAAACAGGTTCACTTCACCGCTTCGGCAGCGTCATACGCGACTGTCGAAGAAAAACTCCCGCTCTTTTTTGGCCGCTGCTTTAATTCGATGGTGATTCAACAAAAAGCATACTTTCTCGCCCCGTTATGCGACAAAACAGACAGGGATTCGTGACACCGTGAAGCATACACAAGCGCCGGAGACTTTGCCGAAGTCTTTGGTGACAATTTCAAATATTTAGCATATAAACAACAACCGTTTTCCGCATGCAACCTCATCCCAGCTGAACGTTTAGCTTTCTGTCTCGCCTGTGTTGCGTTGTTTTCGCTTCACCTCGTCGTCACCATGTCAATTTTCCAAACGCACTTACTGAACATAACACTGCCGCTCGGGAAGATTAGATTCGGTTCTAGGACTGCCACTTCCTCAACTGTGGCTTTCTTTGCTAACTCCACAACCAATAACAATGCGAAGAAGGTTCGCTTTTGGTGACTTTTGCTTCGTTTTTTTTTAAATTGCTCCCACTCGAAGATTGTGATTATACACGTTGGAAACCGCTTCAAGCTTTAACAGTCGCGCTTCATACGAAATCCTTTTTCGCACTGTTGAACCAGACCGGGCACAATGTAACTACTATCAATTTCGATTTGTAAATATTTGCGCTACTTGTGTGGTTACTCGCTCAACAAACGCACAATCTCTTGTGGCGCGGTTTCACGCAACCATAATAGCTAGGAAAGCTCTGCCAGAAGAGGATGCTGCTGCTGTGGAAAACGCACGCGTACCGAACAATGGAGCTTTGCCTCGGAGCTTGACGAATCAATGGGGCGTCCTTTTTGCTACGGGTTTGAATAGCTACGACGAGATACACACCTTCGCATGGCTAAATAGTTATATTTATTCATTACGAAAGTTTGTTGTTACGGAGCGGATGTGCCCGGAGAGGTATGTTTAATGTGCACAAATTAAAGTTTATTCAAATCACGCAAACGAGTGGGGTCGTTTGGTGCCGCTGGTTGTCGGCAGTGGCTCTGAATGGAGCGTTAGCGCCAGATTTCGAGCGTTCTCAAAATCTAATGGAAAGCTAATGGAATAGTTTATGCTATGGTTTAATTACCAAGTTAATGAAATGAGAAACATTACATATTTCAAATGAAGTACATTACTATAATACTTGTCAAAAACCTTGATAATGATGAGTTAAGGATTCAGAATCCAATGCCATCCCCATTACCATTTGTCTTACGTGCGGGAAAACGTTAACGAGCAGGTAAAGCGAGAGTTTTCTCGTGATTCGCACCGTCCGTCCCAAAACAAGACACTTTTCCAAATTTGAAAGCAATCAACGTGAACTGTGTTTCCGTTTGTTCGTTTGTTTGTTCGTAAAAATTGTTCGTAATTGAATTACTTTTCATTTTCGCCCCTCTTCAGTTCCCTTAGGGCGCACGGCCGTGTACCGTACTCCTTGCGGGATCGTATCAATAAATGTATATCACAATTATTAATCCAATTACTTCCTGTTCTCTTTCTCTCTTCCACAGACTATACGCTTGTTCTTTTCACGTATGTAAGGATGGCAAAGATCATGGAGAGCACGTAACTAGGACAAAAAGAGCGAGAGAGAAAGAAAGAAGAGAAAGAAGTCATCACGGGCACTCGGCCTCCTACCTGCACGTCACATACTCACACAACCGATACACTAATGACAATGACATTGCTACACGCAAGAAACAATGATTACAAGGAGCTTGCTGGTAGGTGATGACGCTGTTTCCACCCTCATCGTCGTTCTCCCTCATGCACGCATTACGAAATTTGGTATAATTTTGCTTCCCCCAACAGCGTTTGCTTCATCTCTTGGGTGTATTGTTTGCGAGCACTAATTTCTCCTCGCTTCTGAACTGCTGGGATAAGGGAACAAAACACATCGAACAAAATAGGTGGAGCACGCTTGGGAGTAATCATGCCTTTAAGCTTTCAGCACGCTTGAAACGATTGAACTTGACCGAGTGCAACAACGCACACATCTTCAGCAGGGTTTCCATCGGTACAAAAAAAAAAAACAAACGGAAGCTCACAAGCTTGTGCACCGACACACTCTCGGTGCAGATTTTCCGAGCTTTCCCTATCACCCATGCCTCCCACGCTGCACGGTCATTAACTCACG
The DNA here is from genome assembly GCA_000349105.1 of Anopheles epiroticus. Taxonomy (NCBI): domain Eukaryota; kingdom Metazoa; phylum Arthropoda; class Insecta; order Diptera; family Culicidae; genus Anopheles; species Anopheles epiroticus. The sequence goes on along the minus strand of KB670058.1, from coordinate 901,672 downwards.
CGTTCGTTTCGTGCGGTGCGCTCTTGTTTCTCTTGCATTTCGAAGTTATTCCTTCGTGGCCGTTTTTTGTTTTTCGGGACACCTTTCGTCGTCAGCTTCTCATAGAGTACCCACCACCCACCATCGCTTCAGTCCCTCCGAAACCAAAAAAAAAGCTGGAACGCGACGCTCCTCAATTAGTAGTAATTACACCCTCCTCCCCACAGACGGCCAGAAACAAGCCCCACCGAGTGCGATGGAAAGGCTGCGATAAAGAAGCAAAGAGCAAAGCGAACCCATTGCCTCAAACGCCGGAGCAAATCGAGGAAAGTAGGAGAGCGAAATGATCTGCAATTATAATTTTCTATAACCCAAATATCGAACCCCTCTGTCTGTCTGTCTCTTTGCCCCTTTTCTACTCTCGTGCCCGACGCGGTCGTGAGGTGACTTTCGGTGGCAGGAGGCCTTTGGCTTTCCCGGGCGACCTGCGATCACGAAACGTGCTGCTAACACATCTCCAATTCGTGCCCCGATTGCGACGGTCCGCGTAATACTAGCACGACGCTGGTTGCACACGGCGATGACGGTGATTTCTGCGATGAAAACGCATTGAGTGGAGGTATGGAAGGCCTCGAATTGATGTTTGATTGGAATTGTACGAGAACACAATCGCGAGATGCAGTGACACGATGTTTGATTTGTTCATCTAGGGGCAGGGAGGTAAAGCAGCAAATAGAAATGCATTTGCGGGAAATTTTTCACAATTAAAGTTGCACGAAGGAAAGCAAAAAGTACATGTGAAGTTTTGAATTGATACACTTTTTATTCCCCCTTTAAATTATTCCCCCTGCTAGTGTAACGCCCTTTTGTAGCATAATCCCACGTAAGAATGGTTTTTAGTAGGATTGAAAATGCGAGACTAGCATCAACCCACTATGAATGAGCCAACAATTACCTTAATCTTTAAATACAATTTCACACATATAATTAGATCACCTTCATTTTGGAACTATTTCTTCAAGCCGACTTTAAATACCAAACGATTATGCTTCTTAAGCTACCCAAAAGCCAAGAACAACCACCTTAATTCCACTGCTTAGAACGAACGATCGCTTTGGCTACCTGGTTTCCTCATCGTTTCGTACAGAATGCGTATTATGCTCGCCCAAAAAGTAAGCAATTCGTAAACCCATAAAAGAAAGCATACACAACAGAGCGGTGGCTGCGACGGACAATAGGAAAAACGCTCGTTCCCCAAAGTTTGTCGCTCTGAAAGCACGCACTGAGCATAATCCAGCGACCGGAGCGCATCACATCTCCTAGGATCGCGGACAATAAAATGCGCATGAATTATTTACACCCAAATGGTACATTGCGGGGAGGGTGGGTTAAAGGGCAAGCGGGCGAATGGTTTTTCTCTCTATTGTTTTTTGGCTGTGTGTACCACGTCCACAGAGTGAGAGAAAGAGAGAGAGAGAGAGAGAGAGAGAGAGAGAGAGAGA